>WOFM01000451.1:517769-764364 GCA_011428145.1 Ericerus pela
AAAAATATTTTTAAATTTCAACCTTCAAGTAGGGATTTTCGTAGCGTAGTGATTAGGTACTCAGCTTCGCAATCGAAAAGTTGCGAGTTCGAGACCGGCCGCCATCGTCACATTCCCGATCCAAAATGACGATGTTCGCGGTTCGGTTCTATTGGTGCTCCAGTCTGTTATTACGAGACTTACGCTGGTAGACTATTGGCCACCGAATTCTGACCATCCTTCTACCCCACTTTGACATAATATACATGTATCCCCCTTGTGGCTGAGTGAAATGGCTTCATTGGTGGAGCCCAATAATGAAGTGAATGAGAACCTCGTACAAAACGACAGAAATTCGCAAAAATTAGCAACGTATAGTAAAAATTAAATACCAATATGAATTTTTATTTTTTTGAAACATACAACGCCCATAATGGGTTTCTGGTTGGACGTTAGCGGTTTATGGTACATGAGATTTCGATATACCCGTGTACCAGAAGCATAAAACTGGTTCGATCATGTTGTCTAGCTTGAAATTTGAAGGAGCAAAGATAGGCGAAATTTACATCGAAAAACTTTTCGTGTGCATTTATAAATGTGACTCGATGATAAACTTGAAAACAGAAATCGCTCTTGCAAGAAATACTTTATTTTATTAATTGAAGGAACTACATGTTTAAAGTAAGGCGTACAGAAAGTGCGTATTTTATAATCTGTTGCCATGCAGCCTCTTTCATTTTGAAAGCAGTTAGCAGACAGTTTTTGCACAAACGCTTTCCGTTTTTCTGGTCGAATTATATCTGTACGGTACATGACGTTCATTAACATTTTTTTGCTTTACATGTTTCCTATCCTTGCGTCTTAAAATTTCAAAATAGAGATTTCTTCACCATCATGGCATCATTTTAATGCTTCTCGCCCCTGGTTTTATCGAAATCTGAAATCTCGAGTATCTTTTCACGTGACACCCAGTATTAGCAATTAGCGAATTGTAATAATTTAAGTATACGCTTTCATGCCTACATGTAATGTGTATTTTACTGCGCAATTTAAAAAAAAAAACATTTTATCGCCTCTTATTCTCACTTTCGAAGTTGAATTATAAGAACTGTTGAAATGAGATGAACTGTGGAACATGTGATTTAATTCACCATCGAGAACCTTATGAGTCGGCAAATTTTTTAATGTCCTAAGAACTGTGAAATGTGCCTATATAATATTCCCTTATTAGTTTTGAAATAAGTATACGAAAGAATATTCTCTTACAAAGACTGAAAATATGGGAATCGAACCATCGAATTTTGTTCGACCTTTCATATGAAAGCAATATCCATTCCTAAAAAGCAACTGACGAGAGGTATATAGGTATTTTAAAAATATTATACGAAAATTGAGTTTTTAAGCAGTGTTTATAAGTCAAAAACGAGCATATAAATTATACTAGAGGCACGTGCGTTCGGTCGTTTTCGATGAGGTCGCTGTTCCCACTCCATGAAATCTTTAAAATGCATAGGAAATATGCTGTTGTACACGAATTTTTGGTGCTAATTCTTTTATTTTCTGAGATAGCAAATTTTTGCCTTAAATGAAAATTTAGATAGGGCTTCAGGGAATAAAATGAGCTTAGAAACGAGAATATTGAGCCAATAGAAACCGAGAAAATTAAAGAAGATGGGATCATGTATCAAATTGATTTAACTTAATGTTATCAGTAAACTTGATTCTGAAAACGACTAATGATGGAGCTCAAAAACAATGAATTCGTAAAAACGAGTAGTTTTAATTAGTTTTTTTTAGAGTAAAGTTTACCGATAATATTGAATTAGGCCAATTTAATGCACAATTTCATCTTCAGTTTTCTCAGCCTTTAAGAGCTCAAACTTTTCGTTCTTTGGCTCGTTTTATTTCTTAAAGTCTCCTCTAAAATTTAATTTGTTTCGAACAAGTAGCTATCTCCTGTTTTAAGATAATTACGACTAAAAATTCGAAGCTTGTCCTATACTCACAATCCTTTGCAATGGGTTGGACTGTGTTTATGGAAGAGGAGTGTCTGGCCTCACTGAAAGCCGTGTAAAACGTAGCGTATTGTGTCTCTAGTATAATATTCATATGCTGATTGGTCAAAACCATAATTCCGAAAAAAGTAAAACTACTTAAAAATACATTTTTCTACTTTCAAAAATCAGATTTATGAAGCTGAAAAAGGAAATATTACTTAAGAACCGAAATACGTTAGAAAAGTTTAAATATGTAATATTTTCCATTTACAGCCCAACTATGTCAAAATACTTACACAAACAAGTTAGTTGGGCTCAGTTTATTCTCAGTTTTACCTGACGTCAAAATATTGTTGATTTATTACGTATAAGAATGAGGGGAGCCACACTTTGCGACGTTCTGCCACTTACGCCGTTTAAGCAAACTTTTTAACTTAACGGATGATTTCGTGAGATTCTTACGGGACTTTACGCCATTTAAAGGAAGACGTGAATGGGGTGAGTGGCTGAAACGACTTGAAGTGTTAGTAAAATATCTCCCCTGAAGCAAAAATATGCAAAAACATAGGAAAACTTAACCTGCTTTTGAGCCATTAAAAAATAATATTATTAAATCAATCAATCAGGTTTTATTTTTAGAGCAGAACTGTATTATCCGTTGGGCGATTGAGGCAGTGCCTCAGAGCGGAAAAATTCTAGGGCCAGCACAAATTCACAATAGTTTTCACTTTTCAGTACTAAAATTATCAAATGCAAAATTAATTTTCGATTAACTCAAAGTGTAAAAATGCTTAATGAGTATCGTAGTCTTTATTGAAATTGACCCGATGAATTACATTCTGAATTTCAGTCACATATGTTAGTTTTAATTTTATTGAAATTCAATTTTCTCTTTGTTTTACTCAGCATATTGAGGCAGTACTCTCCCGTGGAGAATGCCCCCAAGAAATTCGCCAATTCCGAGCAAGCAGATTGTGACTTTTCTAGTAAATTATCGTCTTCTGCATCCTCATCACCGCCACCTTGTTATTCCACTCCCAGTAACAATAACAATAACAATAATGGAATAGGTAAGTGAAATTCGACCGAAATAAATTTGGGGAGGCAACCACTAAACGTTATGACCAAAAATTGCGTAAGATTTTTTAAAATTTTGACATTTTTTCAAATGGGGTTGTTCCTAGAAAGTACGGTGTCACTCGGTGCTGGGCGTGAATTTCGATTTTAAATGATTATTTGAACTCGGCATGAAAATTTCAAATTTTTTTAGTAATAAAGTATTTGTTTTGTTAATATTTATTCAGGAGTTTATGGTAAAATTTTATTATTTCGCTTGGAAAATTCGATAAATATTTCGTTTCAACTGCTGAAAAAGTACGTTGTCATCGTTAATGATGACTAAGCAAAATTTTCGTTCGATAATAATATTCTTCCCTTTTCTTTTATTTTCTCCATTTTAAAACAATGCCTTAATTTATTAATTTTTTTAATCAACCGTGTAAATTCTTCCATGTGATATCCCTTTATGCTCCCTTTCCCTAAAAAAGTCGTTATAGCAGGAGTAGGATTCCTCCCAACTGAAGATAATACACAATTTTTTAGACTTTTTCCTGCGAACCTTCTCCAGAATTTCGAGTAGGTTGGCGAAAGCTCTCGAAATCAAGAGGTAAATGGCAACAATGTATCGTTAATTTAAATAATACGCCTTAAAATTATGCAAAATATATCTGTGTACCTATTAGTCTTTTTAAGGTTTTTGCACGAAGTTAAAAAACCCTATTGAAATCACCGTTATTTTTCTTCTTGTTATTTTTTTCCTTTTCCTTTTCCTTCAAATAGTTCTATATTTTGTTTTTCATCTGTGAAGCTAATGATGAAAACTAATCGATTGGTTCAACTAATTGATTACCTCGATTAATCAACTAATCGATTTTTCGTTACTTGATTTATTTTTGCAAAACTAATCAATTAATCAGTATCATTCAGGCTTGGGCAAGAATCGCACAATTTTTATAAAAGAAATAGATGAAATATAATATGAGGAAAATCCTACTTGTTGGCTGTTGGAGAAGAAACTTTTTCTATTCTACCTCAAAATAAATGCGTGTTGAAAAAATGAAGTTTGCAAGTTAGTATAGAAAACGGTAAATCAATTGCTTGAAATAATCGATTAATCAAACAGTTTTCGAATAATCGCGCATTCTATGTGAAGCAAAAACCCGATTGCAATATCGTTTATCGACGTAGCTAGGTTTTTTTTTGTTTTTTTTTTCCATTTTTTGGTTGACAAAAATTGGAATTTAATTCTCTTGAAGTATTTTTGCCGAGTCAGTCTGGTGGGTACTTCATTTATGACACGAAATAGGTTCAACAATATTGTTAGATTTAGATTCACTTCGAAGCACTGACAGAAAATTGGCTCAAAAATAGTTGACAAATGCCCAAAGGTCGCTATTTTTTGTCCAAATGGTTTGTTAGAATGCTACTCTAGTTTACCGTTTTTACCAGAATTTAGTCATTTTTACGTTTAAATAATATATAAATTTAAGTTGCCAGTGTTGAAGATTTATCGTTAGATCTGGGGATTTTTGAAAGCTCGAAAAAATGTTCCAAGAATTTTCTAGGAATTACCTGAATTTTTGAGGATTTGTACGGATTTTTAATAGCTGAAACTGAATTTATTGAATCATTTCAAGTCACCCTCCAGTAGTCGACCACCACAGAAATGCTGCCCAGAGTTTCCGCATGCATGGAAATCTTGAAAAATCGTAGATTAGCAAAAAAAAAATAGTAGGTACATAGAAACTATATAAAGTCGTGGGATTAATTTATTAATCTCACTGGCAAAGATTCACTGGTAGAATTGAATTTAACTGGGGATTTCTAGGCATTTTTCAAAATAAGAAATTTGTAATTTCCAAAGATTTTTGGTACTAATTATCTGACAACACTTGATTCGACGAAGAACCATGTCATTAATATTTTCTCTAAATGACCAGATCACAAACACCGCATCAGCATTTTATTTTTTTTAAATTAATCCAGATTTAAAAAAACAGGAAGTTGTAGCGAAATTTTGTACAAAATTCACGTACCTATTTTCTACTGACAACAATATTTTCTTGAGGATCTGTGTCATTGGTATTTTATTTTCGGCCGCCATGATTTGTAATATTCCAATAAGCCAAAGTATACTACTATAGGTACCCTGTATGCGAATTGTTTTTAAATTTTTTCAAGGTATTTGTTTAAAAAAAAAAAAATTAATATTTGGTGAAATTCTTTAAATTATTGTCGGTTAGTATTGGTCTTTCAGAAAATAAGCAACCTAAAGAATGTCAAGTAATAAATAAAGAAAATAACGCCTACTGCAATAACGAGCATATTTCGGCTTCAGTTGCGGCATGTCCAACCACCTCAGATGCTTTGGATGATTCATTCAGGTAAATAATATCAGTTTTTTTTCATTTTTTTTTTTGTATGCTAAAATTACGAACTTTAAGGAGTATAATCTCTTCGTACCTGAGATACTTAACTTGTCAATCATCAGATTTCAGTATGTTCTTTGTGCTGCTACATCCATTGCAATGAAAGTCAATGAAGAAACGTTAACGTATCTAAATCAAGGTCAGCCGTACGAAATTAAATTGAAAAAACTTGGTGATCTAGCACAATCCAGAGGGAAAGTGTTCAAGGTACGTACACCAACACAAAAATAGCCAAAATACTACGATTTTAGTTGTTGTTAGAAAAACATAATTTGTTTTTATTCGGTGTTTAATTTTGATGAAGACGAAACGCAACATTATATCTTAATGTATTGTTGAAAAAACTAGCATAGTTTTGTTCATATAAACTAGGTGGCAAATAAGGGCTTATTTTTGGCCTATTGACCGATTTGGGTGGCCTTATTTATTGTTTATTGTAAGTATAGATTCACCTTATATTATAGGAAAACAGCTAAAATTATAAAAAATTAATTTACTCGATTGAAAAAATTTCAAATAAATCTTAAAAGAATCGAACAAAATACTGGAATGAGTTTCATTTTTCTTAGTTTATTCCAGATTTCCCTAGATAATCCTTCAGCAGCATATTTAAAACTTGGTCTTGTAACTTCATTCGAGCAGTGATGCTAATAGCAAAAAACGTGACCGAAGAGTCTCTAAATGTTATTTCAGAAAATTCATAATTTTTTTTTTTACATAAAATTTTATACTCATGTGAAAACCTAATAATTGAGTATCCACACATGTAAAAATCATGATGGTCCATCGAGATTTCCAAATTTAAAAGACTGCTAATGTTCTCGAAAAATTCCAAAAATTCCGAACAAAAATAGCGAACGACGTGACTTTAAACGAACATAAATGCTACTTCCGTAAATATTTGCTAAATAAATTTTACACGGATATAAAGTATGCATGTTCAGCCATAGAGTACAACAATTGAAAGTTTAGTCATAGTATGCCATGAGCGAATCATAGGCCCATATTTACTCACCTTTTTCTTTGTATTTTTTAAAATCTTTTCTTATCTTATTTATTTATTTTTTTTCTTTTTACGTTGTTTAGAGCATTATTCGCGTTTTATTTCACGATCGTCGTCTACAGTATACAGAAAGGCAACAGATGAGTGCTTGGCAGGCTTCGAGACCAGGTGATCGAATTTTACAACTGGATTTACCATTATCTTATGGAATTTTCGATCATTTTCAAGATCCAAACGCTTTAAATGCCGTACAATTTTTATGGGATCCAACCAAAGAAGTTGGCATCTACATTAAGGTAACGAATTGCGAATTAAGTCGGTTAAAAATCGATCATAAATTAGGATTGTTGTGGTTTTTTTTTCTTTTTGGCTTGTTGAAAATTAATTGATGTACGAATACGTTTTCGCAGGTGAACTGCATCAGTACCGAATTCACTGCGAAAAAGCATGGCGGCGAGAAAGGTGTTCCATTTCGAATACAAATCGAAACGTATTCGCACGAAAAGAATCCTAGAAATTTACACATGGCCTCTTGTCAGATAAAAGTTTTCAAAGTAAGTTGTACGGTCGTACCGTGTCAATTTCAACATTAAAAGTAGGTGTATAGCTAGTAGATATACTGAAAGTGCTGAAAGGACATCTTCAAAATGTGACACAAGGACGTGCGTTTCGTTGAAGGAAAAAAAAGGTAGTACAAACGAAAGAAAGGGAATAACGAACGAAATAAAAGTCGAAAGGAAAAGCAAATGAAATTTTTTTTTGGTTCGCTATTTGCCAAAGTGATTTACAGTATAATTCATTTTTAATTCGAGAAAAATATTAAATTAAAAAAAAAAAGATTGATACTTACTGAATAAGTTTTCCAAAAATTTTGTTTCATCGAGAAAACTGAAGAAAGAAATGGTTCACCACTTCGTTTTATTTAAATTTCTATCTCAAATTAGTCTTCCTGTAAAATTGTTTAAGCATTTTTCAGCGCAATCCATGATAAATTTGGAAAAATTTTACTACGAAACTTCGATAAATCTCGAATCTCTGGTCAGATGACCAGTGGTCTACCTTCATTTAAAAATTCAGCTTGTAATAAAACTGTAAGTAACGTAGGGGGAGTAACTTTCTCGGCCACATAATTGTGAATTATTGTTTTTTCCTTTCCCCTTTACCTACAAGCTGGGTGTGACGTCATGTCGTTTTTAAAGTTAATCGAGTATAGTAATCAAACTACGACTGGTGAGAATGTTTTCTAGCTCAAATTGGTTGTTTATCGAAAAATAGCAAGAAAAAAAAAGTATTTAGATGGAGCCTCTTCGCCGCTTTATGTAGCTGTCGAGCAGAGGCGTAGCCAAAGCCCAGTATTGTTAGAAGGAGTGCGCGTGTTGGCAGGATATTTTTCGGCAACAGCCTAACTTGAGATTATCCTTTGGAGGCTCGGGAAGTAGTCGAAAAATTTGAAGGGGATTTCACCCCAAATCACTCTCTTATTTCTACGCCACTGGTCGATGCTTATATTTTGCAGTTAATTTTCTAGAAAATAAAAATAAAGATTTTCTGGAATAAGTAAAGTGTTGGCAAAAATTTTAAACGCCAGTAAAATGCACATTAAAAATTGAATTCCTTCGCGTCACCGTTGATGTCTTCGTCATTTCTTAATTTCTGGTATAAAAGATAGATTGATGGCCATTTTTGTCGTATCTTAAAATTTTTAAAATTTTATTTTTTTTTGGACAGTACGACCCATAATATGCATCAAATAAGGTTTGTTACTCAAATGAGTACGGTTTTGGTTTCAGAAAAAGAATAAAAAGTCTGAATTTCAAGCCAAAATAAATAATAATTTTATTTTTTTTAATTTTTTTTATTTTTTTTTTCAATGAAATATCTATAAGACGATATTTGTGTTTAAAATATTGATAAACGTCGATAGTTTTTGGTAATTTTTCACTTGAAACTTACAATGAATTATCGATAGATCGATATGTTTGTCAGATACCAATAACTATAGATATTTTTTCAAAACATTTTCGATTACTTGAAAATTTAGACTTTGTTTTTTGAATTATTGATGAAAATTGGAAGACTGGCCGACTAGGTTTTCTGCCCTTCGTTCCAAATAAGAACGACGTGACGTCATATGAGCAGATGGACCAAGGGGAAAAAGAAAAAGTAAAGATTCACACTATTCAACGAAGGCTGTATCCAAAAGTGTTGTTTACAACGGTTTCTTGAGTTTTATGTCGCTAATGACGTCACGTCGTTCTTATTTGTGTTAAGAGTATAGCGAAGTACTGCTGCGCCAAAAGTTTTTTTCTCGTATATTTAGACTAATTTTACTCAAATAAACCCCTCGAATTTAGTTATATTTTGATGGTAGATTAACATTAATTTATGTTAAAATCAGTGTGGTGCAATTAATAGTCTGATATCGAAAAAATGCGGAAATAAGAAGAAAAATAAAATTGCTCTAAAACTGCGAAAAAATACGAATTTGTTAGCTTCCATGGCAAATTTGTGCTAATAAAAGAAAAAGAAAAAAAGAAAAAAAAGTGGAACCATCGTGGACATATTTCCAATTTACCAGATTAATTCAGAACCTTCTCTAAATAAAAATATTTCAGACTGTTAGTACCGTAGGCCAAAAATGGGCCTTATCGACATTCATCCTTTTTTGTGTCGAGATCTTACATTTGAACCGACGATAAAAGAGAAAAAAAAATGAACTAGATTTCAAATCGCATTCGAAGGAAGTTTGAGACCGAATAAATTTTGTACGGGTTCGATTGGGTTAAGTAGCGTCTTTCATGTACCATATCGAGGTCGCAACGAATATTCGATGATTCATTTTGATATTTTTTCTTCGCAGTTGAAAGGAGCTGACCGAAAACACAAACAAGATCGCGAGAAAATTATGAAAAAGTCGCCAACCGAACGCGAAAATTACCAAACTTCGTACGAATGTACCGTTTTCACCGATGTAAGAAATTTCTTTAATTTGTTTTTTAACCATATTTAAAATGGTGGCGGGGCTTTATCGGCGCGAAATAATGTGCAAGCGTACGCGCCGACCTCAAAAATGCTTGGCGTTTCAAACTTTCTAATAACTGACGTATTTTTTGGTGTGTGTCGTAGATGTGTCCAAGTGGAGGGGATCCACTGTCGCCTTGCCAGACCGCTAATAGTTCGGTGACCAGTTCGCCAGGAAACACCGATTCCGAGTACGCATATCACGTGTCATAATGTACGACGCGACATTTCGTCAGGCCCGAGTTTAAGGGGGCTGCATGGGGTGTGCTGCGACCATGCCCCCACAAAAAATGAGTAGTTCAAATCGAGAGCGTTATTCGAACTTTCTTTAACTCGAAAAGTAAAATATTGGGAAAATGAAAAGCAAATTTTCATTTTGGAGCTATCGACGTTGAAAATATGTTTTTTCAAATGCACATAAGGTATGAACTAGACTCGATAGAGATACGTTCGTAGCGGATTTTGAAAGTATATTCCTTGGACTTGCAGATAACGCTATTTAAACTCAGTTTTTTCAAAAGTTGAATTAAGGGAAGTTATAATAATACTCCTCGTATGTATGATAAAAATTTGAAACATCTTCGTGGTTATTGGATATCATTGGCTACGAGTCTAAAACTGAACGTGAAAAACTTTTTTCTCGTTATTGGGTTTTTGAGGGGCAAAGGCTCCCGCATAAATTTTCATTCGGCCCCCTACAACGTTAAATCCGGGCCTGCGTTTCGTTCAACCATAGTTGTTACTCGCGGTCGAATGCTGCTACACAGGATGCAAACATATGCTTACAAATCATTGGGGGTAGGGGTTACGTAGTGGTTGGCTGCTCAGCTTTGCAATCAAAAGGTTGTGGGTTTGAGATCGGCCGGCCTTCGCTGTCACGTTTACGGTCCAAAATAGCGGTGTGCTCTGTTCGGTTCTGTTGGTACTTCAGTATGTGATTAAATAATTCGTGCCTGGTAGACTATTGGGCACCGGATTTCGACCTCCGCCCCTCCTACCAACTCGATATAAAAATGTATCTTCTAAGCCAGGCCTAGGCAACCTGCGGCCGACTGAGACTCCCAATGCTGCCTGCAAGAAGTTTTAAAAAAATTAAAAAAGTAGATAATGGAGAAAATGTAAATAAAATTAATTAATAAATTGATAACGCATGTGAAAAGAATAGAAGTAGTTGTGTTTGTACCTATAACCTCACCGAAAATAATATGTGTACAAGTTCATATTTAGGGGAAAGGTTTTCTAAAGGCTCTAATAAAAGTGTACATTTAGGTATGATCGGTAAACATTTTCTAGAACACCAAAATCATTTGAAAAAAATTTTTTTGCTCAATATTTGAATTAATTTTTAATTCCCACCCCAGTTGTAAACCAAAAGTTCGGGCCTGTGCATATTTGTATTTATTAAAATATTCCATACCATATTACGAGAAATAATTGTTTGTATGTATGTATGTATGTATGTATGTATGTATGTGGGTATGTGGGTATGTGGGTATGTGGGTATGTACCTATATTTGTATGTAAACGTATTCTGGATAAAAAGACTAATAATGTAGCTGAAATTTACAGGATAGGAATTTTCATGTGCAAGAAGGAGTGTATGACGTCATAAACCATATCCACATTTATCTGCTTAAAATAGGATGTTTATTTACTCCACAAAATGATGCTTTTTGTTGTGTGGCAATGTGCATCGATACTTTTTCTTCTCTCCCCAACCAACCAAAACATGTATTGTGATTCTGACGTTACGCACTTCTTAGTGTACACAAAGTATAGATAAGTGCCAACTTAGAAAAAATTCATCGAACAGAAATATGATCACCTCCAGCGAGCATATGAATTAATACTAGAAGCACAATACGCTACGTTTTAAATGACATTCAGTAAGGCTAGCTGCCCTCCCTCCTTTAAACTTATACATCTCATTTAAAATACGTAGGAAATATGCGTTTTTACCCATGTTTTTGGCCATAAATCTTTTATTTAATGAAATCGCTACTTTTCCAAAATAAATGAAATTTTAGAGGTTTCAAGTAATGAAGTTAGTTTAAGAACGAGAAGTTTGAGACCTTAGAAGCCGAGAAAATTAAAAAAGATGATGAAATCATGCATCAAATTGGCTTAATTTAATGTTATCAGTAAACTTTACCCTAAAAAGAACTAATTATAGTACTCATTTTCATGAATTCACTGTTTTTGATCCTTACCATTAGGCTTCATTTTCTCTCGATGCTGAGTAATTATCACCAATAATGTGTCATATTTTTGTTAGATTATTATTTTGTTTCCTCAGATTTTGCATGCTAAAGGAAAAATTAAAAGAGAAATTTTCGGGTCTCGTTATGGATAATTTTCCGAGCATCCAAATTTTTTCAATGAAAATGGTTACTCGACAAAGACACAGCTAAAAGAAAATGAATATGTAATTAAATTCTAAATGAATGCTCAAATTTAGAATGATTGACGAGTTATGTGAGTGACTTGAGGGGTAAAGTTGACGAAGAAGGTCAAACAAATTGAAGGATTACGTTGGATAACTTTTATTTCAATGAAAAAGCTAAGAGGAGCCCTAGTGTAAGTGAAAATATTCCAGTGACACCTGTGAAGTTCATTCGTTATGAATTCTTTCTGATGCACATCGTAGGCACTTGTGTACTATTTTAATACGATTAATAATTTTAAAAATGTTTCTTTTTCAACTTCCCCGAATTAAGTTTCCGTATTTAGGTTGTTTTTTTGCTTTTTTATGATAAATTTTAATTATAATTTTTTTTCACCTTTGATAGCTATATTTTGGATTCACTCATTTTGAAAATCCGTTGAAATTTTTGGTAACTTCTCAAGTATGAGCATTCGTGTCTGAAGAAAAGAGTTGAGCTTGAATTGACCAAATCTCAGACACAGTATCTACACATAAATAGTCGTATCAAATAATAGTTGTGAATGTAATTATGTTCAACCTGTGTAGCTGTCGACGGTGATGTAAAACTGCGTGTTGTGTAGCCATGCGCGATCAGTTTATTTATAAACTTAAATAATGAATTTTCACTTGTCTGGCTTGTTATAGCGGTGGCCCAGCAAACGGTAGCATACTCTCCACGCTTGATTACGATTCAAATCCAAATGATACAATCTTAACGGATTCGGTGTCGCAGGTACTACATTTTAAGCGAAACCCTCCCTTCGTGAGACACCTTATTTCTGTCCAAAATCTGTCAAAGGTTCTCACTGACTGTCATTAACGAAGTTGTGTAATTATTAGCTCTCACTTACCAATTTTTCGTCTTATAGAATCCTAATATTATTATATTGACGAGAGAATCGTCGCAGTCAGATATGCAGCAATGGTTGCGCACCCATAGATTTGGATCATACATCAACTTATTTGAAAATTTCACCGTTAGTGATATGCTATCTATGTGTAGGGACGATTTTATTCAAATTTGCGGCATTCCAGACGGTATTCGATTATTTAATGCCTTGTAAGTGTGTTTTTTTTGTTTTTTTTAACCTCAATGGTCTATATTTTTAAACGGTCACTTCGACCGAAACACTAATTCGTTGATTGTTTGGAACCATTCAGACCTATCGTATCCAAGTTAACGATGTACATTTCGACTGAAAATAATTCCAACATTTACCATCCTATTTATCTGAAGTCATTAACGTGCCAAGAACTGATTAATAAAGTGGCTCCGTTGATCGGACTAAACGCTTCGGACGTGCACAGCGGATTCGTATTGGGTCCGTACAGTAGTCAGATTATCATCACCGACGACCTCGTCCGCAATATAAAAGAAGAAACGTTATTTTTAGCCGAAGTTATCAAAGGTAATGTACCTACCGACGTTTTGTACGTTGTACAGGGTGTCCGAAAGTTCAACATCGGCATATATTCTAATATTATTTTTTAGAAAAGAACGAATATAAAAATAGTTTTTCTTGCAAAATTCTGAGAAATGTTTCCTTTTCACGTGTTGAAAATCACATCCCTGCACCCCTTGTGGTAAATATTTTAAAAGGCAAAAAACCAATCTCCAAAATTCACAAAAATGTTTATGCACAGTACGTTTTCTGCCCTCATTTTAGGACTGAAAGTTTATCTTTTTGAATGAAAGGACTACTTTTTGACAGTAGAGCCGAAAAATTCGAAAAAACGACCACATTTAATTGTTTTCTGATCCAAAACCAAAAAGTGAAATTTACAGGTCCGAAAAATCAATGTTGTCAATAAACCATCATGAAAATTTTGTTTAAAACAACAATATTTTGATTTTGAGAAAAACCTGTTGTCTACTTGTCGTTCACTCGATAATTTCTCAGCTTCTATTGAAGCTAAAAATCTGATGTTGGTATTTCTGGAAAGAAGAGAAAATTTACTCAAATTGTAACTTATAATTTATTTTTTTATCGTCAATGACTTCTTCATAATTAAAGAATAAAAAAAAAAACAGATAATTAATGGAAAATTTGCAGTTTTTTTAAATTGTTGTTTATTTTAAAAACTAATAATAGCAAAAAAAATTGCAGTGATAACCCCCTCTTATGTTTAACAACGAATTAATTTTTATCATCAAATTTTACTTAAAATGAAGTTATTTTGAGTTAATGGTGGCGGAAAATATTTGAAGAAAACTCAAAACAGTTTTTTTCCAATAACTTTTTCCCTTTCAATTTTACGGAACGAACGTTTGTACAAAAATAAAGCCACTAAATTTGCGTACAAAAAAAGTTCCTTACAATTTGTTCATTGGGTTGAGGTAACATCGTCGTTGGTGTGCACCAAGGAGGGAATGTTTTTATTTACTATTGTCATACATTTATCCAGAACTGTTGTTCATACATGAAGAAGTTTCAAACAAAAGTTATGTCCATAGTGATTCCATTCCGAAAAGTATTCTTATCATTTTTTCATTTAGCTCTCTCATACCACACAAACCCCGTCCACTCTAAAGTGAAGTACTTTTTCACAAAGAAGATTATGCGGTAATAGTATATTACGCAACATGGAAGGAAAGAGAAATTATCAACGAATGCGGTTACAGCACGAACCGTACATTTTTCCACTTGTTAACAAGATGATAAACTGATATTTTTCCTTCGCATAGTTAATAAATAATATCACAGCGTCACCATCTCCCTGAGACACGAACTGAAATCAAATTGATTACAGGCAGTGATCAGCGTTCTGCTCCCTGGTGTGGTCGAGAAGGGTGAGAGCGTCCAATCTTCAACAAAATAAATTTTTGTACAAAACGATAAAATGGTTTATTGTACATTTATAAAAAACCGTTATTCGTATTTTTAAAAGTTAAGAGAAAAAGTTGTTTCCCCAGCCATTATGCCAAAAAAAGTATTCTTATAAGTAATTTTTGTTGCCTCTCAATTTCCCACAAATCCAGTTCAAAAAAGTTGTTTTTATAATTTTTGGGGAATAAACATCATTCGGAACTTTTTAAAATATGAGCAACTATTCTCGATAAATGTATTAAAACATTTTTTTGAATTTTTGGGAAGTGGTTGTTGGAGTTCAGTGTAATGCTTAAAACAGTTTACACAAGGAAGATGGGATTTTCAATATGCTGGTCTAAAGACTATTACCAATAATTTAAATTAAAATCCCATTCATAACCAGAAAAGTATTTCAAATTTCCTTGTTCACCTAGATAAAGGCCGGAATGCGAGAACGATACTTCTAATCTTTTATTATATTGAAAAATGAGTCCCACTGCCTTGTTTGAGAAGAAATAATATTTAAGAAAAGTGTACTTTACCTTTCTGTGAAAACTTGTTAGTTTTCAAAAAATACGCTATCAAATATTAAAATTTAGTTTGAAATGTTACCTTAGGTTACTCGTGGTTAAAGATAAAGCGGATGGGTACGTTGAGTGCACGAAGGGACGAAATGTTTCCCGAACTGATGAACAGTAATCCTCTTTTTATTTAAAACTAGGGAGTTTTCATAAAGAGATGAGGTTTACCTGGTTTGTGTAGTTTTTACTCCCAAATAATGTGGTAGGATTCGCTCTTCCACACCACGAAGGTTGAAAACGATGTGACTCTTTACAAAGTGACAATTCCTCATTTCTACCCTCCTTAAATGTGAGAAAAACTTTCAAATCTGTGTTAAAATGAATAATATGTACTTATACTTACTCTCCTGAGCTTAATTCCGTTTATTTTTGTCTTAATTTTCCCTCCTCATTCTGGGAAACCTCGGAAAGGAAACATTTTTCAGTATTTTGCAAAAAAAAAAACCTGTTTTTTTCAATCAAAAAAATTAATCTCGGAAGTTTTCCTGTTTAACTTCCGGCCAGACCCTCGGCATACAGATTCATACCATTTTTCTCCGTAACTTCATATAGTATTAGTTTTTTGTTTTTCGTGGTTTTTTTTTTTTTTATATATCGAGTTTATAGTACATTTTCGCTTACTTCTTTCGATTTTTATTTCTTCAGATACGAATAGTAATCCGCAGAATCAATTGTTCTTGAAACCAGTATCACCAACCGCTAGCATTCCTTCTCATTAGAAAAATGTATTCGATTATCAGCTTCTTATGTTAACCAGTTTTTAAATTAAGCTTTAATTTAGGCGGAATTTTTATCCCTTTCTAAAAAAAATTTTTTTTCTCATTTTATGATAAACAGAATAGATGTTTAGCTTTAGAATGCTGTGATTTTAGAATGGCAGAATTTTGTGCAATGTTCTATATTTTATTCATTTTTCTATCTTTCTTGTAGACGAATTTTTTGATAGCCTGTATTTTAATAGACCAAAAGATAGTTCATTAGTTTATTTATTTTTTCTTCTTCGAACCTATCTTGTCAAGCAAATGTACGAAAATAATTACCTCAGAACCTTATGGTGTCTAATCTACTTAAGTTTAGGATTTAGGTAGATACGTTAGAATGATTTGTGTAATATTGTTCTAAAAACGCGTTTTTTCTGTTCATATAGTGAAGTATTTTGTATTGTCGAATATCGACTAGAATTTATTTTCGTACTTATGTTTAATTTAGTTTTTGCTCATATATAAATAAAGTTTACGTCGCGTAGAAAAATTTGCATACGCCATTTTTTTTCTTATTTCAAAAATTTTAATTAGTTATAGTGGTGCTCTATACCGCCATTGATATTACTCATGGAATCAAGAATTAATGGAAACATTATGTTCCTTGAATTACCTATTTTCTCGTGCACCAAACCACCTACAGATATCAAGCATACCATAAGAGATTTTTCTTAAAAATTCTAACAAATCTTGCAATGTCCATCCAAATTTAATAATTTATTGGACAATATGTCCGAGCTCGAATGAATGTAGTTTTTAAAAAGTGCAGACCTTACTGACACGATGCATATATAAGCTTATTGGATGAAAAGTTATCATGTTTATATCACCAATCCTATATTTCTCATTTGTCAAAAAACATCTTTCTATAGTAAAATCTATATCTTTATACGTAAGTTTGTCTGTTTGCTTATATCTCTGTACATCACTGAATACAATTAGATTTAGCACCATCTTTCGGGATATGGACGTATATGTGTCACTGTCACTTAATTGGCAAAATTTCTGATATGGTAATCTAATTCCTACTGAATAGAGAAGATTAGATCACTGCTCAGTTCAAAATACGTACAGTTTTCATATCATTCCCGTGAACATAAAATATCATGTATGACCTACTAATTTCATTTGAAGCCGCAAGGAATGATTGCAGCCCCTTCCTTAGCCATAAGAAATGGTTGCAGCCCCATTCTTAGCCTTGCGTTGTTCAAAAATGCACTTTTGCTGTCCAGTCGTTGGTCTAACAATGAGTATGACGTAAGGCAAGTCTGACAAACAAATTAACTCGAATAATTATATAATTTGAAAGTTTACAAAAAGAGGGAGAAAAACAAAATCAATTTGTTGCACATTAAAAAAAAACAAATTAATAAATTAAAAATAATTTCTCGTTTCAAAAAATAAATAATTTTTTTTACAATAAATATACAAATATACAAAAGAAAATCAAAGAAAAAAAAACTTATTTAAAATAATTTAAATTCTACGTTTAATTTACATTTTGGATACAAAGAAAAACGAAATACAGGAAATGAACGACTACACACCAACGTCATTATTCGATTTTCTGGAATGTATACAATATTACAACGTTGTAGAGTATTCATTTTCCCCCAAAAAAAATAATAATAATCACGGTAACGAAAATTAAAGCAGAAATGAATAAAAAATAAATAAAAATGGCAACTAAAATTTCAAGGCGAAGAAAGTAAGTCGATCTAAGGAACTAATACGTCTAAAAAAAGAAAGGAAAAAAGAAAAACATAACAAAAAAATGGTTTAATAGAAAATTGATGGTTAACCTTTCCATACAAAACAATATTACCATACAAAAGAGGAGAAAAAAAATTAAAATAAAAACGACTAAGTCAAAAATGGGAAGAGACAGAGAATATAAAAAAGAAAAAAACAGGTACGTTATGAGAAAAAAGTCGATAAAAAAAGGCGAATAAAAAATTTAAAAAAAAAATGAACATCACCGTGCGATGAACGTTTTTATTCGAGACGAGAAGGTTTCAATCTCGATTTTTAACACGAGAGACTTTGTGGAGAATCTGCTAAAAAAATTTCTCAAACGTACTTTCTAGTTTCTATAATATAGACGATGAAGACGACACCATGAAAGAAAGAGGAAAAAATCAGTTCCAAAAAAGCTGGTCAATATTCTCATTACGTCGCGCATATTTATCGACACCGACTTTGCCACGAATTGAAAATTTTTTAAATAAATACGGTAAGGTAAAATTTCTAGCAGAAGCGCATTTTCCAAGTGGGTCTCATACCACGCTGACACCCTACAAATAAACATTTAATTTCTTACAACAGCAAAATCAACATAAAACGGTAGTATCAAACGTATGTTATGGAGGAGGGGGAGAGAGAGGAAACAAAAAAGCGAAATAAGAAAATTAATACAATTTAAGAAGTACACTTTTGCGAATATCCTGAACGCAAGACGATTAAAATAAGTAAAAATATGGTTTTAAACGTAGATTTCCATTAATTTTCGCAAATTAAGAGACTAGGATGCACGAAGCCGATAGATGCAATCTGGCAAATTTGCAAAGAACAAAAATGAATCATCACGCGAACGTTTGAAGTTAGTAAATGTAATTCCGATATTCGATATTAAATTACTTCGCTTCGCGCAGCAATACGAATTAACACACTTCCATAGGTGCTATAACAAATTTAACCCTGCCCTTCTCGTCCTCACCTCTCGTTCGAGAGTGCACAACAGATGCTCTTCAAGAATCGAATAAAAGGGTATTAACTAACGCTCCGGCGGAATCGACGGTTATCATGCATGAAATGAATTAATTTGGTCGACGACTTCGTTCATATTCGTCAGTGAGAATCGTACAATACCGAATTTTTTTTTTTATTCATTTTTTCGGTTTCTTCGCATTTTATTTTAATTTTCAACGATTATACCAAAGGAAGAGCAAATACAATAATCGACACACAGACGGTCAGAATTTCATAAAAACAAATCAAGCTTCTGATTGAAAGGAAATTTTTCAGATGCTGATTTTTTTCTTTTTTTTCTTTCTAGTTTTCAGCCGAAAGTTTACGATTATAATTTTCATGTAGAATGAAGTACGAAAAAAAACAGTATCTTTTAAAACGTCATATCAATTTGAGGATAGAATTCTGCCATTTAGTCAACACTTTTTGAACGTAACATAATAAAGAAGAAAGAATTAGATAACAATTGGTTTCAAAATTACAAAATTTTTCATTAAAAAAGGTAATTTAAAACTGAATTATTACCAAAAGTGGTGTTAAATTTCAATTTAAGTATCATTGCCGCTCATTATACAAGAGGGAAAAAAAAAAACATAAAATGCATCCGTCTATTCATTCGCTACTTCCAAACCTCCAATATTGTAGTACAAGTTTTACTTCTTGCACCAAAATTTCTGAAATTTTTTCCATTAACGGTTTACATAAAACAAAGAATATTAAAATAATGAAAATCTGTAGATTTTTTCGGTGTCGTCGTTGATGTTGTTTGTTTTGGGTCATCAAACAAGTGTAAAAAGTAATAACAAAAGAACATACACGGTAACTTCTTACACACGCAAAAATATCGACTAAAAAACCTTTCAACAATGCCTAAAATACGTATACAGCTCTCTCTTCGGCAGAGAATGAATAATTTTTCTCAACTTTTGTGCGACGCATCCACGACGACCGGCCTGTTTCGTTCGTCTTTCGCCATCGAAACGTCTTCCACGTCCTGGTCGACGACGACATCGTCATCGTCGTCTTCATCATCCTCTTCGGTGTGTTCGACTTTAATTTCGGTTGTGGTCGGGTCGTCATGCTGCGGTTTCTTTGGGTCGCCGTCCTCATCGTCGTCTGACGACAAATCGGAAGAATCCGACGACGAGCACGAAGAGCCGGAACACGAGGAGGAAGACGAAGACGAGGAGGATGACGACGAATTCGTATCGTTGCTGTCGCTATCGTCGCTGGACACGGCACCGGCTGCAATGCCATCCGGAGGAAGGCGGCCATCTTTGGTCATTTTATCATCCACAACCGGTTTAGTGTCCTCTGCTACCTCCTCCTCTTCCTCCTCGTCCATACACATAAGCTGATCGTCGTTTTGTTCCGTTATCTCTTCCGTAGTGTCCATCACCCCATCGACGACATCTTCTTCCTCCTCTTCGTCATCTTCATCCATGTACATATCGTCGTCCACATCCAGATTACTGGATCCCAGTGCAGAGGCTTCAGCAGCAGCAGTATCGTTGATGTCGACGCCATTCACCACATCGTCCAAGTCGTCGACAGTATCGTCGTTGACAACGCTGCCACTCTCGTAAGGAAGGAGGTCGTCGTCGTCATCGTCTTCGTCATCATCATCATCCACATCCGCATCATGGTCCGGATCGACGTCCGTGGTAGACGCATCTACAAGTTCGTCCTCGTCATAGGCAGCTGGTTGGCTTTTTACCGTCGAACTGGAGGCAGCAGCAACATCCTCCTCTTCGGCTCCTTCTACCATTTTCACCTGAAGCGGTGACGACGATCTGGAGGAGCTCGACGACGAAAATATGACGCCATCGAATGTGGACATTTCCGTAGACAGATTGAAGGGTGGCGCAGGTAAAGGTGAACTGGCGGAAGGTTCGACCAACTCTTCCTTCTGCACCTTCTTCGGAGTGAATTCTTCGCCAGTTTTCACGTCGACGTACATTTTCTTGAACGTCGACTCCTCGTCGTTGGGCTCAACTTTCGGATGGAAACGATCTTCGTCGCGGGCCGACGAACCGTCATCCTTAAATATCAGCACCTATACAAAACCAAACAGCAAACAGGAAAATTACGAAAAAAAAAAAAAAAAAATCGAAGCAGAAATTAAAACGATTACTAAGACACATGTCAGGGGACCAGCACAATGCATGGTGTGATGAAGTAATAGGGATGAGAGGAGCGAGGAAAAAATTAATTTTTTATATCGTGGAAGGATATTTCTAAATATTTTGGCTTTAATTTAGAACAGGTACGTGTACCTTTGGAGAAGAAATGCTATTTGCAGCAAAGGGGAAGTTAGGGAGGGCATGTAATTTTCGAGTTTACCAACATACCACGAGTAAATAATACTAAAGAGAACTTTCACAATAGCGCCTGAACTACACTGGATTGAAACAACACACTTCGAAATATCTTAGGTTAATGAGAAATATTTCTCTGTATCGCACACGATTCTCTATGCATACTGCGCGACCGCGTATTGAGTGTATTAAGAGTAAAAAAAAAAAAATCTGAACACTTAATCCAAACCACAGACGATATCGTATAGAAATGTACACTAACTTTGCCATTCTCCGTCTCCATCCAGATTTCCAGCCGATCACATTTCATGTACGCCTCCGGCTTGATACCCTTCATGAAACCGAAATGCAGTTTTTGGTGTTCGCGCAAGAAGTGAAGCTGCGGCACTGTGTAATTGCAGAATTCGCACACGTACGAGCCTTTCGGATTGAAGTGGCACCGTTCGTGATTCTCGACGGCGTCCTTCCGCTGGTGGCTGTACGGACAGTAGTAGCAGCGGTGCAGCTGGTCGGCAACGTTCACGCCGTTGTCCGTTAACTTCTGTTGCATCAGCACCACCGCCTGCTGGTCTGCCACCGAGATGTGCAACGTTTTGGCCGCCTTCGGCGACGACGTCACCGCCGTCGCGATGCCCTTCTCCGGCGAAGAAATCGCCACGCGTACACCACCGACGCCGGCTGCGACAACGCCTCCCTCACTCGAGTGATCTTTGTCCGCGGCGCTTTTACACGTCTCCGGCTCCAACAGATGCTGCTGCTGATGCTGCGACAACTCCACATTTGAGCCGGCGCTATCGGACGCCTTCGATACGACGCTGGCGCGGCGCTCGGATAGCGAACGCTCGTTCCAATCGTGTTTACGCATGTGCTGCGTATAGTTGGCGTAGTTGCTGACCGAGTAGTCGCACTTCTCGCACTTAAATTTGGACTTTGCACCGTGCAACGAAACGTGCTTTTTGTACTGTTCACGTTTCTCGAACGCCGACGGACACTTATGGCATTTATAGCGTTTTTCCTTCATCTTGCCGTTTTTTAACGTCGGCTGGTACATGAAGTCTGGCGAACCATGTATGAGGTTACCGAATTCAGGATCGTTAATAAGCGGCGCCGGAGTAATAATAGGCGTCGTCGTAGTCGCCGCCGCTGCCATTGTCTGCTCTCTGATCAACTGCTCGGAACGATGCTGGAACAGTTCGGTACCAGAACATGGTATACTCGCGCTGGCGCTGCCAACTCCGCCATCGTTTCCATGATTCGTCGTCAACGGCTTTTTCGCTTTGGACGATTTAACCTTTTGGCGTGGCTCCAGTCCGTGAACGGATTCGTGTTTGATCAGGTTACCGTAGGTCTTGACGCGGTAGTCGCAGCTACGACATTCGTATTGATCTTTGCCTCCATGCAGCGTTAGATGATGCTGCAGCGCAACACTTTTGAAAAATTGCGCCGGGCATTTGTAGCATGAGAACTGTTTGGTTACAACCTTGGTTTTCGGAGCAGCAGTCACCGGCGCGTTTGGATCGTCCATTTTCTTCTGGCTGGTGTGGACCACTACCCAGCCTAGACTCGCGAAGCCCGGCTTATCCGGTATGAGAGTGGTCCGTGGTCGCGGATTCTCTTTGGAGCACGCATAAATGGCGCACATTTGTTGCGTCTTCTCCTGGTACTCGTTCGTGTGCACGCGTTTGTGCGCCAATAATTGGGCCTGTTGCGGAGCGCTATACGTGCACGAATTACATTTGAACATATGATGGGCACTGTGGAACCGCGAATGCGATTCCAAATCTTTGGGGGAGATGAAACGAGCGGGACACGTATTGCAAAAGTTGAGAATACGTCTATCGGCCGGGACGGTAGTGGCGCCACTCGAAAACGGAGACTGGCCCGAAATGGGCGTATTAGAGGTATCCATCATGCCACACGACGAATCTACCGATGGTTCTTTGGTATTGGCAGCTGCCGCGACATCTCTTCTTAGATCATCCTCCTCAATCCTGGGCGATGGATGCAGCAGAGGAGGCGCTGGCAAGTTATCCTTTTTGAAGCGTTCGTCTTCCTTCAACAGTCGATTGATTTCACGTATTTGCGACTCATCACTGCGCCGCGAATCAGCCAGCGCGCAGATTTGGCCAAAAGCGCCTTGATGAACCTTGAAATGGGAAGCTAATGCGCCGGCGTTGTTGCACACGTAGTTGCACTCGGTGCAGTGGTGCGTGGACATCTGATTGCTGGCGATGCTACCATTGGGCGAGCGTTGAACACGGTCGAAGTGCATTTTCTCGTGCTCGTGGATGTTAGACTTGCGAAGATTTACGTGCGGGCAGTGACGGCATTTGAACATTTTGGTGAGTGCGCCACCTTTGTGCACCCATACCAGCGGGATGTCGGGCAGATGACTGGTCTCAATGTCGGTGTTCAAGGAAAAACTTTCGTCAGGTTCTTCGCGCTCGACAGCGTCTTTGATGCAATTTTTGAACTGTGCCCTCTTTACGCCATGTATTTTCAGGTGCTGGTGCAGCAAATGACGTTTAGTAACATTGTACGAACAGATGTTGCATTTGAACGGCGCATTACGCATTCGGTGAAACTGCTTGTGGTAAAGGTACTGGCTTTTGTTGTTGGTCACATAAGGACAACTGCTGCATTTGAAACGTTTGTAAATTTCCATCTGTAATGTGAAAGCGAGTACGCCGATTAGACGACCAAAGGTGTATTTTAAAGTGAACGTCAAAGCTTGAAGAATACGATTTTAGCTTAACAAGTTGGATCACAAAGTTTTTTCAACTAAGTTCACAGTGATTAGATTCTAAAATTAACAGTTTCAAACGTCATTCTTCAAATTGACTAAACCTTTTATAATCGTAACTAAAGTTCTAGCATATAGGCAAGGCGTTTACTTGGACAATCACGCCAGTTTTTGAAAGCATTTTTTTCTCCAGAAGTGAGTGAATTTGTTTAAACAGACACAGATGTTAGCAAAAATACGAGGAGGCAAACTATTTATTCGAAAACTAATTTTAATTTCCATTCGTTATCCAGTGATTACAAGATTCTTAAAATCATTCGCTGAGAACGTACAGGGAAAGAATAAAAATCGGAAATATAATTTCATAACACAATCTGCATTCCACTTGAAACAAGAATTGATATTGCCAAGTTTGTTAATTTCAAAGTCATTTCTCAAAATTTTTCGACGACGCAACTAATGACGTGAAGACGGAATTACGGAATTCATCAATAAATACAAATATACAAATTCCATCAAAGTTAAGTCGACTGACTTACGAGACACATCCACGCTAAGACTTTTCATTCCACCAATTGGAAACAAAGAATTAAAAAAATATCGCCGCGTCATTTTTTCAAATCTAATGCTAAATATTCTTACCTTTTAAATTTCCAATTAATATTCAGTGACCAAATACAAAAAATAAAATCAGCATAGAATTTTAGACACAAAATCTTTCCCAATTTAGAAAAAACAAAAACAACCAAATAGTACCCGTTTTACTGGATACAATATCTTGATCGATAGAGTGAATTTCAACAAAAACCTAACTACCAATATCGATACAAAGGAAATTACATCAAGAAATAATTAGAAAAAATTGTCTCTCTCTCTCTCTATATATATATATATATATACTCCCTACGTCAGTGTGATTTTGACTCACTAAAATCGCATTTCAAATATTACAATCACTCGACGTGAAATACGTTACCTCATCTCCAACAGCAGAATCGGATCTATTCATTCCATCGTCGACAACATTTGTCGTGTTTTCGTCGCAGCTTTCGGACTGTTCGTCGCCATTCGCAGCAGTCAATCGATTGTTAACCGTCAACGCCAGCGTTTCTTCGGCATTTTCAACTCCGTGACAGATGATATGCTCCAACATTAACCTAAGAAGCGAGAACCACGCGTTATTTTCGGATTATAATAGCAACATCAAAGCGGGTGGACAGCAACCGAACGAAAACTATCAAATTCGCATGAAACGCTCGAATTCGCATGAAACGTACGTATCATACAGAGACTTTTCGAAGAATAACCGAATAAACAACAAACTAACACGTTATTTTGAGGAAGAAATAATCGGAAAATTTTTAAAGACTGCAAACGTTTTGAGGTCAATGTGCGCGGAACAGATAAATTATAACGAACGATACACACGTTCACAATTTCGCGAATTCAATAAATTATACCTGAATTGGCAAATACATTAGAAAAGATTCATGCTTTCAATTTTTAAATACGTAAAAATACTATCCAAGTAACAAAACCAGAAATAATTAATGAACATAATTGAGAAATCAAATGACTTGGGTATTCAACATACTTTTCCCACAAGAAAAATTAAAATTAAAAATAAACTTCCAGATATGCATTAAACGAACGAACTCGAGTACCATTCAACAGCTTCTGTCTTTTTCAACTGTCAATATCGCACTTTATTTTTTCGTTAATGAAAAATTAAAATGGTTGACGCACTAAATATTAATTTTAACAGTTTTCCTTATCAGAATCAGATATACTGCATATCTGATGAGCGCAGGACTGAATTTATTCATTAATTTGAAACGAAAAAAACATGATGAATGGGAAACATAACTGGCTTGTTTTTTTTCCTCTTCAATTTTTCCATGGTCAGTACAAATTTTGAGGAGTACTACTTCCAATTCTAATACCTACAATCTGTAAGAATTGGTTCTTCCAATTTAGCTAGAAATATTCGATTAGACGTATACCTTGTTTAAAGTTCACTCATAAAACAGAACGTCTTTTTGAGGTTTTCTCTGCAGAACCTTAATTTTCCATGAGAGTAAAAATTGTAAAACTCGAACCATAGCCTAAAGTTGTCGATTAAAACTAACGCTAGCATAATCTCAGTTTTGTTATCACAGATTATCCAAGTTCTATCACCTATCGTGGAATGAGTTGACATTGAAGAATACACGACAAAATGATCGCAACTATTTACAAACAATGCTTAGCTTGGAAAGAAAAAATCAGAGAAAAATACGTCAGAAAACAAGACGTGTGTATCAATCCAATGAGCACAGCCATGGAAGAGGGGATGAGATATTAATTAGGGGCGGAGGAAATTCCAATAGATAACCAGAGAATTCCAGTTTTACATGAGCGAAGAATATGATATTTTTAAAGAAGATATTCTAAAACTGTTCAAGATAATTTCAAATATTTTGAAAAGAAATTTTCTAAGTTACTGGGGGAGAATGATCATTAATTCTTTATTACTCAACTTTTCACCGTTGTATCTCTGTACTCCGAGTCAGATCGAGAGCTGAGTTACTTTTTTTTTTTCCCGACAAGCAGTGCATGAAACGAGGACATCAAGTACCACACACTCATGAAACATTGTGTATATAGCTCATTAATATTAATTTCGACTCGATAGTCGACTAACTAATTTAGATGGCTTAAATGTATGACTTACAGCCACGATTGTGACCACTGAACCACGATAAACGAGTCGAACCGTCGGAGCAAATGAAGAAAAATAACTGAACACACTCATCATGATAACAATATCATGACACACATACATACACACTCACTCACACGTACAAAGCTGATAATTCACATACAAATCAACAAACGTAGACGAATTAGTACGAAAAATAGGTCATTTTGTAGGTCAATAATCCGACGATGCAGTGAAAATAAACTGAAAAATTCAAATAAAACTGACAGAATTTGAAAGTGCATTAGGTAAAAGGTCTGTTCGATACGAAAAAAAGTATGAAACTTTTAGCACATTTTCATAAGAGGCAACTCGATTCAGACAAGTATGGAGCTAGTTCTCTCACAACGCTGTAAGATTTTTCCGGATAGAACTCTAAAAAAAAATTCTTCATCTCAGGAAGTTCCGAATTTCATGACCACACACACCACTAGAACGTTCTAATGAAATCTTCGCTTCTGCAAATGTGAGCGAATTTTTATGGCATGCCCTGAGTCACTGTGTGTCGTATCATTTCCTGCTTATCAAAAAATTCTTCTGATAGTTTAATTCGAAGGTTATCAATTATTGAGTTCTCCTACAATGCAGAACTAAAATTTAACTTTCAACGAAACTTGTTCAGAACTACAGCTACAAGCGTATTAATTTTTTACCATACTGAACACAGTTAATAGATACAGGAAAATAGTATTCGCTTACTGCTTTTCGTGAGCGTAAAAAGTACAAAAACAGCATCTGAACTGAGCTGACGGATTGTTGACGTGGTGACGTTCATGAGATCGAAAAGTTGACGAACAGTTGGTTTCAAAATTACAGTATTCACACTTAAAATGATCATCTGTGGACGTTTTATCTGCGATAATAATACAGAAAGGTGATATTTAATAAAGAATATTGGGAATGTTATTCAGAACATAATAGGCGGAACTTACCAACAGCGGTAAGATTCTTGGCAGGATCGCTGATCGTATCCTGACTGTCAGTTCGATTTAACGACTGTAAAATCGAAGAAAAAAAAAAAAAAAAAAAACCAAGAAAATTAATAAATTATTATGGGAACACTTGAACATAAAATTACTTACAACTAAAGGTAACAAGAATAACAATGGTGAGATATTACCCTGACAAAATTGAAAAATGAATTTTCTCCCGTTTACGAAGCAAATTTTAGATAGGGTGGCTATGTTTGATAAGAAAATCTTGATAAAAATCACAAGACTTTTGATGAAAATTTAGGTTAAAACTCAAGATATCAATATTTCAAGTGGTCTACGAATTTGACATTGGAATTATAGTGAATTGGTACTTAGTGGGAGAAAACTAATTTCAGCAAGCAACAAAGAACAGTTTTTCCCCCTCATCTTTATTGCAATTGATAGTTTACCAATTTTATTAGTTTGCTGCAACTTCAATATTTACAGTTAGAATTTCGTAAACGTTTTATTATCAATTAATAATTACTTTTTTTTTTTTGTTTTTTTAAGCGAAGAAGCGAAGTAAATAAGAACACGAACAAAATTATAACTTGGAAGCAAGAAAAAAATCAATCGTTCCCGTAAAGTCGACCGAAAATTATGAAAAATTGGCCGTAATTTGATCCGTAAAAAGAGAAACAACGAAAGAAACGGCTAAAATCCCATGTTTTGACAGCATGTTTACTCAGTAATTGGTTACCCCACGGATTCATGAGTAGTCTCAACTTTTTTTCATCGTATATCAGGCGTACCATGAAGGAAGCCTTCACACTTTAGAAAAACTGGTATGAAGGTTTCCATCAAGGTGCAAGTAGCTTTTACAATCCGTATTTTGAAATACAGCAAATCAAGAAATATGTACACAAATGTACGGACGATGCGAAAAAATTTACGTTTTTCGAATTTTGCCGAAAATTGTTTTTAGGAACTAATTTTATTTCAACTAATTTATCCGACCACACAAAATTTATTCTAGGATGTTACTATATTACCATATTTTACTACTGTTAATGGATCTAATGAGCAGAATTTGAGGACAAAATTTTCCCTAATTTTTCATATTTCAGAAAAAATAAAACAAAACTTGACTGCCACGAATTGCATTGTTTATACAGTTTAGAAACTGGTTTTCTAGTTTTAAAGGAAAATTTACCGAAATTGAAGTAAATTAATGATTTAAAAAAAAAAATCAGTTTCTCCAAAAGATTTAAGATGAAAGATGAAATGAAAGTACTCTCCGATATCCGATCTTATTTATAAAAGCAACTTGTCTGTAACGCTTATCACGTGACCATAGTTATAGATATATTTGGCTATGTGTATATTTCAGTTTCAGTTTAACTCTAAATCTTTCTTTTCTTCATCGTACACCTGACCTGATTCATTCATAATTCGGACACGATACGGTTTATATGCTACGTAGGTCTGTGAATTATTACAGTGTAGCAGCATTGGGTACTCTCTAATTATATAATAATCATGGTCCAATATATCGTCGGTGACGAAAAAATTTATTCAGGTGTACTCAAAAGCTGATGACGTCGATACAGAAGACACCTCTGGTTGGAGTCACAATACATGGAGAACAAATTAAACTCACCTCATACGCAAATTGAGGCGAATCACTATCGTTGGTCATCCTGGTAGCATCGTTACGACTCTGCGATCCGTTTACGTAATGTTCTTTCACATGAGATAAAACCACATTTCTGTCCGTGTTTCTGTAATCATCGAACAAAAAACTATACGCATTAACACACCGTATTGCATATAAATTAGTTCATATTGAGGGATATCTGAATGAGATCACCGTTCTATTTCCAAACAGTTCACTTATTTATTATATTTAAGGACCAAAGCCTTATTTTCACAGTTTCCTAAATTCTAGCACCGCATCATTAATTTTAAACCATTATTTCATTTAAAAAAAACATAAATCAAAATATGCAAGAAGTGAGTACCACTGAAATTTTTTCGGCACGAATATTGCGAGAGAAATACAGTGTTAGTGAAGAAGAAAAATTTCTCAAGTTTTTCGCTGACTACTCAATACGTTCGACGACTTTCTCACTATTAGGAGCTTCAAATTATATTTTACGAGGAGTTCACGTCCCGCGTAAGCTCTTACTATATAAATCCGTCCGAAACATAAGCCAACGGTAACGCCGACGCTTACCTAAATTTACACTTTTTACATTTCCACATTTTCTTTTCAGACGGTATTTTCTTCTTTGGTATTTCGGAATCGTCGCCAGCATCGTGCGGTCGTTTCATGCCCACGGCTGGATTGGCCGGATGCAGTTGTGGCAGCGGTCGCATAGACACGTCCGACGACGACAGAGCAGCGCCTTTTTCGACATCGCCATTAATGGACGGTGCAGGAGTCAGCCTTGGCAGAACAGGAACTACCGACGATGAAGACGAAGAAACGGCGGACGGTGGTGGTGGGTTGGAGGCGGTGGTTGTGGTCGACGACTTGGTCATCACGTCCAGCTGAGGCTCGTGCACTCGCATAATGGTGAGATAGCGATTGTATTTGGTGTAATTGCGACGACCCGTTTCCATGTCGATAGTTTGTATCTCGGCGCCCTCGTGTGTTGGGTCGCGTTCTTTTTTCAGCTTTATATGCTTTGTGACGTCCCACTTCCACTTAGACTGGTAAGGACACACCGAGCAACCAAACGGTTTCACGTTCATGTGGCTCACTATGTGTACGTGAAACCTGGAGGCCGTCGACGCCCAAAATGAGCAGTGCGGACATTTGAACACCTGCCAGAGAAACATTAAAGGAGAAAAAAAATCAATATTTGGTTTTTCAAAAGGGCTATAATACCGTGTGAGATCATAGTTAAAAATTAAATTAAAATTAAACGCCAGGCCTTAGAGAGAAGTTTTTGCAACAAAGATCATACCGAGAAGACTGCATTAAAAAAATTGGTTTGAAAATTTCTATGATCTCGATTTTTAATTCCCAACCGAGAAAACGACTTCAATTAAGACAAAAATTCGGGGGTGTAATCGTAGGATAATTTATGGGAAGACCGAACAAATACCGGAGGAATTTATGGGAGGCAGTTTGGGAGGGCAAGGGAGTTATGAGAGAAATTCAGCATTTCAATAAGAGATTACGTATCAGCGGTAAAATTGACACCATTCGATTTTCGAAAAAGCGCCAAACCAACTTGAATCATGCTATGATTACATCCCTAAGAGTGTGAGGTCTGAAAGATAGCAGACCTAAGATCCACAAAATAATTAAAATTTCGGTTGAAATTCCCGAAAACTATGGAATATGAAAGAGCACAAAAATCGCATTTCGATAAAATAAAATCATAATTCACGTTTTCACGCTTCTGGTAAAATTAAATGGACGACATTGCAGATATACACATTGTCGCAAGACTGCAACACATTTCATTATTTCAACTAAACCTCACTAACTCCTTCCATTTCGAAAAGGTTCATACCAGACAAAACTAATTCTATTCTATCATCAATTTTTGCCAACTACTAACAATATTTTCCAAACCCACATCCTCAGTACACAATGAACAGAAAAATAATAATTTACTCAAACTCCCTTCGAAACAAATGTTTTATGGAAAAGGGAGGAAAGGCGCGGCTTGGTTACAAAATACCAGATACAAACATCTTAGCCCCCCCAGCAATATGATACTGAAAAACGGACTACATCGACTCATCGAAATAAGCAGTAATTTAGTTTTTACTGATCAAGAGTTGCTTTCCAGGCATATAGAGAAGTTCAAGGCAAGTAATATAAATGATAGTTTGTTGAAAATAATAAATTACAAATATAAAATCGGATTGGTGACTGATCAGCTATTTTCAAAACACATTAATTCGCAAGTGATTTTCGTAAGGAGCCATAGGAAGGACTAACATGTGATCTAAAAATTAATTTTTCAATTCTTCGGTAGTGTTTCATAAGTTGTCAAATAGAAATGTGAACACTGCTACCTCAGTTAGAATAAAAGAAAAAGTAGTTCCCCGCAGGTAGTCAAAATTAAACGTCACAGTACCATAAAAAATACCCGAATATTCCAAAGACATAACCTTTTTTCCCGGCATTTCTTCTAGCGCCGTTGATGTACGAAGATTGTGAAATTTAAACATTAATTTATTAAATGGGCTATTTACTATATTCACAGACTTCGCCCTCCCCGCAATAAGGAAGAACAGACTATAACAATAAGTGTAGGTAAGCACCAAGTAGTATTTCACTTCAATCAAAAATAAAGTAACGCTTATGAACTGGTTTGTGTTAGAGAAACGAGATATTGTACTTCACAACAACACTTTGAATAAGGATATGAAGTTTGGAGGTGGTTCAATTATATTCATACACATACTGAGATAATCTACGGGCGTCATATTACTTCTGTATTCGAGTTAGGACACTTGAGACGACAAATAATTCATTATCATGTAACTTACATATGGAAAAACGATACGGTATTCTTTTAAAATATCGTACGGACATCAATCGAATTCGGATTGGCTCAATATCTGACTGCACGGGACAAAATTTAGTAACGAAAAAAATTTATCACAAACCTTTTTGGCAACGCCCTCAATACTGCTAATATCGATATTGGCGGCGCTATTTTTGTATGTTTCAGCATTATCTTCGTTATTATTCGGTAACACAGATCCGATACCAGGAGCGATTTCGTAACCAACCATACTAGATTCGCTGGCTGGAGACTTACAACGACTATCGTCATCCGGTAGATCATCATTATCTTCCATTTTATCAACGGAGAAGTTATTCCAGACGAAAATTCGCTGTTCTTCAGACACTGGTTTGGAATCTGCGCCTAAGACAACAGTTACCATATAAAATAACGAATAAACCAAATTGTCACATACCAAGCTCCACATTCACACGACTCATGTAACCAACTCTTCATGAGCAGAAATTAAACCACACATGGTCATATTATAGACATCAACAGAGGTGAAGTTGACCGGAATCTGAGTGCTGAAGTACCAAAACCAACTAGAACTTCAACGAGAAAATTTCGGTCGTTGTCTCCAGACAATTTATAACAAATAAGAATAGCGAACGTTTATTAGTGACGATTAAACGGCCAGATTAAATACATTGAAAACTGGGTACAATTCTTCGCACTAAATTCGGATGAACTTCTAGATTCAACGTTGATTCTTAATCGTGCGGAAGAGCAATTACGAGTAAGTTCACATAACATACGACATATGTAAATGAAACTCACTCTCGTTAAGTTTTTCAATATCTTCTGGCTCGTCCTCCATTTCACCATCCGCCTCCAAGGACATATCGCCGTTTTCGAAGGAACCGTTCACGAGATCGTTTTCTTTTTTAATCATTTCTGGACACGATTGTAAATGCACAAAGAGATCCGAGCTAGTTTTACATCGATGTCGACAGTGCTGACATCTGAAACATAAGCGATAAGATTATGAATGATTGAAAATTTGAAAAGCGCCGTTATCATCAAACATCAGTTTAATTTAAACCTTTAAAAACAAAAAAAAATAAAAATGGTTAGAAAAGGGGTTATGTTATGTAGGCACATACTACATGATAATGAGCAGGTAGGTGGTCCTGTGTTCGTATCGAAGCCGACGACTGTTTTTCAGCCCGGCCAGAGGCAAAACAATATTTTTTCCCTGCAAAGTGCGACGCAACGAAATGCGAATCGTCAACGATCGTCAGTTATAAAAGAATTAAGAAACTGATTTACTAATCCTTGTTCCCTATCGAGTAAACGGTAACCGCTTTCCAAAACCGGTTATTTCAAAGAAAAAATGTCAATTCATCAGTTTATTCCCCTTCTTCCTTGAATTCATACTTTTTTTTTTTCTTCTTACCTCTAAATTCGAAGTTCGAGGGAAGGAAAAAAACACGAAGGACCAGACGGATGGACAAACTAAGAAATGCATAGCTAAGGGTAATATATCATTCTAAAAATGAGGTTTCCCTAATTCGTTCTTCTCATGGAGCATTGGGGAGAAAAAAAAATAAAGACACAGAGAGAAGATAAAAACTGAATCGATCTATGAAAATGAAACTTCAACAATTACGATTACTGAATCAAATTTACCAAATCAAAAACCAAATTTAAAAATAAACATTCAAATGAATAACCAATACAAGAATATCCAGCCAACATAGTATAGGCGTAACTAATGGGGCTCTGGGTGCCTAGCCCTCTAGCGAGTTGCTCAGCCCCATAGAATGAGGGATTCTCCCGGAAAGATCAGCTGAGGCGTTTGCTGTGTTATATGTAACAATGTAGACAAACAAACGAAATAAAAACATGGTAAGTATATAGCGATCTTCAAATACTTCTTCTTAATTCTCTCTAAAGAATATTTGGATTTTCATTAGATATACCGAATTGAATAGGGCACTCTAAAGAATAAAATGAGGCCAAGAACAATAATTCTGGGCTCTCAGAAGCCAAGATGATGAAAAAAAAGAAAAAATTATCGCAATTTCACTGTTTTTGGATTGTTCATTTGTCCACATATTTGAACTCTTTTTCTGAGGCGCCATCAATACTGTGACATCAAAAGTAAAATCCTTCATTTAAAAAAATAAAAAAAACTAACAGCAGCAGCTCTGTTAGAAAAAGTAGGTTTGCACAAAATGTAAAATTAGGTAGTCACAAAAAAGTTAACAGATCGTAATAAACATTTGTTCCAAATTACATTTCTCTTGGTCCAAAGTTAGGCATTTTATAGACAAAAAAAAAAAATAGGGCTACCTGAAGTACCATATGACCAATCCATACTAAAATTTATAAGTTATAATACTTGTTACAATTTTCGTAGCTACTGATCAAAAGTTGATAATTTTACAGCCAAAACAAAAATGAAAATACCCATACTAGAAGTACCCTACAGCCGACTGATCTGCACCAAAATTTATAGCAAATTACAATATCATAGTGAATATTTGTTTCAAATTTTGTAGCTATTGGTCAAAAATTAAAAATTTTATAGTCAAAACCAGAACAAAAATAGCCACACCAGAAGTACCGTATAGCCAATCCACAACAAAATCAATAGGTCAGGTCCTTGGCTTAGTACTAATGTTTGTTCCAAATTTTGTGCCTACCAGATAAAAATTTCAATCTATACTATTTAAAAAAAAAAATTGGCATTTATATATATACAAAATAAACATACAAGCCGTTAATTTTGTTACAATTATTTCACAAAATTATTTTGCCAATTATTCTCTCATATTTGATGGGCATGCGCCACTACCCATACAGTCACTAATAGACATGAAAAAAAATGTTTGTTGCTTCCTACAGTATTACCTATAGGTATGCCAGAAAAAATTCAGGGCTGGCACAAGCCAAAGTGTCGTGGAGCAACTCTTAGGGGCTTGTAGGTATATATATAATATATGAATTTTGAGTTAATATTGCAAAAATTATTTTTGAGTTATGAAATGAAAAATGTACCAACCCCAACCCACAGGTTATTCCATAACATCAAGATTAATAAGCAGATTTTCAATACAGTACCTGCTTTAAAAAAAACAATAAATGTAGTCAACCAGTTGGCTTTAAAAATAAATGTTGATACATTACCAAACTGATAAGAAGAATAAACATAGGTAACCTATAGTAGGCTAAACACATTTGTTTATTTGCCAAATGTGGCGGAGCACAAATAATCAGGTATGCTCGCCATCTTACTTGCCAAAAGTTAAGCACACTGATATACATGTATGGCAAATACACAGGTATGACAAGCTCACATATTTTGTTCCCTTTGACCTGGGAAAATTTACTCATAGCAATCGGGAATATAGAGTATGTATTTAGAAGAGTGTACTGGTGCGATGCGAGAATGTATTGGAAGAAGGCATCATCACTCCCTTACACACACCTACCCTTCCATTAGTATCTCCACTCCATTGAATCGTACTGTGCACTACTGTACTTGGGGGTAGTGTGGTGACACATATTGGCGGAGTACTCTTGTCATCATCACCCGGTGCCACGGCCAAGTGTATATGGTTGCCGTATTTTGGTGATAGTGGCTATTGAGGTAGGTTTCCTGTTGGTCGACGGTTCAAGTCCCCAGGCTGGCAGGAAATTTACATTTTTTTTTTAAAATCAAAATTCATCTTGCACAGTTTTAAATATATTATCATCTACATCGAGTACAGAAGGGAGAATTGCAGGAGTTGAAGATGCAAATGGGCGAGATGAGATTAATGTACAAAAAATTTTAGAACATTGAAACTAGGGGCTCAAGTATCCTCTTCAGAAAATTTACCTACGTATGCCTCAACCAAAAGTTTTGTTGTTAATTATATATAATTATATTCAATGAGTGAACATATATTTGACTGAAAAAAGTAAAACGAAACTAAAGAATCAGCAGAGACCACCAAACTCCCATCAGACCAGGTCCTATACAAGTAATACCTTTTATGAGAATTTTAGCTTTACTTATTGGGTAGTTTTTTCACAACCACAAATACAAACAATTTTTCCAGTAATTTTTGTTACCAAAAACTACCAAATTAATAGGCATCAAACTTCTATCAGATTTGCACTTATATAAGATTAATCTATTATAAAAGTTTCAGCCTCGTCGACTTTGCCATTTTCTCAGAATCCTTGAAAAATTACTTTTCCCAGAATATTTTGTTTTCCAGTTTTTATGGAAACTACTGAACCAATGAGTATTAAACTTATTTCAAACCTGCTCCTATATGAGAACCAGAAACATACTGCAGTTAAAAAGATGTCAAACACCGGATCAAAAACACATCAAAGATAGAACATTGATAAACAATTAGAATTCCAATATTTACTACTGCACATGGGTCATATCTTGATAATTTGTGTATTGGTATAGGGATGTCTGTTTTCACAAGGAAATATGCGCAGCTTTGTATTTGCGGAAGGTATAATTGAACTTGCTTTTTCTCTATCTTTCACATATTTTTAAACCACGGCACATATGGATCATTGGACATCTCTTCAGCTGTATGTCTCTGATGAGAACTATCTTTCACCACAATTTCAGTTCTAGTCATTTTGTAGTTTTCTCAAAACCGTGAACACAAAATTTTGGGTTACACCCACCCTACATACTACTATACATATACATTAAGAGCTATGACTGAAAATGGCCAATGAACAAAACAATTAATCAGAATGCGTTGTGGTACCCTAAAAAAGGCCACTACCCATAAATTTGGGTAATGGCCTATAAAATATTGCTCAAAATGCGTACTGGATATGAAAAACAAATACATTTATGGTAATTTAGGTTGTGGGTTATTTGAAAAAATGACCACAACCAGTGGCGGTAAGTTGAAAATACCAAAATACGAAATGTGTTTTTTGAATGATTAGAAAGGTCTTATAATGTGTTTTTTGGCCCCTCAATTACGCTGACGGGTGAGTATTAAAATTAAATGGGATACAAATAACACTCAATATTTTTTTGCACAATAACTAACCAATAATTAGTAATATTCTTCATTTACAATCGTAACAAAAATTCAAAAGAAAAATAATGACCAAATAAATACATAAATTAAATTAAATTTTTTGAGTAATTCATACTATATGATATGATAGCCTATGGTTATTTTAACCAACAAAATATCTATTAAAGAAACTTTACCGTCATTATTTTGTCACAGGTAGTAAGTTTTACACCTATTTATCGTTGTAACATTTCAAATTGCATTTCATATTTTTTGACGGACATTTACATTTTTCATCAATGCAATAACGTGTACATTGGCAACTATTGAAACCCAATTTTCTGCCTGATCCCAATGTCGAAAGCTAAATGAAGTGTTTGGTTGGTTGATAGCACATTTTTAGGTTGAATAAAGTTGCAGTCGGCAATAACAAAATTGTTGCAAGCATACAATCTCTCTAGATTCCCTATTCTCGTGCCTAATTGGTAAAGTCCGAGTGTTTGACCTCAGTTACAACTGCTAGAACATTTCGAGGGGCTGCATGCAGCCTCAGTCCACATCAGACACTCAGACAGCAAAATTAATTCCAACAGGAACTTGAAGCATTTTCAAATTAAGACAGTTTAATCAGTTTCTCTACACTTTTTGTTATTGGCCGAATTTTTCATGATCTCTTCCAATATCGATGTTTCTTTCTCTAATGCACAGCTTACAAATAACATTGTTCTCATCTTTATCATTATTCTCATCTATTTCTCTGCAAATAATGTGAACATATTGATGATACAGATAGTACTTATGATCTACTAAGGTTACGTTTCCACAAGTTGAACAATACATTTTGTTCTCATCTCTGTTTCCAGATTGTGAAACATTGTTGTCTTCCTCTTAATCACTCTCACTTTGATCATTAATCCGTGTCGACGAAATAATTTTTTTAAGTTCTTCTGAATGTGTAAAACTTCAAACTTCAGTTAACCTCATTCTTTTGTCCAACATTCAGATGTGCTGCCTCCAGTATATAAAACAGCTCCTCGGCTTTGCAAAAATAACGAATTTTTATGTCATCAGATTCATTATATCAACTCTCGTTAAGCTTTTCTGTCACCAATCCTCAAAATGTCATATCTCTTTATTCTGCGGTAATATTTCGTTGCTGAAGGTTTTTTATTCTTTCCTAAAGATTGAGCCTCATTTACTTTTCGATTCACTTTTTATAACGCGAACTATCAATTAAATCACTACGATCATTTATATTTATCAGTAATTCACGAATTTTTGAATTGAAATCACCTTTTTTGCTGGACATATTTTGTAGGCCTACTAACTTCAAACACAAATTAGCCTAACAACATCAAAAAATAATTACATGGCAGTAATACTGTGTACTGTACCGATAAAGTGAAATAATATAAACGAAATAGAGTGCAACTGCAAAACAATAAGGCACTAAATGAACTAGTGAACAAGAATATAGATGCCACATGAAGTATATTATCAGACTCGCAAAATAAAATTCCCCTCAATTACGTATTGTTAAACTCGTTGCAGAACAAATAATTGTCTAGAATGCGTTTTAGTATTTTCAACTTACCACAACTGTTGTGGTCATTTTTGCAAATTAGCCACAACCCAAACATCCATTTGTGGCTTTTTCTTCATATTTATCAGTTTTTTTGCACATTGGCCGTTTTCGGTCATTGCTCCTTACATACATACACAAAAGAAATTAGATCAAAATGGGAAAATGGTATCAATCATATAATTTTCTCATGAAACAGATATTTTTCATCATCTTCATCCTTAACCCTTTGGTGAGGTCAATTTTAATACCCCACTTGGAAGTAAACAGAGTAAAAATTGAAAGCCATGGATTTCTGCCAACAGGATTAATTGTTTCATTCAAAACAGTCAACTAGACTATTCTTAACTAGAAATATTTACTAGGAAAATGATGCAACTTTCTTTAATAACTTCGATTTAGGTCCAACTGTACTAGGTACATAAGAGAAGAGTAAATAAATTCATTATAAGCTTTTATTCTACTCACTACTGCGATTTTTTTTCAATGATCATTGATTCAAAGTTTTGTGTTCTGTAGCTGTGAGGATCAAAAAATGTCCGTTACTGCTGTTCTCTCCACAATTATCTCCAGCTGCAATCTTATCTCTGTCCGTATCTTGACTGCTATCCTCTCGCTTCATCAGTGTGATATCGCAAAATCTCAAAGCGCCTCATAAATCTTAACCACCATTGTAACAGGTTGCCTCTTTAGAAGGCTATCAATGCGTTAACTCGTCGATGTGAACACGATGTTTGCACTAATATCTACATGCAAATGATTCGAATGATTAGATGCACTGACAAACAATAGTAGGTCAGATGGTCAAGCATATTCTAGTAACAAAGCTACTAAAAATCAGTTAATCGAGAAAAACAAACGCGAACAAAAGGACAATTGTCATGATATCAAAACAAAGTTCTACAAAATGGTATCGCTGCGAAGTTATCTGCCGCAATGGTCAACTAACACTTATATTGAAACAACGTATTCTTGCACAAGGTCGTTTTGCGTTAGCTTTACGAGCAGCGTAATCGGAGCATCTGTAACGAATCATAACTCTCACAAAAATAACCCTGCATGTGTGCTTCAAAAACTATATTCTTTTTCTAAAAACACCTAACAAACTGAAAAGATCCAAGGATGTTTGCCGAAATATTATTTTGTGCCGTAAAATCTTCGTGGCTTCTTCTGCTACCAAATAAATGCCTCATATTTCCACGTAAGCTCTTAAAAGAGGTTTGTAAGATGTTTGGACTCGAGATTAGGAGGGGGTAGTTGGGCTGACTTTTCTGAGACATATTCGATGAAAAGAATTCAAGACTATATAAATAATACGCAAAATTCATTCTAGAATGGACAAAATATTGATTTGTTAGTGGTTGGCAGTGTTTTAAACTGGAGACTCAATAAGACACTCAAAATATTCTTTTTCTTTAAAATAATGAAATAAATAATAATATAATATGTATTTTTCATACAGATAAAATACAATTGTGTATTAAAGCAGTTTATAAAACGCTTTTGCTCCTGAATACTTGGTTTATGAGACCCCATTCAAGCTCCTTTTTACCTCGTTGGCCCAATTCCTCAATTAATCTTGGACTTCTGGTAACAATTCGATAGTAGCATTTTAACCCTCACTACCGAATACTCAATATTTATGACAATTTTAATTCCCTCAGTTTTCGAGTCAAGAAATATATCATTCAGACGCACGAAGAAAATTTTCTTATTCGAATTAGTTTCTTCTCGCTACTCAGACTTTACACACCATTGTCCTTCACCTATAACGGACGGTCAGATGTAGGCGGTGGCCAGTCCCGAAGGTCAAATCCACAACCTTTCAATCAGAGGCCAAGTACCCTTACCAACAAACAAACCAGTCACACCACATACGCAGGTCGAGAATTTTTGTCAAAGATGGTCAGAGGTCATAGAGGCGAGCATTTAATAAATAATCACTCGGTCACCCAAATTACTAAAGGAAACTAGCGCATTCGTTAACTGAACTTTATTGAAATACAAATGGCCCGGTATATGGAAAAATGGTAAAACTAACGAAAACTCCTAGTAGATTTTTTCAATGCTACACGTTAAACACGATCTTCCACTGAAGTACCCCACAGATGAAGAGGAAGTTCCAAGTACCCAAGAGCAAAAACTACGACACACCACTATCCTTGAATCGAATATCGATTAAAACAATTTACAGCGGAAGGACACACCCTTCCACAAAAACAGAAGCCTCCAATAGTTGTTCCTCCTACAAGCAGCTGGTTTCATTCGTTTTTGAGGGTGAATATAGGTAGTAGATAATAATGTATAGGTAGGTATAGGTACTCCTACAAATGACGATATCGCATTCGCGAACAGATAAACACGACATCCGAACCAAAAATCAATAACTCTAGACGACCGCAATGGTGTAAAAAAAAAAAAAAAACTATTCCCATCCATAGTGTAATGAAATCGAAATACCAACTCGTTGCGGTTCAACACAAACCTAAACACGTACATGTTGGCAAACTCACATTAACGCACCTAATATAACCTCCTACCCCCATCTCCGAACCCAGATTATTTGCTTTTCGCAATACGTATATACGTCAACACGCCACCACAGGAGAAAGGATAAGTAACAGAGTCACAGAAGGCAAAAATTTAATACATAAACAATCAAATTCAATGACAATTCTTTAAATGGACGAAAATTAAACCGGAGGCAGTTATCGACAAACCGAACCGAACCGACTCGACACAGGATGAAAAGTTCTCTGTAGGTTGTTTTTTTTCTCTCTCAAATATGTCCAGATTGAGGGTTCCTGTTATAGACGAACAAACAACCAATCAGAAAATTAAATTCAAGACCGAAGTAAACGTTATCGAAAAAAATAAACCAAGGATAAAATACACGAAAACTTGTTCGCAGCAGTTGGAATGAATTTTACTTAGAAGACAAACACGCTAGGTACTCATTATGTCGAAGGTTCACCTGAATAATTGAAATGAATTCTGCGTGGAAAAAAAAAAAAAAACATCAATGTTTGTAAATGTAACAAATACACGGACTTCGACGAACCATTGAGTTTGGCACTCGACATCGAAGTGGCCGACATCTAACGGATATTTTCGTAAACTTTAAAAACGAGATAATGGACACGAAAATACACTGAACACAATCCTAAATAAATCCTCAATGCTTTTTATGGTTGTATTTGAGTAAAAGCTGCTTGGTATTAATTTTATTTTCCATCATTTACTGTAGAAAATCATTCACATTGACGTATCCTATCAAGAAATACCATAATTCAAAATAGCCAAAAAAAAAAAACCCTACGGAAAAAAAACATCCATCATTTCATTTTAAAGCATCTTATCAGCAAACGACACAGGTGCACCACAGGGGTGTCGAGTCCCAATTGAAATGATTTACGAAAAAGAAAAAATTTAAATTAATAAAAAGGTAAAGTCTGGGAACATCGTTTTTTTTTTATATAGAACACATTTTGCTTCTGCAACACGTTCAAAAAAAATACTCAGTTTGAGGAATCTTCTTTTCTTTTGAAAGAAAACCCGATTACCAAAGCTGAGAGGCAGAAAGGATAAAATCTGAAAAATTCAACGAACATTCCACCAAAAATAAAATTATAAGCGACTGCTTCACCAATTGGAAGTCCGGTGAATCATACAGGAAGAATGCTGAACGAATTACTCACGTATTAAGAATCGTAGCTCAAGTTGGGTATTTTGCAAGGTAGGTACTTGAATAATTATAATGTCTTAATATCTTGAAGGAGCTTGCCCACGACAAAAATATAAACCAAGTTGTGGCATGACTGTCTGTTTTTGCAGTTCAAAAGGCCAAAACTGAACAATCAAGTAGTACTAATTGTCTCATCGAGAATTTCAGAATTGTTATTCATGCAAGGTTTAGCTGAATAGAAGCGATTCAACCACTCTTATAATTTTAAAGAAGACAACTTACGTTTTAGCTTCATTCCACTCAATTATTCTACTTACCTCTTTCAACTTTAACCTTGGAAAATCAGATTTTTTAAATTAACGCTACATACTTTGAAAGTTGAACTATTTTCATTCTATCGTCTCTGTAGAATAAAAACCACTAATTTTGTTTTCTATTTGAATGTGTCTAATTTTTTTGTTTTTTCGAAGATGAAAAGAGAGGGTATGGCCCCAACGAGCAAACACAATCAATATAAAAAAAAAAAAGGCTTCGAACTGAAACTATTGAGAGCAGAGGAAAACTTTTGAAGCAGGCACAAGGTCCCGACATTTCTTACTCAATCGAGAACAAACTGAATTCGATTTTATTTTTCTGAAGAGTAAATATTTCTGGTTTTTTCTGAGGGGAGGGGCTTCAAGTTTTGGGGCTATGTTCCTCCATTCCCTCCTAAGCTTAGTTTCTGATGGAAAGGCTATATTCGTGAAACTGGTAACACGCAGTCAATAAGATTTTCATGAATAGAAAGTATGGAATCCGTCTTAAACTCGCAACTGAAAGAGGATAGCTCTTTCATCACTTTTCGTACTTCCACCAGTAAAAGTTACCTTACTTCTCAAGTGAATGTGTGGAACTATTTGCTACTCATACGAAACCAACTTAAAAAAATAGAAAATTATCTAAAAACCAAATAGGAATTAAACTAACCTACGAATCACAAATTTTTAAATTTTTTTAAATTTTTAAATACGTTTGTTAGAGTTGTTCAAAATTTTTGTATAAATTTATCAGGATAATACACAAGGAAACACGCTGTAATTTTCTATCTCGAAATTATTTAAACACACAAATTTCTGATTATAAAAATGATGAAAATTGTTTTTCTCCTCTTTTCGAAATCAAAACTGTGAATACCCTCAAGACTTTTTTCGTAATATAAAATCGAAAACATTCCGAGATGAAGAATAAATTACAAATGAAAAAAACTCTAGTAGGACAATAAGCATATAAAATTTTGAAAAACCTTAATAGGAATTGATTTCAGTTGAAAAATAGGAACTGAGACAAATATTATGGATCCCTCATCTGCCTCAGGTTCATAAATTTTACCGCCTACACTCGAAACAATTTTTTTGTTTTCTAATATGCTGAAGTAAACATTTTTTGGGCGTATTCTACCCACTACTCGCAAAATCTTCATAAACTGCTGCGTACTGGTAATAAAACTTCAAGTGAAATAGTAGAGAAGCGATGATAACCATCCACAATCAATATTTTTCGGATTAAGAAAATTTGATATTGAAAATTTGCGTATTTCTCACGAATTCTGAAGTATAATATTTCTTGAAAGCCAGTTCAGTGGCATAATGGGAGATATTTGTCTCATTCAGATAACGGGTAATAGGAAATCAGCAATAATTGGAATCTTCTATTCATTTCATATTTCCAAATTGCACTCCTCATTCTATCCAACAATTCACTTCTCCTTTTAGAGTAATAAATCGTATTAAAATTCCTATTAATTTTATAAACATTTTTGTTATATTCTTCATTTCTCACTTTCTTTGAAGATCTATCAACAATTTCACAATTTCTAAAATCACTTTATTTGTCTAGTAACACATAATTATACAAGCTTTCAACTCGAATCAATTTAGAATTTTTCAAAATTTGATAAAGTCTCATTGTCTGATTACGGTTTTCTTCATTCATAAATTTATTTTCGATTTTATATCATAAAAAAAACCATCCAGATATCCACAGTTTCGATTTTGAAAATAGGAAAAAACATGTTTTCTTCTTTTTTAAACGCTTTTTTATAACTATAAATTTTTGTGTTTAAATAATGCTAAGAAAAAAAATTCTAGCAGTTTTCCTCCTGCATTATCAAGATAAATTTTACGAGATTTTTGAACAACTTTAACAGGAAAATGTAAAAATGTAAAAATTTGTTCTATGTTTATAAAGAATTTTCTATTTTAAAATTGGTTTTGTATGAGTAGAAGTAGTTCCACACACTCACTTGAGAAATTTAGTAGTTTTCAGTGATGGAGGTATGATAAGTGATGAAATGACTAGAATTTACCTAGTATTTAAATTTACATAAAAAAATTAAAAAAAACATTATCATTAGCATTAAAACAAAAACAATTCAATAATAATATAAATAATACAACCAAATGCTTTTTCTCAAATCTGCAGAGGAAAATAAGACGAACAAGGATTTTATGTAATAGATAAGCGAAATGCTCCAATGAAGAATATAATTATACTTGAATGAAAACCAAGAGTCCACGTGGAAGTGTGGAACAACTGATGCAAACATCTGCCAGGATATTACACGCAAAAAACTCTTAAACCTATAATTTCAGTTATTTTTACCATATGTACTGGCATGAGCTCTGTACCTAAGCGAATTTTTGAATTTTCGATCAAGAAACATAGGTAACGTCCATGGAATAATGACATTTGCAGCTGATAATTAAAAATTTGCCTTCTTTACACTGGAAGGCCAGAAGAATACTACTGCTCGTATATTACAAACCAACAGGTAACAAATAGCTCAAACCGCAACTGTTCGATTAATTTGGTTGCCATTCAAAATAATGAGGAGTAAGTTATTTTTAATTTCGAGACAAGAAAAATTGTACTAAAAATAAACGGTGTTCTAAGCGTTCAAAATACGACTGAAACACACCCGAAACAGAGAAAGTATAAACAATAAAAAAAATTGTTTACATGAGCAACAATCGAACGCAAAGAAGCTTTTGGATCAACACTGACAAGAGCAATAAGCTTCAAACATTCCGACTTCTTCATCTGAGAATTTCTTCAAAGACGATGGATTTCATTGGGCGGATTTTAAGAAAATCGGAAAAACAATATAGCAGCAAAAATTAAATTAAATATGGAAAAATCAATGAACATTTTACTGGAAAGAACGTAGAAGAAATCCACGTTTGAATAAAAACAACAGTAAACAAAAAAATGTCCATTAAACATTTTTTACCTAGGCTTATCAAACGGAAAATTAAGTTCAAATAGTTTTATTGGAGAAATTTTAGCCAAACACCTGAACACTGCTAAATACATAATTTAAAAGTTTAAAGAAATTCCGAAATACGACGGAAATAGAAATAATAATAACAGCCAATTTATACCAGAATTTATGCACAAGTATACAGGGTCCCGGATCTTTAGCTTCTCCAAATTCAATCACCTTTTCACAACCACTTCACTCGTATTTGAACCTTGGTTCAAAGGGTACCAGCCAGCCGAGAATAAGAACACCTGATTTAACATAAAGAGATCATATGAATTTCAAACAGCCGAATTCGAAAGAAAGAATTATGAAACAGGAAAAAGAAGTCCCGATGAATTAAAAAAAAAAAACAAGCAAAATATTAACGGATAGACCAAAAGAGAAAATGACACATTCAATTATTTTATAAATAAAGAATAGTTCGTGTACCAAAGAGGGAAAGTTGTTTCTTTTAGCCGAGCCTGAGTTTGTAATCCTGGTCTTCAGCTAGCTACGCCTGCCTACGACGAGTCTTGCAAACAGGCGAGGCAAAAATAACATTTCCTCCTTGATGCACACTATCCTTTACGAAAAGACGACGTTACTGTTAACCCTATGTAAACACTGTAAGGAACTTTTTTGGTAGGGAAATTTACGGGCTTCGTTTTTGTAAAAATCTATTTGTAGCGTAAAACTGAAAGAGAAAAAGTTACCGCGAAAAAACGGATTTGAGTTTTCTTCAAATATTTTCACTCACCATTAACTCAAAATAACTTCAAGTAATCTCTGATGATAAAAATTAATTTGTTGTTAAAAAACAGGTGGGGCTATCACTGAAGATTTTTCAACAATTAATAGTTATTGAAATAAGCAACAATTTAAAAAAACGGAAAATTTTCCGTTAATCAGCAATTTTTTCTTAGTTATGAAGAAGTTGTTAAAGATAAAAAAATTTATTGGTAGGAGATTGGACTAAATTTTCTCCTCTTTCCAGCAATACCAATTTCAGCTTTCTAGCTTAAATATCGGGTGAGAAATCATCAAGTGAAAAGACAATAGGTTTTCTCGAAATCAAAACGTTTTAAAATAAAAATGTTATTCCAAGCGACTTTTATGATGTTTTATTGACAAAATTGACTTTTCGAACCTGCAAATTTCACTTTTTGGTCCTTTGGACCAGAAAATAATTGAATATAAACAATGATTAGAATTTTGCAGTCCTGCTATAAAAAGTAGCACTCTGATCCAAAAATATGAATTATCAGTCATAAAATTAGAGCAGAAAATGTGCTATTATGAACTGGAGGTGCATAAAATTCTTTCCTCTCAGTATTCGGCTGAATTCTGCCAATATTTTCGAAGAAAATCTGGGCTTCGAACACTTATCTGTTTCCATATTCAAGCTTCAGCATGAAATTCCAATTCGTCCGATAATCCCACCTGGTAAAACTAAACGCATCCAAACATTATTTTGTTCATTATGAATGAAAATTCAGATTCGATCATCTTTTCTGTTCAAGAAAAAAAGTTTTATCATCTCTCCCCTCCTCCAATTTTCACATATTTCATCAAATTCTCAACTCGGGAACAGCTGATTCACTATTCATAAAATAATACTCGTCATCGAAACAGTTCAGTAAACGGAAGAAAGGAAAAATGCTATGAAAAAAGCCTTTAATGCTCTGCATGTGAGGATATTTCACGCGATTGTACTTGTATGAATTGAAGAAAAATACCTAATTGGATTGACTACCTAACGGTCGATGAAAGACAAAAATTAGAGAGAAGAAATTAATTTTAATGAGACTTTCCTTCACCAACCAACAAATAAATAGTACCTATTTCGTGGTTTGGTATCCAATTGATGATAACATTTACATATACAGGTTTAATCGGCTTTTAAAATACTTGGTCGAAATATACGAACGTAGCTTACACTAAAGTTCACGAGAATATGAAGAGAACATCTCATTAGTCAGAAAAAATAGTGAATTTCAACAGGTTTAGTGGCAGGCTCCACGGGTTAATCTTTGAATTTGAATATCTTTGTCAATGATGGAGGCAATAAATTTTATTTAAAAAAAAAAAACAAAAAAAAAAACGACTGCATTAATCTGAATGAGTAGCTCTTATTGGTGGATATGACCAAATTTATGGCAATAATTTTTTCAATCTTTAAGTTCTTATTTTCTTTAATTACACCTTTCTAATTTTTTAATTTTCAAATATGAATAGGCCAGGACATCCTCCGGGTGGTCAGAAACATTTCAAGCCTATTTTCATTAAGATCTGTAAAGTAAAATAAGACCCTTGTTCTGAACAAATGAAATTCCGTTAGTTCCGGAGATGAGACATACCAAACATATAACTTCCTTCGTACGCAGTCGGTAAAAACGTCATAAAAGTTCTTTTCAGTAATAACTTTAAAGCTGGGAGCATGTCAGGAGTGAAGACGTGACTCTGGAAGAATCGGTCCCAAATTGTCAGGCACTTTTCGTCATTGCCTACAGCTACTTTTCTTTTATACCATTCAAAATTTATTTTTGTTATAACAATTACTTTAACTGACCATACAACGAGGCCAGGAGAGGTAGGACCGAGGCGGCTCATTATTAAATACCTTAAAACATGCTACAGGTACCACCATAAATAGCTAAAACAGAGAATACGTACCGTGTCGACGATAATTCAGCACCACTAATCATAGGTCCGTTCGAGATGGACTTATCACTTTTTTCGCTCTCCGAATGCGTTTTCTGATGCAACACAGACTCGGACAAGCACTTGGATTTGTGACCGCACCAGCATACCAAATTGTGGTTTTCGCCAGCGCCAACCATCAGTTTCTCCTTCAGTCGATCGAAAAACGACGCATTTTTCTTTCTAAATGAGTCGGGCACGACAGTCTTTTTCGATTCGCTGTCCAAAGGCGAGGTTTGGCCGACCTCGACTCTATCCAATTTGTTGCCCGCCGTGTCCACGGTCTCGCCATCTTTCAGTCGATCGAATTTGGCAGCTGCAGCTGCGGTCGCCTCATCGGAGCCAATTAACGAGGCGAAGTCCTTTAGCGAACTGGTCGCGCATGATTTGGCGTAAAGGTCGTTCAGATCTTTTTCAGTGAGCGATTTATCGAAATCTGCACCGTCGGCGAAGGCACTCGGCAGAACGCCGTTTTTTGTTGGCGTCGTCTCCACACTATTGGAGCCGGTACTGCTTCCTCCTCCGGGGCCACTGTTGTTCAATATAGGAATCAAATTAGGAATGGGCCTCGGCGGCGGCTTCTTTTTGGACTGGTCGAGGCCGTGGACGCGAGCCTCATGTCGGATCATTTCGCTTTCCCACGCAGCTTTGTACTGACAGACGCGACATTTGAATCGTTTGACATACACGCTGCCGTTCTTGGTCAGAATCACATCTTCGGGTTTCAGAGCGCCTTTAAGGTAGGCAGCAGCGGTCGGACTTTTCAGGTTCAACGTTTTGCAGGCCGCCCCACTGGTGGATGATACGTTGTTCGGTTTCAGCATCGTGATCTCGACAGCTGCCATCTGCAAACCAAGCCAAGCAGAGGAAAAAACGAAAAGATTAGTACAGGCGATACATATGTTAGCAAAGCGGCTACGTTATAATGATGGTATACGCATGCGAATAAACGCTTGAAGAAAGAACACGCAAGCAAAAAACTGTCGGAAAACGAACATAAATTTGATCGATTCTGAAAATAATGCAATCCGCCCATCCATACACACTCATGGAGACAAGAGAAGACCATCCCTAAACATATTATACAGTTAGTCAGTTTCAACATTCGCTCCAGTACTGCATCATTTGAAACACGCTCTGTATCTCGCCTTGCCTATTTGGCTGATTCACAAACTTCCTCACCGACTGACAGGTTCATTTTTTAGGCAAAAGAAAACAAAAAACGCGAGGAAACCACAATGAAAAGAACAAGCTAACGTACATACCAACATATGATCGTACGTACTATATTCATATGTTAAAGACCAAAATTTCATCTCAAATCGAGAATTAACGTGTTGCAGATGAATAATTTGTGTTCTTTTCGGTTTAAAAGAGATGTTTATCACCATTTTGGTTTATAATTAAAGTTAAGGATTCTTCACCTTAATTGGAATACGAATTAAATTTCTTCGTCAAACGAGAGAAGAAATTCTACGCGGATGGGGTGTATCGATAAAAGGCCCAGTAACTAATTTCTACGTCAAAGTGAAGAAAAATTCGGTCTAATTCTTTTATGACGTCAGTACGACAATCACGAGGTGAAAATTCAGAATCTTCCCCCAAGCACTGCCCAACGAAGTTCAAGAACGTTAGGCTTGAATTTATTCATCATATTTTCTGCCATAATTTCCAGCGAGACGAAATGTATCAATATTTTTCCCACATGTAGCAAATTTGAAATTAATGCAAAATGTACGAATTTATATCCACATGCAGTATTTCCCACATACGTTATACAAAAATTCATACCTTTCGTCACTACCCTAAAAAACAAGAGATAACAATTATTTCAAGAAATGTTTATTTTAGAAGCCCACTGGGATACAATATTAGTGTATTTTCCAAAGGAAAATACGACCATAGCATTTAGTGCAATGGTGGAACCTGGGGGCTGGAGCTGTGGGAAAAGAGCCTATCGTGAGTCGAAGATCACGAATAAACAAGTCACTCAAATTCTTTTGTACACGATATATATATATAATGTATTTCCACTTTTTTCTCATTTTGTCACTTTTTAAGTCTGTGAACCCTCCGTGGTTTAACCTATGGCAATGAAACTTGAGGTAGCATTAGAAGCTTTCATGGGTTATACATTCATGTTAAAATTTTTGAAATTCATCCACTAATTTCGGAGAAAAGGGTTCTCAAAGTATTGCAAACCTACCAAGTTATCATCACCATAACTGCCTTAAATTACAAAACTTTGGCTTGAAATTTTTATGGCAGTTGGAGACCATTAGGGAATGGTTTGGTATCGAATTTGTGCGAAATCGGTCGACTGGTTTTCGAATGGCAGCCATGAAATAATTAGACATTTTTGGAAATTTACACACTCACTGTGGTTGATGCGCGGAAGAGATATTTTTCAATCAATATACTTTTCCATAAATAAGGAGACAAGGAGCAGGGTAGAGAAGAATCTCTTTAATAAATTTATAGCCTCTCAACCGTCTAAACCACTCTCTCCCCTCAACAAAAATTTGAAATATTCCAATTGGCTTTTTGTATTACTAACATTAGGGTATAGATCAAAAATTTTACAGCAAGACCAACTTTACAATCGACAGAAACATATTGTAATACGCAATCAGATAGGCAATGTTCGCGTTAGTATTTTGCGAGAAGAAAGTAGAGCTTATGTAAAGTGAACGTGCCACTACGTAAAAATATTCGTCACGTTTTTATATGGAAGCATGTATTTGCATCACATTTTCACATGGAAACATGTATTCGACTAAGAAATTTTGTAGCCTTGATCTGAACACACAAGAATGTAAAGTGTAAACATGTAGAAATAAATGTACCACTACTCGTTCAAATATTGACGTCTTGACGATCCTCTCATTCATTCCACACATAGGCTATGACTGCTAAAAACATATGACTTTATGATCATTAATCATAAAAAATATCTTCCTCAACAAGATTCAAAAGCGAATTTAGATGACTCGAGAACTGCTGGTCATTTTGCAAACTAACCCTCACATGTAAATACTCACTACTGAAACTTTGCGTGTAATATACTATCATTTTATTCTAATTTAATGCACGAGTTTTCTATTTTACAAAGGACAATTTTTTTCCCATCAAAACATTTCAACATTTTCACACTAATGTTTCTCACCCTTATCAGAAAGAAACAAAACTAAACTTTACTGGCAAGATATTCTTTCTTTTCTTCTATAAGACTTGTAATAATAAAATTTGAATCGAATTTTAATGGAATATCTGCTGCGGAAGCAATGACGAAGAGTAAACATAAAAATATAAACCTAAAAAAAAGAGTAAACATAATGTGTTAACGCGTGCTTTCACAAAATCTTTCCAAATAGCGAAAGGCCATTATGCGTTTTTGTCATTTTCTCGGTAGGTAAAGCGGCAGAATTTCAGCCGTAATTTCTGTAACCCAATCACTTCTTTCAGAATCACATACTGAATAGAAATTAAAATTTTTCATGTTTTAAGAAGACATCCAACTGAAGAAACATGGCAGAATGAAATGAATACCCATTCCACGTCAATCATTTTTTTTTTTTTTTTTTTAATATAAGGAAAACATACCGCATCAAGGATCAAAGTCCTTCCTTTTCTCATCATCATCGAATTTCTACACACACGGATACTGTCCAGGACTGAGGGTGAAGAAAGAAAAATACACATTTCCAGGTCATCGTTTGAAAATTGCGAAGAATGTCTTGAGATTATAAAACGGTTTCCAATTATGCAGGTATTCCGGTTCGAATTCCATACAGAACAGCCGTTATAGCCTACTAGACCAAATAAATCATCACAAATAGTATACAAGAGTTCATACCGCATCAAGGATCAAAGTCCTTCCTTTTCTCATCATCATCGAATTTCTACACACACGGATACTGTCCAGGACAGAGGGTGAAGAAAGAAAAATACACATTTCCGGGTCATCGTTTAAAAATTGCGAAGAATGTCTTGAGATTATAAAACGGTTTCCAATTATGCAGGTATTCCGGTTCGAATTCCATACAGAACAGCCGTTATAGCCTACTAGACCAAATAAATCATCACAAATAGTACACAAGAGTTCGTAAACGGATCGTTAAACAACCTCGAGATGACGAGAATATCCTTCCCGTCACTTAAACTCCATATCTTCATTTAGGTGGAAAGACGGAAAGATTTAGCTACGGAAATAATTATACACGTCACAAGACAAGAAACCAATCAGATAATACTCGCGTCGTCGACAATACCTGCGCAAGATGACCTGAAAAGATCTCAGCCTGCTCCTCAAACAACGAAATATACTAAAAAACTGCCATAAAATTTAAAAATTCTACGTTAAAAACAGCGACGAAGCCAAAGCGAGTGTCATCAGTAAAAAATAATACCCCGTTTGCAAGTAAACTTAGCGAAAAGCGACAAGACCTTTCGTTTCTCTGAAGAATTGTGCAGCTTTGCGGTTCTTACAGCAACCATCGCGGAAAATACGAACTGGTCGTAATGAGCGCTTAAGTTCTCGTCTCGTCGCAAGCCGATACTTCAAGGTGACTTACACGGACGGCAAACACAGCCACGCAAACCTACACTACACACCATAGCTCGATAATTTTCACGGACAATGTTTCGATCATTGCGTTATTTGGCCAAGCTAATGAGTACATCTCTCGCTCGCCATATACCACGACGGGAAAAAAAAACAACACTACAGCGCTCGTTATAATCGTTATCGATTACTTGCTTATGGGTGGCACCAGTCTGAATTTGAAATTAAAATTACGTCGTAGTTTGCGTAATTCATTCGATTCTACCAGAGAGACAAACACTGAGACCTTATACTTAAAGGGACTTACAGTTTTAACATAAAATTAGTGTTCCCACTTTCCAGTGTCGAATACAAGGTGTCGTATAACTCGTATACAAATGAGTAAGCAGAAAGCAAAATAACAAAAATTTTAGGCTCAAGATGGGTGAGAGGAGAAACAAATTTACAGAGTCGATAGCACTCACTGTTTTTCAGAGGGGTAAGGGATCGAATCAAAAAATTCTTGCATTCGCAATATCCATACCACGTTACCTTCCATCCCTCAAGTGATAACTTCGAAATCAAACTAAAACAACTTTCATTCATTCGAAAAAAGTCTAGGTATACGAATGAAGAGATTTTCATACAACTCGAAAGTCAACTTCTATTCCTCAATCTCAATGATAAGAAAAATTTCAATCATAAAAAATTATTAGAATGTGCCACTTCGAAATAAATAAGTAAAAATTACAAAAAGATGATGAAAATAACTCAAAATAGAGCTTTGGTAACATTTCCACAAGTTCAATCCTTGTTCTTTTCAGGCAAATTCAAGTGAAACTCAATCACCCATAATATTGAAAAAATAATTAGGAAAGAAACTGTGGGTAATATAGAAACCCGTAGCCTATAGATTTTATCTGAAGATTTTTCTACAAATTTAGGAACCTCTCATTTCAAGGTACGGGTAGCCCGCCTATTTATAATACATACATCACTAGTCAGCATAGAATCGATATAAGTACCATCTTATTGGGGGGGGACTGTCGGACTGAAAGATGTCCTCTTGCTGGGGGCCATCCTGTATTGTTGTTCCCTCCAAAGAGGATGTCACACAGGGCTTGGCCTAGGGTATGGTCAGTAAAAGTACCTGCGTGATAAATCAGAAGTTGTCTTTGTTGGTAGAGGGCCCTGGATCTGGCTCCTCTCCTTTTAAACTGATTGTTCTTTTTTGCCTTAAGGTTGTTGGATCAAGAATTGAAATGTAGAGTTTGTCTCAAAGCAAAAGGAAAAATTTGAGTTTCCAACCTTGTGGTAGTGGTTTCAGAGTAAATTGGCTGGATTAAATTTCTCACTTGATCATCTTCCATAGGGGTAACTCTGGATAGCTAGCCAGCAGATGTGCCCTTGCCAATAGAAGTGATACGAGAAATTTTCTCATTTTCTGCACAAATTGGGCTGATATCAGGTTTGGATGTTGGGGTATTTGTCAAATCCGTTTGGATGGTGGTGAGCATTGAGTAATGCTCAATTTTTTTTCCATTTGAACTCTTCACTGAGGAGTAGTTCCTCGTAATAGAGTAATTGTTTGGAATTTTCAAGGGTTTTGATTTTGGTGGTATTCGAAGACATATTATTTCAGGAAAGAGATATCCAAAACAAATTGGAAAATAGAAAGATATGGCAAATGTCTATATAGACAAGATGTGAGAAAAACTCAAAAGTGAAAAAGCAAGAATACTTTAAAGAAAGAAAAAACAATGTGAAGAGAAGAACTGTCAACAAACAATGATCAGTCTTTCAATTTACAAGATTTAGTTCGGTCTAATTTTTATTGCAAAAATTTCTATACAATTGATATCAATGCATTAAGGTGAGTATTTTAATACTCCACCAAACAATATTCAGACAATTATTTGCTATTTTATTTGCTCATATTTCGTTTATTACAAGTGCAACTGTGTGAACTTGAATTACACAGATAAGGAATACCTAAGAGAGTTCATTGTAATGGTGTATGGTTACCGTCATTCATGATATTGAGTTTTGGCATGTGCGAGATAAGAAACATTTTCATTGCACTTTGAGTTTCTTTTTGTTTGGACAGCTGATTTTTGCTTTTGTAAAGTACACCAGGATTTATTTATTTTATTTTCAATGATGAATTTTATTTTTGTAGTTATTTTTGTATTTTCTAATTCAACATCTCAGGTTCAAATCCCAGTGACGGAGGAATTTAAATTTGATTTTTAGATGTTTCTTATTGATGGAAAATTTTTATTTCTGAATATGATGTGTATATGGATGCTATAATGCGTTTGAGTAATGTTCAATATTTTCAAAAATTGTTTTTAGTTTCCCATTTTATGTTTTGAAATAAAGAGTCTTTAGATATGACTATCAATTGTGGATTTTCTGACATATTTTTAGGTTTTAACTTGCCCTGGTCTGGTCACAGGATTTTTATTTTCCTGATACTAGGATTTTAGCTAACCTGTTTGATCGTCTTTTCGGTGTTTGATTTTGATTTTGTAACTGCCTAATGACCCTACCATTTTTTTTAGGTTTTATCAGTTCATCAGGGTTATATGTGTTGATTTTTATATTATCATTGAATTTGACCTTTTTCTTAATTTTTACTTTTATATTTTCAAATATTTTTGGTGGTGCAGATTTGACCACTTCACTATATGTTTTTGGTGAATTTGATGTTTGAAAATTTTGTTTATTTTTGTTATTTTGTTCATAGACATCGTTGTTATTTTGCAAGGAATCTGGATTTTCAATGATTTCTTGGCATTGAGTTACATTTTCTATCTTATCTCTTTGATTTTTATTTTCAAATTTGTCTTCTGCTATAAAATACGCATGTTTTATTTATTTTTTCAGTTCTGTTTACTACTTTATATGGACCAGTATCTTCGATAAAAGTTTGTCATCCCTAAGAATCTACGAAATTCTGCTACTATTTTAGGTTTTGGAAATTTTAATATTGGCTCTACTTTGAAATTTTGAGGTAAGATACCAACAGAGGTAATATAATAGCCAAGAAAATCAATATTTGGCTTAGCATTATCCTATTTGCTAGGACTGATTATCAAGCTGGCAGAATGCGGAAGCAGGAAGCATGCAGAAGCAGGATTACAACTCACAGTTTTCTTATGCTGTTTTATGCCTCCACTAAAACAAATGCATACATCATCAATGTATGCATATGCTAAAGGCAAATCCCTCAATATACTATTTATGAATCATTGGAAAGTTTGCACTGAATTTCTAAGTACAAATGGCATACACAGATATTCAAATAAACCAAATGGAGTTGTTAGCGCTGTTTTGGTGATGTCTTTTTTGGACACTGGAATGTGATGAAATGCCCAATTAACATCAATTTTTGTAAACAAGTCATTTTCATTCATGGCAACGTTAAAATCCATGATATTAGGTACAGGATTTCGATCAGGTTTAGTTTTTTCATTCAAAGCTCTATAATCTCTCAGTCTATATCATTTACTTCCAGGTTTGGGAACTACATGAATGGGTGAACTCTATGAGCTGTTAGAAAGTCTACATACAACCTTCCATAACCATTCATATAAATTATGTTTTAGCCATAGCTAGTCTATCTGGGGCTAATTGCCTTGCTCTAGCAACATACAGCTGACCCTCAGTTTTGATTATGTGAACTGTATCATGTTGATAAGTTGAATTTAGATTGAAGGTTGGCTGTGTAATACCAGGGAAATTAGATATTTTCAAGTAATCATCTGTAGAAATTCTATAGTTTTTGTTTTTCCTTGAATAAATTCACTATTTATTGAGTCAATTAATCATTTATTTTTATAGTTGACTAATGATCAGAAATGAGCTAAAAAATCAGCACCAAATATAGGATGTCACACATCAGCAATAGAAAAAGTCCATTTCATCTCTTTATTGAAACAAAGATTGATTTTACATGTTTTTGTACCATATGTGTTGAAACTAGGGTCATCAACCACATTTGGTTTAGATTTTGGAACATATTTTTCATGTTTTGTTTTGGCAGGTAGAATACTAACATCTGCACAAGAATCAGTAAGAAATTCCTTCCTTTTAGTCATGTCCTTGATGAATAGGTGGCAAGAGTATTTGGTCAAGGGGGTAGCTGCCACTAATACTTCCCCTCACTCAGGTTTATTTTATATTGTGAATATAATTTGTCACAAGCTGTCAGTAACTCTTTTTTGGATGTTTCATCTGTAACCATTCGCTCAGCAAAATATTGGAAACCAGAATTACAAGCATCTACTTTTTCACTATATTTATTGTGATAAAATCAGTAGTCTAATCTCTAATTGAGATCTCACTGTCTTGGAGATCTATTTCTCCTTGGAGGAGTTTGACCAGGGCTTTGAGGTTTCCATCTATTTTTAGGATTTTAGGAGCGTGTTTGTCTATATTTCCAATTTCTACTTTTGAATCTATTTGTATCCTTATTTCTATTATTTTGAAAACAACTTTGACTATTACGTGCTGTTTTGTTTGGCCTATTTTTTAATGCTGCGATTTCAGCTCTTAATTCAGCAATTTCATTTTGATTGGCTGAGGTGGTGCTTATTGTTGCTGACAGAAAGCATGACAGTCGCACTTATCGCTAGCAAAAAAATTTTTACCTGGTTACCATAAAAATTATGCCTGAAAAAGCCAATTTTGAACAATCTTAATCAAGTTGGGGTCACCAGTTTGGTTTAAATGTGGGTAATATAGATACCCGCAGCCTATAGATTTTATCAAAAGGTTTTTCTACATGTTCAGGGACCTCTCATCTCAAGGTATGGGAAGCCAGCCCATTTAGTACCTATGTCACTTGTCAGCATAGAATTTCTGAGAAAGTGAATGTTATCCTACTACGTGTACATAAGTACGTGTATCATGTACATTATCTAGCAGTATGTAAATACATACATACCACTAGTTGACATAGGCATTATGTAAGTATTTACAAAACCAATATCATCTAAACAAGACATGCTTGTAAGGGCAATTCACTGATTATTTAGGCCGCGGAGATAGTCCGCAGCCTCGTTTGTCGATGACGAGTCTGAGCCCATAAAGAAGGGTGAAAGGGAATTTTGGTCTCCACAAAAACTTTTCACGCAGTCTTCAAAATCAAAAATAACTAGTTAAAATACTTCTGAAGAAGATCGTGGAGTATACTGAAAAACTTGAAAGGACATTTAATTAAGGGCGATTGCCTCATGACCTTGTTTTTTGGTTTGTTTTACTTATTACTTTCAAAATTTGGAAAAATTTTAGTGGTAAATATGTGACTATGTGACAGCGGGTTCCATAGATACTGAATTTCTCAAATGTTCTCAATTTTCAAAAGTAACAAGCAAAATAGTCAGAAAATTATAAAATCCTAGCTACGTGTTTCCAACTAAATTCTATTCCAAGATACATGTCTATTATCAAATAATGAACGCGCGTTCTTTAAATTATCGAGACAGAAAGTGGAGCAGAGACTAATGAAATATATTGAAACTTGCATAATAACTGCGAGTCATTCATAATTATTGATTAAAACAATAAATCAATGAGTGATCTTCGATTTTCATGTTCTCAAGCAAGATCAGTCGTCATATAGCAACAAAAAACAAATGAAAAACCAGAATTCTTACAAATATTTTTACCACACACATCATAGGCTACAAAACATAATTACCACAAATTTTCAAAAAATCAGCTGAAAATTTACCCAATCATTTTCAAGGGTTCATATTTTGGGCGACGTAATTTTTACTTTTATTTAATTGGGCAGCTATCTATATTACATAATAATGAGAAAAACAAAAATCGTATCCGAACATACATCAACACTGTTTCAAAATATGGCCCTCATTTATACAATTGTACATCGACAGTACCAAATCAATACTTAATAAGTAGATTTTCGTAGAAAACATACTTAAAAATAAATCAATATGTAGATATCAGTGCAAACAAAAAATTTTGTTCAATACGCATACGGGCAAATAAAGATTCATTTTTAATTAAATCAGCTAATCCACTTTTTTCAGGTGTTAATGCATGAAAGTAAAAAACTACGAAAAAAAATGCAAAATGTTTGCATAGTGATATATTCACCAAAATTGAAAAAACGAATCAAACAAAACAATTCCGAAATTTATCAACAAAAACTAAGTGTATTTAATTATTTTTTCATTATGTTCCTCATAGAACGGGCTCAGTAACTCAAAAAAAGCCGAGGAGTGGAATCTATCTAGTTAACGTTTTCAAAAATAACTGATGTCAGATCGCAGTATCGCCACTGGTAATGAGCAAACAAATGAAATGAAGTATCCACGTTTTCACTGATTACTCAAACGATAACGATACCGTGATGCAAACTGGAGACGACTATACCTTGAATCCAACTAAAAGCAAGCCATTCTTGATTCATGACAAAGAGGTATCCAGGCCACTCGGACACAAGCAACAGAGATTACTAGTGTACAGAGCAACATACAGATCTGACTACGAATGTCGGATGTGATAACTGATACCATTTTGGCCTTGGGCGGTGAATCAAATGTTACATCACCCAATGACACAACCATAGAGATTACCATAATATGGTGTAATTTTTCAAAGATGGCAACTCGCGAAAGAACGACCTTTCAGTCAAAAAGCATCTAAATACCAAGTCAGGATAGATGTTCTTGAAATTCTTTCCATGATGCTTCCATGTTATGAAAGCTTTGCATGATTCTGGATACCGTTCTGATTCACTGATTTTCTTCAAATTCGGTTGACTCAATCAGCCGCTTAAACTAAACATTCGTTAGAAATTTAAAAAAAATATTAGTGAATCAGACCAGTGCCCAAAATCAAACGAAACTAGTTTTTACCCATAGACTCCGTCTTCACATAACAATTTGATTTGAGACTTATAATCCTTTCAAGAGAAAAACTGCAATGAAAGAGAGAGAACCATCGGGAGACAGACAGAGAGCTTTTTCTTTTTTCACGTTTTTTCTTTTTTCTCTTTTGGTTTTTCAGTTTACAAAAAATAAGAAAATGAGGGATGTATATAAAAATTTGCACCCCAGGAAGCTACTGACTTCCACTAAGGCTTAAAACCATATTCAGGACAACCGACTAGCTAAGTGTAAGAAACTCCTTAACACAAAATGGCTCTCTTCCCTCTCTAACTCTTCTCCTCTGCTCTCTTCCTTCTTCCTTATTTCATTTTCACACCATTTATTTGACTAGGCCATGTATTCAGTAGATATAGTATACTTACACTCCAATTATGTAACTTTCTGGTTCTCTATATCTAAGAAAGGGGGTGATATAAAAGTATGAGATTTTTTTGACTTATTAATATAGTAAGGAAAATATGTTTCAGTTTTTTTTTGATGGGGTGAGGAGGTCAATATCCACTTCTTCTCCCGACGGGCTATAAACTTTTTTTCCTGATGGCACATCTACATGACGATACCTTTCTTTCAACATTTCAATCATGAAAATCGGTCCAGTCATTCTCTCTAACTTAGTGTCATAATAAAAAACACCTTGTAAAAATAAAGATATATATTTTTATAGCATGTTAATATGATGCTAAAAATTTCAGGAACAACTACCCAATACCTAGAGCGACGAGAAAAAACAAAAAACCATCCCAGAACCAAATAAAGAAACTTAACCGCTCCGAAAGGAATTCTGTATTAAAAGGAGACGATCAATTCAAAATAAATATGACCTTAAAGTTAACAAAAAAAATATTCATTTTTGATATCGCAATTATAGGCCTCTATCAATGAATACTGAATTAGCAGCTTTGACTAGCTATTTTTAGAAACTTTTTCAGCCTTTTCTCAATTCGCATCCAAGTCCGGTATGGATGTTTTAATCAGGTTTTTCATCAATTCTGGATATTCTTGAGCAATCATTTAGCTAAATAGGCATGTTTCTTTCTATAATTAATCGAGCTATTAATACAAAGAGGGCTAAGGGCCTATATCAACTTCTTCAGAGTTAAAACTAAGAAATTGAGAATACAAATAAAAAATGTCGGGAAAATAACACGCATAATGGATGAAGAATTGGATATACTTCGTCTCACTATTCAGCTGAAAGAGGCTACGCCTCCAATCCGCCTGTAGCTAACAATTAGGTAATAGTTAACTGCAGTGGTCAAATGGTGGAAGACCTCGGGAATAATCGTTGCCTCATCCATTCGGGTGTTGGGAGAAAGCAAAAGCCCACCGAGTCAACGTCGACAGTTGACACAGAATGTTCAACGAATGAAACCCCATTCGTATAAGTAAAAATTCGTTCTTTCTGGAATACGAAACCAGTCCACCATCCGTCACACAGGCCACAGCGCTACGACTGCGGCGACGACGACAAGTAATTGCCAAATCTTCCGTCACATTCCACCGTCCAGTACGTGTTCGAAATAGTGTGCTACCACGAAGTCCTCTGCTCCGACCTTCGATATTCCCACACACGCTCGAAAAACGTTTATCGGCTTCGTCGTCATCGCTGCAGTCGTAGTCATCGTCGCAGTCGAAGTCATCGTCGACCGTCATATAGTAGCTGTGAACAACGAGGAAAAAAAACTGCCACACCTGCTGACGTTCTCATACAACAACAACAACAACACGAACTTTTACTCTTCCCCTAGTTCCCTACACATTAAACAAAAAACGCACACGTTTCCAAATCGCCACGACGACACGAAGCACTCTCTCCCATCAACGATTCACTACCCTCATAATACTGGCCACTGTGAACCATCCCACACTTATAAATTCACATACACGAAGACACTCATCCACAAACGAGATCCCAAATCAATATAAAACGATGCAGTGGCACCAGCGAACAGCAGGCACAGAACGGACCGTGAAAGCGTACCGATTGGCGTTGACGTGAGTCGTCTCGCTTATACACATAGCATTCCCAATCAAATAACAAAGAGAGAAAAAAAAAAAACGTAGCCACCACACACCAACACACCCGCGTCAAATTTGTGTAAAGCTCATTTTCAACGGCCGTCCCTCTGCCGACACAACAACAATCGTTGGCAACGACGACGGCCCTCGGAGTGGAGTCAATTCGAAACGAACGAACGAATGCAATAATATTCTCTCAATCTAAAACTATCCCTGCGCTTCCCCTGCCATCTAAAGGCAAGTCTTTGCAAACACACTCTGTATGTCTTCTCTTTCTCGTTCGTCCCATCTTTCGAGCTACACACATTTGTAAAGCTTCGCCGACCGCCGCCGACGTTCTCTTCTACACAACCAACCAACTAACTAACTCATCCATCCATCCACCCGACCAACCTATTTTCGGATCGACTATGAGATTCGTACGCGCGCACACGCACACATGTATTGATGCACTCCTAGAAGAGAACGTCGGCGATCGGCCTGAAGATCTGGCCAAAAACAAAAAAATATATATATACACACATATACAGCTAATCGTTTGCTCGGCACAGAGCAGACGATAGATACACACCGACAGAAAATAAACCGAAGTACAGCGACAACAGGAGCAGTAGCAGTAGCAGCAGCAGATGGGGGAAAATCGACAATCGGCTACACGCACTAAATGAGGTCATCCGGCATAAAACCGCATCGGCAGTCTCGCCTCTCCTTCGTACCGAAGACGACGATACGGCGAAATTACCGTCGTGATGGCAAATAAAATAAAATATAATATACCTTCCGTCCCATTATAAACGACACGTAAACGAGTGCATAGGGAAGCGAGGAAAACTGAAGGGAGGAGGACGAAAAGGATGAGCTCGTTTCTCGCGCACAGGATATTCGTATAGAATAACACCGCATCTATGTCCGCTGCCCTCGTTTGAGGGTTATCCATTCAGCTGCGACGTAGAAACATTTTCGGTTTTGAAAATGGTAGTCCCAGCCCCAGTTAATGTGGCATAATCGAGCGAGCAGGAAAATTTACCGACAGCTGTGTTCGGCACGGCGAAAAAACGCCACACTAAAATTTTTAGTGGCGGGCTATACGTGGTGGATTCACATACAAACTCAGAGCAGGCCCGGGCTTATAGGCGCCGTATCGTTAGAGGTGCCCACGGCACAATTTCATCAAAATTTAAAGCGAAGAAAAAATTGTAAAAAGCGTCAAGCTTTTTTTTCTGCTCGTTAAAATCTTCTCACGAAAAAAAAAAAGAAAGGTCAAGCTAAGCAACGAGAAAGGCGATTTATATTTTGGAGCGTTATAGCGCCAATCACTCCGAAACCGCCGCTGAGGCAATTTCCACTTACATAAATTTCAATGCTCACTAGACTATGCGCCGATAAAAAGCGCATGCGACTAGAATATCAGCAAAATAGCCCCCTGATCCAACACTAAAAGTAGTGTGGCACTTTTTTGCCATATCAAACACAGCTAAAATCTACCGACAGACACCATTCAAATTCTCATCTAAAACCACAATTTCTCAGAGTACCAGGACATTGCGGCACTAATGACTAATAGTCAACGTATTGTACCAAAACCTATTTTACTCGTCACTTGTTATATCAATTTTCTAAATTAAACTGAGGGAAAATTGCCCTAACCCATCGTTTGAGAACAGGATAAAACAGATCTTCCCTCCTTCACTAACAAAATAATCAGCGTAAAATAACATTCGAATTGTCAATAAATCTTTATGACGTAGCGAGGGGATCGGAGTTCGAAATTCCCAAGAACAACAAGAAACCTCTAGATCTTTCTCTGCGATGGTTAAAACGAGTATTTGGAAATTTAATGGCGTTGAAAACCCTTTCCAATTTCGCTACGCCAGTAAATATCAAAGTGAATTCTCATTAATGACAAATTCAGAACACAAAATGTTCGAATGCAACGAAATAAAAGAAAATAAATCTTATATATTACAAGGAGATCTTGAAAATTGTTTCACCCCCTCTAGGAGGAATGAACCACACTAATTGACTATCAAGAAGAAAATATTTTTCATCATATTCAAATTTTTCCTCACGATTCTATCCAAATTTTCCATTCAACGAATAACTATTACAACAAATCAACTAAAACCTGCAATTAAAACCAAAACATTATTTTCTCCCGGAAAATATCCCATTCCAAATACAGCAATTACAAAAACTTGAATACAAAGAAACAACTCTCACTGAATAGTACTATAGGTACGCTGCAAAAACCTCAAATTTCAATCACAGAAGAATTGAAAATTAGTTAATAATTTACATACAGGGCTTAATCGATACCCTTATTCAATATATTGAAGATTTAGAGGGTTTCATTTTTCGTATCTTGTTACGAATGAGGAAAATACGCCCACTAATCAATTTTTCTAACAAGCGTCAGTGAACAAACAAAAAAGAATGTTAGAAAAAGAGACAGGAGTAAAATAAGACTTCCGCCTTTTATTTATTTTTTGTAACGTAGAATTAGTCTAAAGCACTTTCAAGACACAACGTGAAAACCAGACAATACTGAAAAATAAAATTATAAAAAAAATATTCCTGTTTCAATATGGATTCAAGCATCAGTTCCCAGTGGCAGTACTTGCCACACAGCAAGGAGCCACGGTGGAACTTCGAAAATGGTTGTTTTAAACATCACAACATACAACCCCCACTGTAAAAACATCTATGATAACCTATGATGACATAAATAAAAATATACTCTGGCTGAACGTAGACCCGTCTGTTTTACATTTTACAACGCGTTCATCTACGTCAATATTAATTTTAGTGTAATAAACGTTCAATACTCAATCTCTCACAAAAACAGATCATTCCTTGCGTTGTTAACTCTGTCCCCATGACTGATGAGTATCGTATACATAAAGTAGCGTTTTCCAATTTCATTTTACAGCCCTGCTGTGCATTATACGTAAAAAATCGACCATGACTTCATTTATGGGAAATTGAGAGCAGAATAGGACTCTTTTTCCTCAGCTATTTCCACGCTTAAATCGATACTGACGCGAAAAACAACTTCAAAGGCGCATTTTTCGTCTGACCCGGACTGCACCAAGGGACAAAAATGCCCAAGACTGGGTAGAAAACAAGCAATCGGTATGAATGATCTGCAGAAATAACAATTCGTCTGACAAAACCTAAAAAAAAAAAAAAAGGTGACAAAATTGCAAAGTAAAATACGAAAACACAGACAGCTTTTTCACTTGAAACAGTGGTGCTGGAAAAATAATGTCAACGGGAAGCATAGAAGTCACAAAAAAAATGAATGAATGAATGGAAAATTATAGAACACAGCAGAGCATGAAAGCTGTTCACTTACTCACTCAAACATGCGCACGCACGCACACACACACGCGTACACACGCAACACGTACATACACAACACGTACAATTCGCATGGAAAATCAAGTTTATCAACTTACACAATAATTTTTCATGGTTTTAAATCATACTGGAACATTATCAAGGTATTTCGGGTCTATGGTTTCTTATTAAGAATTCAGCACACCATTGCTGATGCCTTCAAACAAGAACAAAACAATAAACTGTTTTTAAAAAAAATGTGGAAAATCACGCTTTTTCGTGACTACGCCTAAAGGAAATGAAAAAAATGTGTAGTGTCCAGTGATTATTTTTCTGAGAAACTAGACCAATATTACTGAAAAAATTTCGCAATAAATTCAACCTCTGAAGACGAAATAATTTTTTTTAAATGCTATCCCGCATTCAATAGACTACGTTTTTCAACGTATTTTGTGGCCGCTTCGTAACACCCATTCGCGTCAGGGAAAAGTAAAAACAAGGAACAATTAACCATTTCCCTTCCGTGAGAGATAACCGTGACGTATGATGAAAAATTTGATAAAACGTTTTGAGGATGGCACGAACTCAAATTAACGCGAGAGCGATGGTAAAAAGAAAAGAGAGTGAGAATGGCTTCTGGGATTTTACGAAAGACCCAAAGGAACAAACAGATATCAGATCTTTGACATCTTCAAAGAACCGTATAATAAACACGTTTTTGAATAAAAGATATTATCTTCAGGCCCAGATATTCTCTCAAAAGCCCAGGCCTAAATGCTGAAATAACACTGCAACGTGACTCAAACGAAACAAGATCAAAACATCAGAGGCTTAAAACCCTTATATAGTCGACTAATTTATAAAATCAATAAAGGGCTTTACGCCGCAATCTGACAACGGAATGCAATCTCTATTCGTTACCGAAGGGTTGAAGTCATTATACCACATAGAATGAATAACTGTACACAAATCTCAGAAATGCTCTCTGCACTGATTATAACAGAACAGTTATTGTCGTCTTGTCGACGTCCGAAAGTACCCAAAAAATTAAATTATGACTGTTAAAAATATTCGATTTAAACCGTTGCAGTGGTCAAGGCTCAAGATGAAAACTAGGAGTAAGATTTTGAAAAATTAATTAGAAAGTGTAAGATGCAACCACAAAAAATAAAACAACCGACTTGGAGAGAGGATAAACAATGAATGGGCCGGATGAGTCAGGTTCACCTGCATAGTCGTGTGGCTCCTTGTTGGTCCACCCAACCGACTAAATCAATTTTATTATTTTCCCCAACTTCACCGCTCATTGTAGATAACACACTCTCAAATGGTAATAAAATCTGGCCCCTATTAAGTTTCCTTAGCCTTTCCGTGGCTCACCCGTATATTATTTCCTAATTACGATACTAAAAACCCGAACCTGCCATACCTTCACTCAAGTCCTCGAAACTCATGATACAAAATTTTCCTACAATATTAGCAACTATGAAGTTCACAAATCCAATGAAAGTGAAAGTACTCCATCCCTTCCAAACAATTAAAAAAAAAAAAAAAAAAAAAAAAAAAACCATTTACCGTTATATCATTTTTTTTTCGCCGTAACCAACGACTGCCAACAGGTAATTAGCAAACGGAAGTATCAGCAGTCCAAGTAGATTATTACGCAAAATCTTTACAGCAGGGTGTTATCGGTTACTGATAGTTCGCCGTATGTTGGCAATTATGGCGTCTACAAAAGGTTCCACGAATTTTACAGATACTCGTCAACTTCGTTGGTCGCTACGGATGGTATTTCACATCAAATATTTCGGTTCCAATCCTTCCACTCAGTGAGGATTAGATTCATTAACAAAAAGTCGAGAACATAATTAGGTCGACATGCCCCACATCCCATACATCTTTTGTACGTAGGTTCGCAAGGTGTTACTCGCACTACACAGAGGACAAAGCTCCTACTACACTCGTCACAAACCTCCCAGCGAATTTAAAACGACCTACATTCACACGACAACGCAACATTTGTACCAGCATAATATTCTCGTCTCAAGGTTGTTCACAATCTGCTCTGAACACGCTCATCTTTACAACGCGAGTGTGCAACCAAAACAGCTGGACTAGGTATTTGTATCACGAACGAGTGGCATTTTCTACCATATACAAACTCGACTTTGATGATCGACAAAACTTTTCCTAAGGAGGGACGACACGTTAAAAACGAATAATTACCAGTAGGCGACTTGTTCCTAACCAGCGTGCATCCTCATTTCTGAAGGCCGATGACAAGAATTTTCACCTTGGCAAGATTTCATTGGAGACACGACTACTATGCAACTATGAATGCGGTAACGTCATCGTCGTTACGTTCGCCTATGCTCCAATGAAAAATTACCTCATATTCTGCCGATCAAACAAGGGGGAGGCGGGTACAAAATACGAAGGAGGGGGAAAAAAAGACAAGGTAGATACGTGAAAAAAATTTGAACCAATTCTCTCACTAACGAGGCACACACGAAGATAACCATTTTTCAAAACGAATACGAAAAACTTCACGAACACATTAGGACGAAGACGTTACGAGGAAAACCAGAATTCCAACTCTGAAGGCGAAAAAACAATCGACTTTATTCTCGACGTCGTAATTATCGTCAATAATGACCTCCGCTCGGAACACGAATTCCAAAGAATTTATTTGCAGTGGGCAAATTCTAACGAATTCTATAGAACAATTTCAAAGGCGGAACTGGACGATTATTCTAGGCTGAAGTACCCCCTTCCCCTCCCAGAAGTCAGAAAACAATGTTACTACAAAGTTATTCTCGATTTCGTGAATTTTCTCTTCCGATTTTCACCAGTAGGTACACAGCAGTGGCGGATCATCTCCCCAAAAAAAAAGAAAATGAAAGGGAATATACATAAATACATATGGAAGTATGACGCAGTATCTAAATAAACACTGTCAAAATTTGTGGTGAAGAGAAAAAAAAATTAGACACCTCAAAATTATTGGCATTCTCCCTCCTAAAATGACGTTCTGAATCCGCCACTGGGATATAGCAATAATTTGAAGTCAAAACAGAAGATTTTCATGTTTGAATACCGGAATCAAGAGAGAAAATAAGTTTACGTTGAAAAATAATTTTTTAAAGATAAGCTTTTATTATACGCTTTTATTCTACTCACTCAATTTGTTGAAGTACGTCGGATGACCAACTTCAGCGCTGCTTTCACGTGTTGCAACACACTTACACATACACTTATATCAGTTATTTTTTCTATTTTTGTTTGTTTCTGTCTCGGAAAAAGTGTAAGAAATTTTATTTTCTCTTTCGTTGTTATTTTCTTCTTCAAATTATAAAAGCGTATTTTTAAAAACTCGTTTTTAACCTAACTTTTTTATAATGTGGTACACATTTCTACTTTCACTACGCTGAATTCAGAGTAAATTCGGAAAAAATTATTTTGGTTAAATTTTCATTAAAAAAGGGTGCTACAGCCAATCACAGAAAGAATACAAATTCCTACAGCCAATCACAATTTCCCCACTAGTCGAAATGAGGAAATATCAATTAAATTAATATCGATATGTAATGTTTTATCATAAGAGTATGAAGGAATTGGTGTTGGTCGATATATCGATATGTGTTTCATTTATATTGTGTTATCATTTTTTTAAACTTCAATTTTCATTAACGAATTTATGAAATGTGTACCACATTAAATGTTCTAGTTCGCTGACACCCTAGAGCGCGTTTTTTTTTTAACCACAGCTAGGATGAAGAGAAAAATAAAGAACTGAGACGAAAGGAAAAATTCTTCTTAATTTTTTTTTTTTGGCTTTTGGAAAGTGCAGGCAAAAGATAAGCACTCTAGCGGCGAAATTGTAATCGGCTGAATGCATAAATGTATTAATCTTGTAATGGAAAAATTTCTTTTAAAAATGATTTTTTATCATGACAACTGGGTAGGATTTAAAGATTATCCTCTAACGATTAGTGATCATCCATTGTAAAGTCACTCCCATTCTCGGAAAATCAATTTACACTTTTCTTTTCTTACGGAAAAATACATAATCCTGTTTTCAGACTGTAATAATATGAGGCGAATTTAGCGCTCCTTGTGGAGCCTCCATTTCCCATTAGCTTCATGTGAAATAAATATTATTTCGTTGCTGAAGGTTGGCTGCAGTATTAGTATGTTTTAAAATCGCAGTAAGTGAGTAGAATAAAAGTTTACAATGGAATTCATATTTAAAAAGTCAGATAAAATACTCAAAGGCTACATTCACAAAAATAAGCATACACTTCCCGAGGGCTATTAGACTGTGAAACGTAACCAACTTATTTTTGCCAAATGACATCAGAACATTACTTTACACAGGAATATATTCAGCAAGAATGACCTAGGAAATGGAAGGTGGACAGTGACATAGACTTCAACGAAGGAAAAACTATCTCTATACTAAACCGAAACAAGGAAGAAATTCTTCACAATTCTACTGAAGATTAGAAATTGAACTGCGCCATAATAATTCTTCGACGTGAGTTATGAAATTGATAAATGAACTACCACAACTATAAGTTCTTTCAAGGCCTACAAAAACTTGTAAATTCGAATTATCAATAACCATTCTAGGTGAAATGACCGAAAGAAAGACAATTTTCACAAATTAAAATTAAAATATCGATTCTTCAATATAGGGGGTCACAAAAATGTTTTAGTAGTAGTTCTCTTTTCTGGAAAATTTTTGGTGGGGGCTGAACAACTGGGTTATGGGCTAAGCCCCCAGCTCTTTTTTAATTTTGCCAATGGTTGTTCTCTAAAATATGGGCCAAATTCACAGTTGTTCATTCATTTTAGTCCCCCCTACCTTCAGATCTAAATTTACTACTATAATTATTCAAATGTAATTTACTTCTATAATTATTGTTCTAATATAAATCTTTAATTTTATCACAAATTTCCTTTTTGCACCACCCACGTCAAACACAGAAATTTTCAAGCGCTTAACTACACATGTACGTGAAGAATAAGATAGGAAAATTTTGCACACGCGCAGCATGGGACTTGATTAAATTATTAAATTACTCTTGGCTGCGCATGCGCACTGTATCTTATACAACATTATGAAATTTTGGCACTTCTGGAATTCGTGAAAAACTGAATTGCCACTTCTCTTGAACACGTTTCAGCTTTGAAGTAAACCTCTCTTTATTCACATAGTGATTTCTCTGCTCTATTTAAGCTAGAGAGCTGAGGTGGGTGTAACTAAAAAGAGAATAAAATTTACAAAATTTCTGTATAATTTTTCAGTTATTTTTAGTTGTTAGAAAATGAACAACAATAAATTTTATTTATAAACTAAAAAAAAATCGAATGCTTTAATCTTAATGAGTAGCTCTCATTGGTGGATATGCTCAAATTTAAGACAATTTTTTTAATCATTAAATTCTCATTTTATTCAATTACACCCTTCTAATTTTTTAATTTTCAAATGTAAATAGCCTAGGATATTCTCTGGACGTTCTGGAACATTTTGAAGCTACTTTCATTAAAATCTATGGAATAAGACATTTGTTCCGAACGAACGAAATTCCGTTAGTTTCGGAGATGGACAACCAAACATAGAACTTCTTCCGTACGCAGTCGGTAAAAAAAACGCAAATTAATGGAAAATTTATCGGTTTTGTCTTATTGGGATAAATTTAAAAAAAAATTTATTGGTAAAATTTTTTATTCGTGGAGAAGAGATTGTAGCACTTGTAGCAATACATAGTGTATGACACTCGTGCGAAGTAGATGATTACTGCTCGAGAGATTTATATCAAAATCACCAGGGCGTGAATTTCAGAATTTTTTTAATCGAACGCGGTTCAATTCTGAAAAGTGCTGAAATGGTTTTCCGAAGACGAAGAGATTATTTGATTTTCACTCATCCAGAATAGAACTCAAAGAGAACTTCAATTCGAAAAACGTTCGAATATCCAAATCCAGGCCCAACTCGGCGAGAAGATTCTGGTAGGTTTTCTTGAAATTCTTCGCAATATATTGCCGGTTATGAAAACTGCATGACTCTGGGTACCATTCTGATCCACCAATTTTCTTCAAATTTGCCTGACTCAATCAGCTCTCTGAACGTTTGTTTCAAATTTAAAGAAAATCGGTGAATCATAACAGTGCCCAAGAATCAAGTAAAATTTCCATTACATGGTAACAACATAATGTTAAGAATTTCAAGAAACCTTCCCTGATAAAAAATTATCATCTAACTACAATATGATCTTGTTCGTATAGCATGCCTTTATTCTTACCAAAAAAGTTGTATTAATTTATTGTTTCATTGAAAATATTCATATTTCGTGTTTATTCAATTCACAAAACTGAAACCGTAGAGTTAAATCATAATAATCTTTACCAAATGTGAAAATAATTTTCAAAATTCATATCTTATAATCGAAATATTTCAAGAACTTTAACTCCTGCAGTCACTCCAGTTTCGGTGAATTCTGTAGATATCCTTGTTTTTCATAACTCTGTATTACATAATACACAGCACTATTCGCGTTAACCGAATTCGATTGGGAATCGAACATGATGAATAAATGAAAAAAAAAGCAGTAAAATTTGTTTAGTATTACCCAAAAATTTCCGCTAAACCGTGACGATCGTTGGTGAATCCATTCGATGTGCGTCCGCGTCGCAATCAATGAAGACACTTCAACAGCACAACTAGAGACTTCCCAATTTACCAGGCTCACCAACTGACTCTTTTTAAGTACATTTAAAACATTTCGCAACTCGTACACGTGTAACCTTGATTTGGTTAAACCAGTGTCGGCAAGAGAAAGAAATGTTGACAAAATTGATCCCCCTTCACGAATTCAACCGACCAGGCAAAAACCAGGCAAAAACCATCGTTACCAATCAATTATTATCATCATCATCTTACCACCGCATAAGAGAGACGATATCATAGTGCACGAGAGGAAAGATTGAAAAGGGTTAAATAAATACAAAATATGGCGAAAGCAAACTGTCATTTCGGCAAACGAAGGTCAGTCCAGGGTAAAATAGTTTTAAGCATAATGCATGCCCAGGATCCACTCACGCTGAGAAATGAAAAAATTTTAATTTTGAAAATAAAATTTTCCATTATCGATTCAAATAAAAATACACAGAACCAGCAGCTGAAAAACTAAACAGAGAATCCGTATTCGAGCTTCGTGGGTGGCAAATAAAGTGGTATCTTTTGAACGGATGTAACGATTTCAGAAGGATAGAAACAGACGGGAAGGGATGAATGGGAGAAGAAAAAGCTGTGGCCCGAATGCAAGAATTTTATGAAAGTATCAACAGTGACTTGAGAATTATTTATATTAAAGTTATATCTATATAGCATATTCATGCATACAGATATAATTAATACTGGAAAAAAAGTAAGAATTACTAATGTATAGTGATGATAACTAGCATTTGATTTTTTTTTAAATACTGCTGCAGTTGCTCAGCAAATGCTTGAAAAATGAATGCTCGACATTTCAAAGTATTAATGATGGGTCGGTAGTTCACTAACTAGTTCATCTGAAATAAACAATTTAATGATCTCAATGACAGAGACCTAAACTTACAAAGAACTAATTCGTGACCGATTTGAATTTTTAAAATGATAAGATGAGCTGGAGGAAACGATTTAACAATCCACTACCCTTGGAAGTAGTCAAGTTCCAGTTCGAATTATCTCTGTTCACTGTTCAAAGTTTTTCGTTCATTATCATTCTAATCATTTAGGTTATGATGAACCAGTTCATTGAACTAGATATTTTTGTGACGGAGACCGAATGAAATAAACTTTAAAAAAGACATGAAATCCCCATCACTATAAAGCATAATAATATGCTCAATAAGTTTACATTAAAAACAAAGTTTTAAAAAATAATCTTTTACTTTTTTTTCTGGCTTTAGCTTCATGTGAAATAAATATTATTTAGTTGCTGAAGGTTAGCTGCAGTATTGGTATATTTTAAAATCACAGTTGGCAATAATAAGTAGAATAAAGGTTTATAAAAATGAGCAAATGCTCGAGAACTTACGAGCATTTTCAATAGTTCTGGTTTCTAGCCTAAACACATGAATAAATTTACAAAAAATTAATTTTTAAACTAAACATTTATTATGAGAGTAAAACATTGTGTGAAGTCTAGCACACTCACACAGCTGTTTCCCATACTACATTTTGTTCTCGAGCGAGTACACTATCCACTGAGCATCCATAAAGTATGAATTTCATTTTCACTCAACAACTCACGGAACATCCGGACTAAGTAAGTATAAAATTATTGCAACTTACAAGTTTGCACCTGATTAAACCTCGCTCTAAGAGGGAATATTACAAATGTTTTAGCATGCTGAGCATGTTTACCCAATACAAAATGCTTGAGCATTTTAAGCATGAGCACGTATTGAGCAAATGCCTGAGCATACTCAACATTTGCTCATAAATAATAAATGCTCGAGCATTCACCATAACTACTCAAGTCTCGTTCTTGCACTCGGCCCTCACCGTATACAAACTCAATACACGTCATATTTTTCATGGGAGTGACAGGAATTATTTTCAAGGGTGGACAATATCATAGCATTGTATAAACAATTGGAAAAGAAAAGAAAGTAACAAATTTTGGATAATCTTCTATTCGTGATTTCCGTTCGATAGGACTGACAAACAAGAGAGAGCACCTACCCACCCTTGCCACTACCCACCAGCGCCCACGATGATTTTATATTTCAACTTGCTTCTCCCTCTCTCACTCACCCAAAAATAACAACTACGTACTTCACCCAAAACTTACACCTACACATGATGAAACAGACACACACGTCTTGGTAGAGTATTCGATTCATCATCATATTAATACCTACTATACATCTATCCCGGAAAGGAGTAAAATTTTTCGAAAAACTGCCTCACAACTTTTGAGCTCGATCACTACTGATCCGATACAAAAGCAAAACGATAAAAATAAAAAGTTCGGACCGACTGGACGGAGATAACAAAACCTTGACAAAAGCAAGATAACTGTTCGTAATCCGTCAGTACTAGGTATCCTTGCTAAAGGCGCATGGGGAAAGAGCAAACACGTTGATCAATGTTTTTGTGTTGTCAAATGGAAATTTTTGTTCGGCAAAATTGTGTCGTCCGATTCCGAAAACCATCGAATTCGAGTGAACTCGGCGCTCTGTAAATGGTACAACATCTCGACACGTTACTATGAACTCATTTGATAAAACGAAAAATAATGGAGCGTGTATAATATGCATATATATAGGATGGTCAACATAAATGAAAATCGTAAAGGACAAGTGGGAAATTCCACACCAGATTTGAATTAAAAATTCTATTTCAATAAAATTACATCATTACTATGATAAGAAATCGGGAGCAATAAATGACTGGAAAAGTGTTGAGATAAGGAAAAAGTTTCATGGCGTGGATAACACACGATATTGAAGAGGCTATGATTATACATAATTCACATTAATTATGTTTCACGCAAAAACAAGGTAAAAATTCAAGTATCAGACATGTGGAATACCTTGTCGTGAAAGATATTCACACTAGAAGGTTTTCAACAGTATTTGCATGTTCTGCCACTTCATACAGTTAAGTATGGGAGAGCCAAATCCTCGGCGAACACTGGCAATTTTTGAGCCGGTTCTGAGAGTTTATATACAGGATTTGGTACATGCACACAGACACACATGCATACATACATGTACGTAATTATGTCATGCGTTACGTCGTTTCTTGTCGGCGTCGAGGTGATAAACGACGCAGCGCATTTGGTACGGGCTGTGACATCACCAAGATTGTTATCAGGTAATTGATCTCGGCCCGTGCAATGTATCTTACCTGTACGTACGTACAGGTATGTACATACAAACGCACCAGTGTATATTTGTTTAACGTCATAAAGACGATTATTGCCAGCCTTTGGGCGGCGACTGTTGTCGCTAGGTGCGAGCCCCTATTGCCTCATACGAGTATTGTCCCCACAAGACAATTTATTTTTGTAATTTAAAATGCACACTAAAAAAGAATGAAATTCAACCGGAAAATGTCCCAGATGGATACAAATTTTCGTTTAATTGAAAAAATAATATTCGAAATTAAATTTGAGCATCGTATTCATAGGCGTCGACTTTTCAAATTTATCCTTGGTGCACAATGGAATCGCAAGAAAAAATTTGTTGGCCTTTTCCCCTCATCGATGTGCGCGCTGCGCTTTGCGCCTCCCACCCACGCAAGTCGTCGCATGTGATCGGCTTCGGCGAGAAATTAAGAAATTCACTGATCACAGTCGAGAAAAATTGACAGATTTGTTAGTCAAATTTTGCAATAAAATTTCTGTCCAGCAGTCAACACTAGAAGTGTGGAGCAGCAATCCTCACAGAACGTGGGATACATGAGGGTGTATTTAAAATGAAATGACAAATCACCCTTGACGACAATATTTCGAAAAATATTTCTATGTTCTCTGGATGAGTTGTATTTTGAATTATGTTTGAATAATCAGAAGACCATCTAAGAAATTGTCAATTTGACTGTCAATTCGAAAACATAGATACGCTTCATGTTGTTCATTTTGGATAGGAAGTCATCATTTCCAATAGTGCCTGGGCTCAACTGAATTAGAAAGTAATCCAAGATACTAATTTTCAATTCAATAAGAAGGAAAATAAAAACATATTTGTCAAAAAAACAGTCAAAATTTCCCACAGCCAAACTGATTTTTCACCCAACACATCTGAAAGGTCACACAATTCAATAAACTAGCAAACTTTCTTTCCTGAAAACCTACCATCGTAAGTCAAAACTCAAGATAAGATTCAGCACAGAATGGAATGAAAAAAAAATCAGCATCAAAATCATATCAGGAGTTGATTTCAAACAGACCAAATTGGGATTTCCAATATTATTCATTTTTGAATGTATATGTGGTAATTACCAACTTGTATGAGGTATAGAGGCTCGTACTCCAAACAACAGTCACTCCTGAAAAGCTGGCTTATTATTCATCTCTATGATGTTAAACAAATTCAGTGCACACTTGTATATTTGTATGTTTTTACTGAGGCTTGTACCATGACTAATTGGCAGATAAAATCTCAACAATGTCACAGATTGGTAGCAAATGTCTTTAGGTCATTTCTTATCAGTGAATAATAAGATACAACGTAATTAGATGATGCAATATCATATGTATACGTATGTATGTGCGTCTATGGGTGTATGCCAGAATCTACTATATAAACTCAAGAAACTGGCTACAAAATTGCCAATGTTCACCCAGGTTTTGGGCTCCCCATATGTAAGTACAAACTAGCAGAATACGCTAATAACTGTTGGGTACCTTCTTGTTGAGAATACTTCTTAACAACAAGGTATTCTACAATATATATAAATTGTGATTTAGGCGAAATTTTGAAACCTGAAACTTACTCTCTTTTTTTTGTCTGATTCCACTTTTCTTCATATCTTCTTTTTCTTTCACATTTCACATTTCCCTGATTTTTTATGCCCTACTAATGATAAAGAACAATAAATTTATACATCTGAAACATTCAACTCAGGCCACCCACAACAGCAAGAAGAAATCTCAATTCAATTTACACACGAGGAGAAATAAATCAAAATAATTGATAATTAATTCAACAATGAATTTCAACATAGTACTTCACAAGGTTGGGCTTCAAAAACTCACAACCAAGCAAGAATATCAAGCAAAATTAAAAAAAAATAAAAATAAATAAAAATGTACACCCACTCATAATGTTGTGCTGCAAGAATTTAAGCAATTCGTTCAATTCAGAAGATGGAATTGAATATGAACTGCGTTTAACATTGAAAAATAGTACTACCCTCCGAGTTAAAATTCTGAAAACTAATTGGGCCAAAAATTGGTTCTCAGTTCTACAAAAATTTGGTATCTTAAATGTAATTTTTTTTAGGAAGAGCATACTTATGATTTATACACATGCTCATATCCTGAAAAGAGAACTTTAGTTCAGAACCCACTCAGCAAGAGTAGTCAGGAAATTTTACTTTTCCGGACAAATAAGTTATTTCAAGTTCTAACCAGGAAAATAAGTTTAACAAAAATGAATAAATAATAAGTCAGGTTAAAAACGAGTTTTTAAAAAATACACTTATAATTTGAAGAAGAAAATAACGGCGAAAGAGAAAATAAAATTTCTCACTTTAAAAATTGAAAAAACATTACTGAGGAGGGAAAAGTGTTATCCGATGCGTTCGTAAAGGTAATTTTGTACTCTAGAGAGTAATTTTTTTCTCCAACTCTGGGAACAGGGAAAATAATTCCCCGAAGTAACTTCTTAAAATTTGTTGTACTAAAATAAAATCTCAAACTCTTTCAAATTGTGTTTATCGAGTAGGGTAACTGTGAGGTCATGTGGTGTAGAACTTTTACCTTCCCTGGTAACGTTTTTGAACACGCCCTTGGGTCATGTCAGATCAATTTCAATATGTAGATTTTCTTCGAAGACCTACACAAAAAAAAAAATCTCAAGCTCTTTCAAATTGCGTTTATCGAGTAGGGTAAATATGAGGTCACGTGGTGTAGAACTTTTACCTTCCCTGGTAACGTTTTTGAACACGCCCTTGGGTCATATCAGATCAATTTTAATATGTAGATTTTCTTCGAAGACCTACACAAAAAGGTTAATGTGACGCACTTCAAACCATATCGATCAGACCCCAATAACTACTCCAACACCGAGTATAATTATATATACACACACAACTTCAACACCACTCACTCTATTCGAAAACTCCACCATTCTACAATACAATAAAATATAAAATAACACAACTTACATCACATAGAGGGCGTTATTTATCGCTTTACTTCTCGCTTGGCAGACACCTCTCAGCCAGAAGTAAAAATTCCGAGAAAAAAAAGTGATATTCGCCACCAACGCACAAAACACTCGATACGGCACGCATAACCGGAAAATTTTGCACGAATCAGCACAACAGCAAGAAAAAGAATTTAAAAAAAAAATCAATTGTCTTCAGGTAGGAAAAAATTTTCTCGGTTCTCGACCACGTATTAGCGCGATGCACACACTAGCAACAACACCTACAGCACTTAGGCACCAACTACCACTACCAGGCGCATTAAGGACTAGCCAGAAAGTAATGTTGACAGAAAAATTCGCTCGACACCAGCCGACAAGGCGACGACGGCGACGTCGTCGAACAGCACTCACTCAGTATGTAGTGGAGGAAAAGAAAAACAAAAAAAACTCGCAAGGTGTTTGCACAGCCACAGCACTGAAATAACTCGTTGGTAGAGAGTAACTGGTATTATTGAATTGAATTCTCTTTCGAGAGCGACAGAGACGACGAGTATTCACGCACACACGGAAACACGTACACTGTGCTGTGCCACTGTGCGACTGTACAACAAAATGTTGTCTATATGGGTATGTGATGTGCAAGCACGTCGAAACTCGAACGCAATATCCGCCAGCGTAAAACGGGCGAACGACGCAAGAATTCCAATATGGCTACCCAAATAATGCGAACGGTGGAGGTTGGGTTTCTAGAGTGTACAGACTGCCGTTGCCGTCTTCATTACACACGAGACCATACACCCAGAACGTTCGCGACGACCGCAAACAAACGAAACAACACCACCAGCCGACGTAACAAGAACGAAGGAAAGCAATGGAGGGACTCGCAGAGAGAGAGACCCGAGGGAGAGAGATAGAGAATGAGTGAGTGAGAGGAGAGAGTGAGTGAGTGAGAGGGAGAGCGAGCAATATAGGACGGACATACAAAACCGAGAGAGCGAACAGTGACGAAGAAAAAGAAACGAGCGAGAGAGAACGACAGTGAACGAGCGGGGGGAGGGGAGGGGAGGGGAAAAAGCCTTGTCATATACTTGCTAGCAATATTCCAGCCCACGACGACAACGAAACTGAAAACTCGACGATGACGACGACAAAAACGAACAGCCTGAACGCGGCCGGGCGAATCGACTGGCAGCCAGCAGCAGCAGCAGCAGCAGCAGCAGCAACAACAACAACAACAACGCCACCACTATAATAATAATAATAACGACAACAGCGGCGGCAGCAGTAACAACAACAAGAACAACGCGCACAAAAACGAAGGAGAAACTCGATTCTCGACTTAGACTGCGATGTGCAACAGCAACTTGGGCAACGGCACACTAACGACAATAACAACCGTCGCTGACGGGATCTGGTACCAGCACTGAACTGACTGAATGTCTGCCTTTCTGCCTGCCTATGCTATTCGCCCTCGCTCGTACTCGGCGTAAACTCTCGCGTGCAAGTACAAGGTTTTCGATACCCGCCGATTATTACCTGCTGCTGCAGCGAGCGACCGTCTAAAGGCTCCACTACCAATTCTGGTGGTGCACATAACACGCCACATGTCACACCATTGTCGAGCGGACGGACCGTACCGCCGCTATACACACGTTAGTGGGCACAATACCAAACGTTTCTTAACCAATCTCCTGTTGCCGCATCTGCCGCGCATCTTGCATCGTCGACAGCCACGACGACATTGTCGAGGATACACCCACACCACGACCCCCCAGTCCTCTCTCAAAAGACGACCGTACACATATCCGCTCCACGAGCAATCTGTGCGGGTCCTGAAGGATAACCTCGAATTTTCGCGGCGAAAGTAAATTCGCACAGAATATCCTCCCCTCCGAAATGCCACGAAATCCTTCCAGTCGTTGGAGCGCAGTCCGCACACAAACGAAATCAATAAAATGGTATTAGTCACGAGTCCGCGCATAATCTGAAGAGCAATCACCGATTGAAATTTCGAAACTTCTAGTCCAATGAACCCAAAAATTATGGTCGTTAATTCGGCAAAATTTTCCTTTTCGCTAACAATAAGGATAAGCCCCTCCGAAATAAAATGTCAAATGTCGCACATCCTCTCCCCAATCCGCTTATTACCATGGTACCTACATGGATACGATGAAAACTTGGCCTCACATTTGTAAAATCTAGGTAATACTAATTTTATCGAAAAAACAATTCAATAAAAAGTAAGGTTAAGCCCTTCATTTTATCAGCCTGGCGGAAAGGGTACCAAAGGTACCGGGCTCGTATATTTTCGGATCACCCAGAAGAGCTCAAATTTTGAAATAAATAAAAACTCTAAAGTAAATGTTGAGAGAGAGCGTTAGGGCCGATCCATGAAGGTGTTTTGGGTGTCAAATCCAATACATGTTCAAAAATACAAAATAAAATTTTTCATCGCTCCGTTCTCGAAATTGTTTTCTCAGTTTATAACCTACTCCTGAATACAAATTTTGCAGCTCGCACAAAGCAGGCCAATCAATAATGTAAACCCGTGGGCTCGAAATTTCTCTCCGAGGCCCTGCATTTCCATGGAAAGTTTCATTATCACAGAAAATCGCTGCTCATTATGTCACACTCGGACGTTGTACCTACACACTAAAAAATTCAGGACGAAAACCAACATTCATTCTTTACTTTCTTCATCGTTGTTGGGATAGTACACTGTAGTTGTAGGGCCAATGTCAGATTTATTTTACACGATGATCGGAAGTTAAACGGCATCACTTCCAACATCGATTTCGAAGATCGAAAACAAAATGTTGGAAATTCTTCCATTCTGAGTTACAGCCACCAAAATGGGAGAAGAAATGAAAAGCTTTCTGTAAATTTCGCAAACATATCAGAAATAAATGAAATAGAGTTTGTGTTCTTCATTTTCGTGTAGATTTGAAACTTTCACCCACATTCAGAGGCACGGATGAGAGGAATCAGTACCTTTTAAACCACCATATTTTTACAAAATTTTATTGTAACGAAAAAAAAGCCCAACCAGCTTATTCAGGATGGAAGAATTGTAAAAAAGTATACGTTACCCTTTTGCGAAAACTAGAGTCTCCCAGAAAAACTGAAATTAAGTTGAAAATTCAAATATCTTTAGTTTTCTTAGGCGCATTATAGCTCCTGGGCAACATTTCGAAAACTCAGCTCCACTATTACTTGCTAACCTTTAACTCTTATCAGAAGAAATTTTCGGAACAAATTTTAACTTCTGCACTGGGCGGGCTATGAATTACAACTTGAAAAGCAAGTATTTCCGGGCATTTTATCGGTGGAACTTGTTTTTTGCGCCCACAACCAATCTCCGAAGTTATGACGTTTAACTTAAGGTCACCCTATGCAGAACGAAGAAGTACTGTACTCAAATCTTAGATTTTCGAAAAGTTCTTTTATAATTCAGTTCTTAGGGTAACCCTACGGTCTAAGTAAGTTCCGCATGAGTTCTGAAAAGTGACAAAAACTTTGTGTAGGCGTACTCCAAATAAAACACTTCAAAGAACTTTTTAATAAAAAAAAAAGATAACGCACACACAGGGCACGTGACATCTTTAGAAAATAAATTTTCATCAGAATATTACTGGCTAAGTCGAGTCGGGAGAACTGGATGGTTTGGATAAAATTTTTTTCGAGTTCTACCTGGCAAAATTAAACAGCCACTTCACACTTTTTCAAACTGATCGAATTTATTGACAGCAATTTTTTCTACAGAAAATTAAATGCTGAACATATTTTTAGTGAATTAATTTCATTGATATATATAAAAAAAAATAAAAAAAAAACAATTCTGAAGGTTAAGTTTCTACATTCGCTATCAGAACGTTATTTCAGTAACCCATCCCAAAACCATTTATGAAGAGAAAAATTGGGAGCCAGTTTTAAAGAAATGGATTTAGTCTCCTTCGGATAACTCTGAAAATAATTTTAATGGCAAACACTATATTCAAAACAAAAATAGCACATTCATAATATGAAATTAAGAAATATGTACTTTGGAAAATCATCCAATCCCTTTTAACTATATTTAACAAAACAAGAAAGAAGAGTCCTAGTTGATTCCAATTTACAAAATTTTTAAAATACAACATGGTCATAGAGTTGCCAAGGGTCTACATTTGACCTTGAGCAATTTGGAGTTTTCAAAAAATACCGGAAAAATGTGCAAAAAAATTAGGAATTTCACGAAAAAAAAAAAAAAAAAATCAAACTCATTTGAGAGCAGGTGAAAATGTAAATAAATTATCATGGTTTATTTGAAATCTTTAAATTTATTTCTATTGATTCAAAACTGATAACATAATTTTTCAGCTATTATTGGATGGAAGAAGAGAAAAGAAGGGAAAACATATCTCTGCCGCGCATCAACCGGGGTGTGTATTTTCCAAAAGTGTCAAGCCATTCGAAAACCAGCGGACTGATTTCGCTCAAATTCAATACCAAACCAATCTCTAATAGTCCTCAGCTGCCACAAAAATTTTAAACTAAAATCTTGTAATTTATGGTAGTTATTGTGATGACAATATGGTGGGTTTGCAACACTTTGAGAACCCCTTCCTCCGTAACTAGCCGATAAATTTCAAAAATTTTAATACAAATGTGTAGCCCATGGAAGCTTCTAACACTACTAAAAATTTCACTGCTACAGTTCAAATAGCGGAAACTCCACAGACTCCCAGAAAATGTCAAAGTGAGCAATAAGTGAATATATACCTATATATATTGTGCACAGAAGAATTTAGGTGACCTATATATTCGTGATCTACGACCCATGTTCGGCGCTTTTCCACAGGTCCCACTATCGCACTGAATGCAATAGTTGTATTTCCAATTGGTTATGATAAAAAAAAAAAAAAAATTGCGCTTTAAAACAAATCGAAATAAAGCCTGATGGTAAAACAAAAATTATGTTTTTCGAAGAATTTCAATAAATTATAATAAGTAATACCATCTCGGCTTCAATATCCGAGAGTTTTCAGTGTTTTCAACTAAAATTTCTTTTACGTTTGGACATTAATGACGCATAAAAAAATTAACTGCATCAAAAAAATCAAAATTTTATTTCACAACCCTTCTTTAGAAGGCAATATAAGAATTCATTCAACTGGAAACCATTTTCTATTTTACTTTCCGAATTAAATACCAGTATTAGGAATCCTATAAATTTTCATTACTTTCTTAACACATTTAACTTCTAAGTAGCCACAAAATGGAAGGTGAAGGTAGATGAATTCATTTCACACACTTAATTGTACTAATAGAAGGACTAAATATTTAGCATTTAAAATCCCATCTATATGCTGAAACAGGCCCAGAAATACGCAAATTTACAAAATTTGATATGATCAAAAACCTACATTTCCGGAATCATCAGAAATTGTCCAGGGTTTCCTTTCGAATATTATGTTTATCTCATGAGTATGTAACACCATACATAGAATAAATGAAGTATTACCCAACTCCGTTAAAAAAATGTAAGAAAATATAAAAATAACTGGAAAATACATTTTTGGTTTTACGTAATCCATCCAGATTGGACAAATTAAATTTCTAAACTTTGTTCCATACGATCATAGACCATAATCACAGTAAAACACACGTACAGACTGCATTTAGGATAAAGGTTTTTCCAGACTAGGAACTACACATAGATCAAAGTTTCATATTGTAAAAAAAGAAAGAAGGTAAGCACATTTGTTCCATATTAGTGTTTATAGTATAAAGTTCAAAAACTGTAAAACTATGCAAAACTTCATTAACAGTATTATCAAAACTGGAAATTATAATGGTCTCTTACCATAAATTAAAATAAAATTTCACCCTCGTTTACTGAATGGAGATGATACAGTTTGAAAGATACTTATTACATTTATTAAAATTTATTTCACATAAATAGACAAATTTATATAATTAGAGAATTATCATGTTGTAAAAACTTTTCAATTTGGTGAAATGGATCCGGAAATAACAAACTTTTAAGATTCCAAGATTTGTAAAATTCAGAACCATAACATGAGTTACAAAGCTACTTTTAAAAAAATTATCAGTCTCTTATCTTCATATCACATACTATATGGAACTATCATGAAAAAAACTATCATAAGAGTACTCAAATTAAAAACCACGGTCATGAAAAATCTACTTTCTTCATTTTGTCATCAAAATAAAATTATTCTCATAAATGAGGAAGAAAAAATAAACTAACTTTGTTCCAAACAATCATGTATAGGACAAGTTAAATGAAGAGAAAATAATAATACTTTTTGGATTCAGGAAATTTTGGCTTTGGAAATGCCCTGCATGAAAATCCATATTACCATAGGGGGAAACTCAACGATTACTAAGGATTTGTTTTTTGTTCCTTACCAGTGAATAGTATATGAAGTTTGGAAACTGTAAAAAAATGTGAAACTTCATTATAATTATTTATCAAACTGGAAATATTTGTGAAATATATACATCCCTGAATGCAGTTTCATAAACATGCATATATGGGCATGATTACAGAATTTTTCCAGGTACAAAATTGGAAACTATCCATGTATTGTGAAATAAAATCTAGAAAAACTAAAGTCTATTACTAAAAATCAATGCCAAATTTCACACCTGAATTCTAGATGAAAATACCAGTGTTGTGGAGATTCTCATTACATTCGAGTAATTAATTCCACATAATTAGTCAGATAGGTATAGTGGAAAATAATTAGAATCTTTCATAATCTTCTCAATCAGGAGAAATGTACCAGGAAATTACAAATTACAAAAAATGAAACTTTCCTCAAATCCATTCTGTGAAAGTTCTTACTAAGTTTTTAATTCTGAGCTCAGGAACATCTGTATCCTAAATCCAATCTATCTGTGTTATACTTGTGTTTACTGTCTATGATAATATGGAATGAAGTTTAGAAATCGATTTTGTCCAATCTGGAAGGATTATGTAATATTTATTTTTAGATTTTCTTACATTTTTTTAAAGGATTTGGGTAATTCTTCATATGTTCTACGTATGATGTTATATACCCATGAGATAAACATAATATTCGAAGGGCAACCCTGGACAACCTCTGATGATTCCAAAAATGTATGTTTTTGATCATATCAAATTTTGAAAATTTGCATATTTCCGGGCTTGTTTCATCAGGCTGAATATTTAGTCCTTATATTAGTACAACTAAGTACGTGAAATGAATTCATCTACCTTTATTTTCCCTTTTGTGGCTACTTAGAGGTTAATTCTTAGAAACTGTCCGAATTAGGGTAAAAATTAATTTCGAATACACCAGAACTGGTGATTGGATTCCTCGGTCGCCGAAATAAATGCAAATGCAACCTTCAAAAAAATCAACAACCACAGCAGTGTGCGACAGAGCAAACGCCGCAAACATTAACTAAAATATTTGACTTGGAAACGTAAAATATTTTCTGAGCAAATTAAAACCTTAAATTTTCTAGAATTCAAATCCAGCTTAGGTAAAGTCTTCAGGACTATAATTTCACAAATAGTCGAAAGTTTATTCTATATTTTTACGTAGACAGTGTGAGTATTTATTTTTACTAAGATTTGACAATTTAGCCATTCTTTTAACAATTGAAGTACCAATATGTAATTTGAAAACATTGATAATCAAGTCCGACACAACCATCACAAGAGAAACAAATAATAGGCCGAGACGTAGCTAAGGAAGAATGGAGAGAGGCTCCTCCAAATATCTGTTCAGAATTAGAAAAGTTGACAACAATATCTGAAAAATCGTAGAAATTGATTTTTTTTTTTGGACAATTTAAAAATTTTATAGTAGTTGATAATTTTGGAGATAGCAAAATCAGTTGTATATTATACGAGGTGAACAAATCGTGCAAGTTGATACCTTTTTTTCATTCTTTTTAGACGAAGATTTCAAAAATTTCAATTGAAAATTTTCGTTTTTCACCAAGAAAACTTGCAAAAAAGTAATAATTATGTAAATAATTTTTTTTTAACACGCTTTTAGAAACTGTGACACGTTAGGTCTAGTGAAACCTACAAAGCGCACTCACTCAGACACGCATAAACGAACGAACCCAGTGATCGCGATTGTAGCGCTTTCGGTGGCCATGTCAAATAATTCTGAGAAATTGAAATTAAGAGCAAGTAGAATAAAAGCATATGAATAGAACTGGGTTATTCAACACTCTTCGAATGTATTTATTCATCGTCTGTGGCAAAGCAGGCAGTGTACTGCGGTTGGAGATCATTAATATGAATGAAGCAAAGGGGGCAAGATCGGAATTCATTGGCCAATAGTCTTTCAATATTTTTTTTTCAATAAAAAGTGAGAGCTAGTGATGCATTAACTATGGATCTTGTCGATTGTCTATCGATTGTTTTCATCAAAGATGACTATTGAAAGCAACTGATAGAAAAAAATATCGATATTATGCATCACTAATAATGAATGCAGCTGATTGTAACGCCTAATGATGCATAAACTAACGATATCATGCATCGCTAGTGAGAGCATTACTTAAACCCAAAAAGTTATAATGGGATTACAGCCGTTACAGGTGTTCTCGACTTTCCATTTCGAAGTCTACATTATAATATACGAGCCAAAAGTGTTTTGAAGATTTTTTCACCCATGTATCGTAATGTTTAAAACTCTAGCGCAGCAATACTTCACTAGGAAACCCAGTTCACCAATTTTCATCAACAATTCAAAAAACAACCAACAACCCCTAAATTAATGCAATGCAGAAAAGGAGCTCGTTATCCCTTGTGCCGTAAATACGAAAAAGATACTTCAAGCAACACAAGAGAATTGCTTTTCTCCAACAATTTTATTTTATTTCAAATTTTTCTCAGAAACTATTGAATCAATAGACACCAAACTCCAATCAAACCTAGTCCGAGATAAGGATACATTTCGTGAAAATTTCAGCCTGAACTCTTTTATAGTTTCTTCAAAATCCAAGAAAAACCACCAACCACCGATCCAAGAATTTTTTGAGAACCAAACCAAGCACACCGCCATTTTAGGTCGGATAAGCGACGGTAACTGATCTTGAACCCACAACCTTTCGATTGAAAACCCGAGAACACAAAAAACCACTATGGCAAGCGTAATCTTATCGAAAGCAGAAAAATAAAACGAGAGAGAAAACTTTTCTCTTCGTAAGAGTCATTCAATGCGTGGATAAAAATTCAGTCTCAAGTCAATTCGAGACGTTGGTGAAATAAATAAAAAAATTTCAAATAAAAATATGTATATTTGAGATAAGTGAAGTGGAAATGACCCATAGGGGGATTTTGGTTATAATGTTGGAGGGGCTAAGGCCCTGGTCAAGTTTTAACTGTCCTCCAATATCTCCTTCCTGTACTATCTATCAGTAAAAAACCCTCCAGAATTTCAATGAATATCATACTTTTTTTTCATATCCCTGAAGAGGCTAAATACCTTGTTTGAAAGGCTTAGCCCCCCAGCCCCCAAAACCCACTTATGAGATGACCACAAATATAAGTTTCAATTTTCTGAGAGCATACCACTAATCCAGAATGGAACTAACTGAATTTGCCAGTAACAAGGAACAAGTTAGTAATTTATTTTTCAAGTGACCTATACTTAGCATCTAATTTCCTTTAATAAATAATTTTCGTCACTCATACAGTACCATACGCTTCGGACCTCCATCACAATAGGTAAAGCCATTTACACGTTCGATCGGTATGGGATCAGCTATACCTTCGCATTTCCGTATCATAAAACTCAATTGGTACTGGCTGAGTTAATTTTAGTCATTATAAGATGTTACTGGGATTACCACGATGAACGTGCAATTTACCTATGCAAATCAAGTAGAAAATGTGAAAATTTTCATTATTGAGAAAAACAACCAACAGAGGAGGAGAACAGTGGCGGTTCCGGAATGTCAATTGGGGAACAAATTTTAGACAATTTTTATCTGCATTCTACGGTCGTACATTTATTTTTCCCTTAAATTTTCACCTTTTTTTATTTATTTTTTTGGGCATTCTAGTATAATTTTCTAATTTACCACCCTGGATCCACCATTGACAGAAAATAACAATACTGGGAGAGAAAGAGGGGAATACGATTCAGCATTTTTTTTTAAATTTAAAACGAGTTTATTTAAAAAAAAAAACTACCCGGAAAACACTTGTTTTTTCCTTTCAATTTCAGGAACATGCCCTCTCAGTAACTAAATCGAGCTCGAGCCCAGCAGAGCTAATAATATTACTTTTTATAGAACTCGCTTTTTATTACGTATCGATTTTACACCTACTGCAGCCGCCAATGCCATCATTATTGCTACAACTGCCATTACCACTACAACGTCGACAGCCAGCACCGCTTGGTTGAGAGCCTCGAAAACGAACAAACGAATTACAACGCAAGCAGCACTTGTACACACACAAACATCTATTGGCTGCCAAAGAACGTTGCCGCTTGGTCAGAGGGGCCATGACAAGGGCAGAACTTTCGTAACCGTACTTTTGAACCCTATTGTAACTCGCAGCAAAAACTAAAATTTCATGAAAGTACAAAAAGAAAACTGAAAATAACAAATTCGGGGGCCAAAAGAGGTCTAAGCAGCTCTCATTGAAGAATGAATGACAAACTGACAATGCAATTTACAGGTTAATTGTCATTTTTTATTCTCAATATGAAACAAGATAGAGAACTAAAAGTCAGGTTAACGATAACATTCCAACTGCAGTAAATTATTCGTCTTAGAATAAATTTTAAAACAATAACGAAATCTGTAAATTCGAATTAGTAGACTTAACTGAAAGAAAATTGTAGGTAACATATATGATAGAAAACGTTCCACGGTAAGCATTTTCCAAACATAATATTTCAAGTAACCACCCAAATCTGATCAAATGCGTCTTAGCCATACTTACTCAAATAAGATTAATCTAAATATTAACATTGTAATGCCGACATAAGGTTTTCAAATTTGATGGCGTCATTTAGAAAAAAAAAGAAATAAACGCTAACCCGTACTTTAAATGGAACTGAAACCAAATGAGACAATCAGTACCCGCAGGTTGAACCACCATATTCTCAACAACCCAGAAGCGTACATGACTAAAGATTCTTGGAGAAGTTTTCAACAAACAAAAAAATAAAAAAACAACAAAATACCTCATATAAAGGTAATTTATTCGTTCGACGGGTGGTATTGGCACAGAAATACTTTTTTTCAGAGTCTATTGGGGAATTAGAACCCCCATAATTCCCCTCCTGCAATTGAGCCAGCGCATCAAGCTGTTATTTTTCATAGGCCCACTGTGACTTGGTGAACAACTACTTAACCACAAAGCTAGGAACAAATTTTCTGAGGAAAAAAAAAACTACATCAAGCTTTCGTTTTCACAATCAATAACGAACATCACAGTTTTTCAATGGTGATTTCGAACGTTGGAAGAAGAAACCAGAACCGACGCGCAACTATAAAGATGATATGAAATTGTTATTACTTATTCCTGGGAATAATTTAGGTCTGTTCGCGACAGTGGCGGGTCGAGGATTCCTTTAAATGAAAGACCAAATCCCAATTTTTGCCTCTTTAATCATTCATACCCGGATCACCCTCGGAATGAAAATCTTCTACATTACGTTTTTGTTAAATAACGGGAGCAGCCATGCCCCATTACCACCTTTGGATCTGCCATTAGTTCAGGAAGATATCTGAGATTCTGTGACCAACTTAATCATAGGTTTGTAATACTGTAACTATGCGACTGAACCGATACGAAAATTCTTTTCTACTTTCCGACAAATACAAGTTTATTGGAATTATGAATGATAGAAATATAAAACCGGTAGTTAATTTGAATTATTGCGATCTTTCGAGCCAGTTAAGTTGGAGGGCTGATATAAAATATCACGTTTAAATAAACCTTTATTCAAGATCAAGTTCCTATGTACAAACAACTTTACCTAGGATGAATGAAGAAGAAAATATTAATATGGTGAAAATTTGTGAAATATGAGTATTTGCATACTTAAACATAACTTTAGCAGGTCTGACACTAAAACAAACAAATTGTTGATTTTTTCCTCTAATGTACAAAGGCCCACTTTCTCTATCTTCAGTTAACAAATCTGTATGTCAGAAAATCGCGTTATCTGACAGATGAACAATATCCGGACATTAATAGCTATGTGGGAACTTCACTCGTATGACTTTTTAAGGGCTTGCACCCCTCGACAACAGTCGCTGCCAAAAGGCTGGCTTATTATTCGTCTTTATGATGTTAAATCACACACAAAAGTTTGAACGTAATTACTTGCAACTTGTAAGTAATGTACAAAAACTGAACTATGACTAATAATACAATTACGATGATGTAACAATTTGGTACATGAACCTGTCCATCATTCCCTATTACGCACTTCCCTTATACACGGACGTACATATTCATTACCTATGTGTGTTTCTGTGCGTATAAAGAGCCCCTATATAACCAACCCAAACTGGCTCTAAAATTTCCAGTGTTCATCTAGATTTAGCTCTCCCATATGTTGTACACGTGCAGTGGTAGAACCGCAAATAATCTGTTGATTACCTTCTTGTGTGAATATTCTTTCACGACAAGGTATACCACACGCTAATCTAATGCATAATTATATGACAGTTCAACGAGAACTGAGAATGCGCGCTTAAACCCTGAAGTCCCATCAGTTACCCTTTTGTCTCCTTAACAAATATATTAATTTTTGCGTATATCTCTGTTAATAATAATTATACCATAAAAATAACGGAGTGAAAAAATTATCAGTACGTTAATACCATCGATACACACGGGTATCGATCTCATGCTGAAAAGTGCCAATTTAAAATAGGACCACTTTTTTTCTGTCACACCTCGACATCCTGAAAAGCTTTAATTATACTATAGCAATAATTATCGTAACAATAATTATCACGAAAACTCGAAACAAAAATCATATTTTTCATCCTGTATTGCAGATGAAAACTGAAAATCGACTAGCTGAAAAATAATTTTTCATAGCTAATATTGCGATTAAATTGATAGCATATATATATATGTAAGTAATTTTGAATGAAATATGAACAATATCTCGATTGCACTAAAAGAAGTGAAAATATATTTTAAGAATCAGATAATTTACATACTTAGCATCAAACTTATTTCAACTTACCTAAAAGAAGTGAAATACAAAGATTAAAAAGTTCATTACTCGATTACAAAATTACTTAAATCTTAGATTGTCATATTACATAGTTTAGCAGAAAATCACTAGAAAGAAACGTTTTGATCGTCTACATTATAACCACAGCACACGAATGAAATCAAATAAAAATTTACTTGCAGTTACACAGTCCTGTCTTATCAGCTAAATCTCGATGCATTCGATTCTGCCGTACTATGGAAATGATAAGACGGACGTGAAATAGCCAGCTATTTCTAAAATACGTACACGTATTTTACATCCCCATACCTGAGAAAATTACGAAACAAAGGGGAGTAATTTGGAAACATGGAACAAATTTGACTCTTTCTTCTGATAACCAGCATCTACGCGATATATTACATTTGACAAACTTTCAGTTATTTTGAACGGGCCCGTTCTTATTTCATCGAGTTTATTTTTGTTTAACAGATTACCATGATTTACATAGACTAAATCGCCAACTCTATAAGAAATATCTTTTCTCTTGGAGTCAAATTTTGCTTATTATATTTATGACTTCTCTGGGAATTTTCAAATGCTAATAACCTGTCATTGGTCAGATCTGTTACGTTAGGCATCGGAATATCTTTTGGACATAAATTTACTTTAATATTATTCATTAAATAATTTGGTGAAAATAAGGTTGATGAATGAATAGTATCGTTATATTCTTGAACACATTCTTCTGCTAAAACTGACCAAGGCTTTTTTTTATTTATTTTGTTTTCGTTAACTTTACAGCGTATTCTATTCACCAGAGTTTGATTTAGTCTCTCATTGAGACCGTTGGAGAAAGGACAGTCTACGGCTGTAAAAATTAATTTGATATTGTGTGACTCCAGAAATTCTTTAAATTCTTTTGAATTTATTCCGCCGTATTGATCCGCCAGAAGTGTCTCTATTTTCTGTCCTTCTCTTAAAATTTTACGTATTAAATTTATAAAATCTGTGGCTTTTTGAGTTTTTGATGGTAAAATGTACGCAAAACGTGTGAAATGATCAACTAATAAGTGTAAATATTTTTTTGAAGTATTATTTCCGTTAAAGCCACCTATTGTATCTATTGACATAATCTGAAACGGTTCAGTCGCAGGGCCCAACTGAGATAGAAAACCATAACGAAAAGATGCTCTGGACTTATTTTTAGTACAAATAGCGCAATTCTGACAGAAAGAGGTAATCAGTTTGAAAAAATTTTTACAATAATAAATTGGAATAAGATGGAACGAAAGCTGCTTAGGACCAATATGACCAAATTTTTCATGAACTATCTTTATTATTTTAGTCGCTAAATCTTCTGTTATCAAAATTTTATTTTTACCTCTAATGTTCATGAAGAGTATATTATTTTTTTTTATTACGTTATTTTTTTGGAAATAGTCTCTTGAAAATTTATTTTGGTCCATAGCTATTTCATTAAATTGAATAAAATTTACTATTTTAAGTTCTTTATGCGTTTCAAAATGTTCGAGGACAGGGTTACGCGACAAACAGTCGGCCTCCTGATTCTCGGAACCAGGTAAATACTTTACTGAAAAATCAAACTGAGACAAGTAAAACATAAGCTGACCAAGTTCATTATCAAATTTAGAGTTTACGTTCAGATTCTCAAGCGGTTTATGATCTGAATAAACGACAAATTTCTTTCCAAGAAGCCAATGTTGCCAGAACATTAAGGCCTCTTTAATTGCCAGACACTCCAAAAAAATCGCCTTTTTCTTTTTTTGATAAACATTTAACTTTTTGGAAAAATAAGCGACTGGCCGAAAATTTCCGTCTTTCTGTTTTTGTTTCAGGATTGCACCAAGTCCTTCCAAACTTGCATCAGTGTATAAAACTGTCTCCTTTAAAGGATCATAAATAGCTAAACAAGGACTTGAACATAAATAACTTTTTATCTTTTCGAAACTATTATGGCAGTCTGTTGACCAATTAAAATCTACGTTTTTCTTCAATAAATTGTGTAACGGTTCTAAAATATGTGCAGCCTTTGGAATATATTTCTTATAAAAATTAACCTTCCCTAAAAATTGGCGCACATTCTTTCTATTTTGAGGAATGGGAAAATTCTTGATAGGGAGCACATTATCAAAAACAGGCTTAGTTACGTTATTGCTAATTATGTGGCCTAAATATTTTACGTTATTTTTGGCAAAATTACATTTTAATAGTTTCAATCTAAAACCTTCTTTTTTAATGGCCATAAACAATTTATCAATGTGCTCCAAGTGTTCCTCAAATGTTTTTGAAAAAACTAGAATGTCATCAATATAGTTTACACAAAAATAGTCCAACCCGTTACGTCGGATAATATTTTGTAGGATCCTTTGAAAAATTGCGGGAGATGTTTTAAGGCCAAATGGCAAACATGTCCACTCAAAATGGCCATTTTGTGTGACGAAAGCTGTTTTATAAGAATCTTTTTTGCGTAAGGGAATAGTCCAAAAAGCGGAATTAATATCGAAAGCTGAAAAATAAACACAATCCCTAGTCTTCACAATTAAATCTTCTATTAATGGGAAAGGTTGACTTTCAGGTACAATAAGCTTATTTAATGCCGTAAAGTCGATACATAATCTGTTCTTCTTTCGAACGCCAAACTCATCTTTTTTAAATGCCAGTGTAACTGGAGCCGCAAAAGGAGATGTAGATTCCTGGATCAGACCATGGTTTAACAACTGGGAAATTTGAGATTCAATTTCCTTCTGATCAATAGGATTACATCTGTACGGCTTGCGAGATACATACCTATGCTCAGTCAATTTAACCGAAGCTTCGTGGTTGTGTACACAACCCGTATCAAATTTGTGTTTCGCAAAAATAGATTTATGTTTTTCAATTAAATAAGTTATTTTATTCTTTTGGTAATTATTTAAATGATCCAAATTTGCCTCGAATTCATTAATTTTAATAGATTCATTAAAATTTACTGTAAACGGTGCAGACTGAACTACGGTTCCGAGATCAATTTTTTTATTATTATCCATTACGTTAATCTGAGAGATATTCAATTCATGGTCTTGGTGTAACCCAAAATCCTTTATCATATTTAAGCCAATCAAAAAATCATAATCAAAATTAATCGAATTTATCACAAAAACATCTACAAATTTGACGATATCAAAAATTTTTACTTTGATTTTTACGATTCCAAAGACTGAAGCCGTACCACTGACCATTTTAAAATTATTGTTGCAAGAGTTAATTTTTATTTTATTTTTCCTTGCAAATTTATAGTTTATTAATGAAATATTTGAGCCGGAATCATAAATACCGTTACATAATATAGAATCATTAATTAAAAGACGTAATTGAATCAGTGGTACCGTTACTCGTTTTTTGGCAAGTCATCTGAATTATTGATTTCGGACTCTATCTCCAAATTATTTACAGATTTTACTTTGTTAATTTCATTTTTTCTTGAGTCCTTAAACCAGCAGACATTTTCCGAGTGAATTCTACCAAATTTCCCTAATTTATCACAAATCGAACATGTTTTTTTTTTAGGAGTAAATTTCTTATAATTAGTAATACCATTAACATTTTGAACAATCGTATTTGTTTTTTTTGACATAGTCGAATTTGCATTCTCAGAAGATGTACGACGAGCAGGGTTATCAGCATCATATTTTTTTAATTTAGAAATTAATAATTTTACCGAAGTTACTGAATTACGATTCAATGAATCTTGAATATGAGCCGGCAAGCCTAACACTATTAAATTCAGTAATACATTTTCAGCGATAAAATGGTCTAGATCTAACATTAATTTTTCTTTTTTTATAACGTATTCTATTAAGGAGCCCGATAAATATCGGAAATTGTAAGCAAATCGGATCGGTTTCCAAGATACGTCACCGAATGTGGCGATAAGATCCTCGTGCCATAGAGCCCAGTCAGCATCAACACCAATTTTTTTTTGGGTACTCAGGAACCAGTCATTCATTGACGTATCTAAGCAAAGGTGAAAAACCTCAATAACTCTGGATCCAACAAGAGAAAACCGAGCTACTTCTTTTTCGAAACTAACAGCCCAAGCAACTACGTTTGAATTCTTGGATGTTAATTTATCGACCAGAAAATGTTTCATTATTTCTTTTAGTGATTCCTGTTTCTCCAGTGACACTACCGGCGCGACAGACGAAGAACCAGTCTCTACCGATGACAAAAAATAATCAGAAAAGACAAAGTTACCGTCATCATCCAGATATGATTTTGCTAGCTCCTCAGACAGGCTAACATTTACAGTGCGATACTGTCCGCGGGCTTTAAGCGCATCTCTGGCAGCTTTCATTGAACCCGTAGCTAACAGCTTGGCATGAATAGTCAGCGATTGAAATTCAGGAGGAAAAGCGTACCACATTTCATCCCCTGGTTTTCTAACTCTTTTTATTCTGATAACAGTAGATTTCCCATCAGCAGCAGCCTCAGCAAGCATGAAAACTTGTAATCGAACTGGCGACATCGCTGATCAAAGAATTAATCTTTGTATTTGTAAGTAATTTTGAATGAAATATGAACAATATCTCGATTGCACTAAAAGAAGTGAAAATATATTTTAAGAATCAGATAATTTACATACTTAGCATCAAACTTATTTCAACTTACCTAAAAGAAGTGAAATACAAAGATTAAAAAGTTCATTACTCGATTACAAAATTACTTAAATCTTAGATTGTCATATTACATAGTTTAGCAGAAAATCACTAGAAAGAAACGTTTTGATCGTCTACATTATAACCACAGCACACGAATGAAATCAAATAAAAATTTACTTGCAGTTACACAGTCCTGTCTTATCAGCTAAATCTCGATGCATTCGATTCTGCCGTACTATGGAAATGATAAGACGGACGTGAAATAGCCAGCTATTTCTAAAATACGTACACGTATTTTACATATATATATATATATATTGGCGAAAAACATTCGGAAAAATATTTTTCACACTGTCCAAAGCGGTAAGCATGATTAAAATGAAAATTTGAGCATTATATTCTTGATCATTAGCAGAGACTACTTCCCCAGGGACAGTGGCATAACCAGATTTTTTTTTGAGAGAACAAAAGATAGGTTAATATATATTCAGGTAAGAGTCGGTTGTACAGTGCGAGTAAAATCCTGAGTTAACTCTAATCTGAGTTTAACTGACCAATTCCCATAGGTTGACTCACGTACATTCTCCCATTGAAGAGTTAACTTACGTTAACTCACACAGTATAAGATACAGCTGACCCTAAAAGGTTTGTGATGCCTTTTTTCCTGGGGAGGAAATAATGTAGTTGCAAAAACAATAACACCGTTCTATAAATCAAACTTCAATTTAATGAAAAAATTTCCGACAAAAATGGCGGTTAATTTTTCACGACTGCAATTCAGTGTGTGTCAGCACAATGAGTCAATATTTTTTTTTGGGAAGGCCGTGGCATACCTTGGCCCGCCCTTGATTACGCCACTGCCCTCAGATGAAAATTGTTTGACTTTAAAAAAAAAACGATACAGTAACGACGGGAGGAATTGCAAAATAAGAATCTAAAAAAAAAATCATTCTCTAATAAAAGAAGGAAGCGCTGAAAGTTTCCGAGAGAAGAATAACTGTGTTGTTATACGGTCGGTCACACTGAGACTAAATTTAAGCGTTTTTTGAATAAGCTCCTTTTATTTTTTTCACATTGCCAATTTTTCTTATTTTTGTTTTGGGATTAAGGACGCCTCTACATCCGTTCCTATTTTCAATGTCCAACTCAATCAAAAAGAGAGTAAAAAACTGAGTATCAATTTCGTCGAATGAGTCGAGTGCCCAGACTACAGGATTATTGATAAAAATTATGCGAATTGTGAACAAAACATTGAAAAATAGCGAAGACCTGTGCCACGAAGACATGCTGTTTGCAAATTCCACTACGTAAAAAATATCTTGCCGCGCATCAACCGCGGTGTGTATTTTCCAAAAGTGTCAAATTTTGTAATGGCTGCCATTCGAAAACCAGTTGATCGATTTCGCTCAAATTCAATACCAAACCAATCTCTAATAGTCCTCAGCTGCCACAAAAATTTCAAGCCAAAATCTTTTAATTTACGGGAGTTATCGTGATGACAATATGGTGGGTTTGCACCACTTTGACAACCCTTTTCTTCGAAACTAGAGAATGAATTTCAAAAATTTTAACATGACTGTGTAGCCCATGAAAGCTTCTTAACACCACTCCAAGTTTGATTGCCACAGATCAAACAGCGGAGGCTCCACACACTCCAAAAAAAAGGCAAAACTAGCAAAAAGTGGAAATATATATATATATATATATATGTGTGTGTGTGTGTGTACACAAGAATTTGAGTGACCTATATATTCGTGATCTACGACTCAAAATCGGCGCTTTTCATCATATCCCGCCTTAGGCCTCGTCAATGCACTGGATACAATAGTCGTATTTTCCTATAATGTAAATTTGTGAGGTAACCAGCAATGTATGCCGTGAGTAAAAAACAGAATCAACATATTTTATCACTGTACCTAGATATACATATAACAGAGTATAACAGACCGCATCGTACTTTAATCGTATAGAAAAACGGCTATTTGGGCAGCCACAGAAAGTTGTGGGGGGAAACATTGCAGTCTACCTTCTTAAGCATTCCTATTTTTAAAATTTTTAAAAGGTTGGCCGAAAGAAGCGATGAAGTGATAGTATAGGCTATAGAAGGAGCGTTCACAAGTAAAAACGGATCACAGCGCTCGGAAAACAATTCCCGGCCACGTCAGCGTCGAAGACGTTCAATTTTTTCAAGAGATTTGGCTACCAACCAAACCAACAGCCGTGATAGTCGTATTTACAGACCACGGTGGCACAGTTTAGGACGCAATGAAACGAAAACTCCCCGATACGAATAATAGACGACTGATACGGGCGTCGTCGTCGACGTGGTTGTCCCACAGTAACATGAGACGAAACTTTCAGTTGGACACATCATCGAATTGACGCCATATTGCCGCGCGTTTAATAAGCGAAGCCAGGATTACGTACGGTTTCCGCTCGACGCTCAATTATTGCCCACCACTGCTGCCACTGCCGTCGCCGCCGCCGTTGCCTCCACTGTGAGGCTACACGGAGATTCGTTACTGGCGGCGCGAACCGCGCCCTCACCACTCTTGGCGGAACGCAAAAATAAAGCGACGCGCTAGCGGTTCAAATACACAGACAGTTGCGTAGCTAGAGTACAATTTTCTTATTTAGGGGGGGCAGGGGAGGAAATGGTTCATCAAAAATTTCCAATACAACGGCCTGATGGCGAATTATTACTTGAAGGAATGGTAGGTAATCGACAAATTTCGGAGGAGTTGACTCTGACCCCCCTCGTTCCTACACAACTGCACGCAACGCAAAGATCGCAACTATTTAGAGACGAAATAATAATCGCGTGCCAACTGTCGCAAACGCAAACTGTACAATATACACGCCATTATTATAGAGTAACAGCCAGTCGAAAGAAATCGAGGCGAAAAAACAAATCATCGACGAACAGCTGAGTAGACATGACAATTGCAGCTCGCAGCACCGAGGTCAACGCTGGTGACGGCCTTCGCCGTACCGGCGAACAATCAACAACCGAACCCAAGTGTTTCTGATGCCAGTTGATCGTAAATTTAATCACTAAAACGATATATTCACAAGGCTGGGAAACATCCCATTTTATACGCACACTCGAGTAATCAGATTCGATAAAAAAAGCTAAAAACAAAAACAACAAAAACAACAACCATTTTATTTCTACGAAAATTTACACCGGACGACGCCTGGTACGCCTGTTTAAGACGTCGCCGTCACACTAGACTGGGCACCCATCAGCAATCTCAGCCGGTCAAAGGTGAGAAAATGACGTGGAGAAAATTTTATTGTCAAACCATACTAAGTATAAAATTACTTTAGTTGGTAGATATCAAAATGTGATATAAACTACCATTGCGCATAAAGACAAATAAAAATAAACGCTGAAGTGGAGATATTTAACCTCTAAGTAGCCACAAAATGGAAAGTGAAGGCAGATGAATTCATTTCACATACTTCGTTGTACTAATATAAGGACAAAATATTCAGCCTTTGAAATCTCATCTATATGATGAAACGGACACGAAATACACAAATTTTCAAAATTTAATATGATCAAAAACCTGCATTTCTGTAATCATTGGAAGTTGTCCAGGATTTCCCTTCGAATATTATGTTTACCTCATTGTACATAACACCATACATGAAACAAATGAAGTATTACCCAACTCCATTAAAATAAGTAAGAAAATCTAAAAATAACTTGAAAATTCATTTTTGTTTTTACGTAATCCAGATTGTGGACAAAATCCATTTTTAAACTTTGTTCCATACCATCATAGGCAGTAATCACAGTAGAACATACGTACAGATCGGATTTAAGATACAGATGTTCCTGGGATCGGAATGAAAAACAGTAACAATTTTCACAGAGTGGATTTGAGAAAAGTTTCATTTTTTGTACTTTGTAATTTCCTGATACTCTTCTGATTGAAAAAATTATGGAAGATCCTAATTTTCCACTATACTTATCTGACTAATTATGTGGTACTAATTACTCGAATTTAATGAGAATCTCCACAACACTGGTATTTTCATTTAGAATTCAGGTGTGAAATATGGCATTGATTTTTAGTAATAGAATATAGTTTTTCTAGATTTTATTTCACACTATATTCGTACTTTTCTTGTTTTATAATACTTGGTGATAACCACTTTAAACACTAATATGGAACAAATGTGCTTAACTTATTTTTTTTCTAAAAAGATGAAACTTTGATCCAGGTGCAGTTCTTTGTCTAGATAAAACTTTATCCCAAATCCAATCTATAAGTGTGTTCTATTGTCATTACAGTCTATGATGGTACGGAACAAAGTTTTGAAACATATTTTGTCCAATCTGGATGGATTACGTAAAAGCAAAAATGGATTTTCAAGTCATTTTTATATTTTCTTACACTTTTTTAACAGAGTTGGATAATAGTTTATTTGTTCCATGTATAAAGTTACATACGCATGAGATAAACATAATATTCGAAAAGAAACCCTGAACAACCTCTGGTGATTCCCAAAATGGAGATTTTTGATCACATCAAATTTTGAAAATTTGCATATTTCCGGGCCTGTTTCATCATATAGATGGGATTTTAAAATTTGAAGATTTAATCCTTATATTAGTACAACTAAGTATGTGAAATGAATTCATCTACCTTCATTTTATATTTTGTGGCTACTTAAGAGGTTAAAACGGATAGGTACATTCAAACAATTACCATGAATTCACAAAAAATTTTACTAAAAATTGTTCCAAGTTCTGAAAGTCCATTTAAATAAATGAAAGGAAAAAAGTGAAAATTGGATCTGAAGGTTACGTGTAAAAACAAATAATAATAAACGTGATTTGTGAATGATAAATTCAGCATTAGAAAAATAAGTGGTGGCGTGACAAAAGTGACAAAACTGAGGAACTAGATCAGTTGCAAAGCAAAATCAAGATTCTAGGGGGTTGGGGTTTTTTACAGTCATTATATTTTCATATGCTCCTCCCTTAGTCATTAGGGAGGGAAGCTTCCAGGATATGTATATATTTTATACTATAATACAAACAATAATTGTATGTATGTAACTGCGTTCTGAAGAACTAGATCAACAATGTTATTGAAATTTAGAGGAAAGAGGTTTTTAAGAGCAAAAAAATGATCTGGATTGATCCCAATTTGGAAAAAATTTGTTGAACAGAAGTATGAGCATCTCAACTTATCCATCAACACAGTAAACGCAAATTCACAATTAATGGGAATGGTAATGAGAATGAAAACGATAGCAGGAACTGAAATGAGAATGGAGCTGCTTTGTTCACACTCAGCTCTTGATGAGAATGAGAATGAGAGAATTTTTGAAAAAAAATATATTCGGCTCATGCGCAGTAAGAAAAATATGGGAATAGGAAAGATGAACTATCTTTCCCATTCTTGTTCTCAGGAAGTTCTCATTCTTGCCTTGATATAAACACCTCCATTAAATTTAGGGTGTTTATCTTTTCTGTTCCTGTTCTTATTATCATTTTTGTTAATTGTGAACTGGCCTTTACTGTGCTGATGGATAAATTAAGATGCTCATATTTCTGTTTAACAAACTTTCTCAAACTTGGGATCTATAACAACAAATGATGAAAAATTTGCCTGGCTAAAAGTAACGGATAACTAAGGTTTTATTAGTAAAGTTTCATAGGCCTAGGCTGCCAATGATTATTATGATTTATAACTAATGAAATAAAGAGTTTATAGTCGAAATCCTTAATTTTATTCTCGAGATTAGAGATATGGTATAAAAATATATTTATGAAATTCCCAGCTTAAATTAAGTGAACAACAATTTTTCTAATTTCCACATCCGGTAAACCAGATATATATATATATATATATATATATGATGTAAACAGCACAAATTTGGTTCCAGTGTCATACCTACGATAGCGCTCCCAGCAGCTTCAACCATAACTAGATGGATTGCACATACTGATAAAGTGTTGAAGGCAACTAAGTGAAATGTACATTCCATTCAAAAGTTCCTTCCCTTATCAAACCATACTTTTCACAGAATTCATCGACAAATTCTCTTCGATTCGTTGCCGTTAAATTAATTAGGATTCAGCTACAAATCGAAGAGAATTCACCTACAAAATCTTTTCAATTCGCGTTAAATTAATCAGGATTCAGCGACGAATCAAAGAGAATTCATCCACAAATTCTCTTCGATTTGTCACCGTTAGATTAATTAGGATTCAGCGACGAATTGAGGAAATTAAAAAGGAATAAATGACGCTATTTAATTTTAAAAACACTTTCATTTTGTAAAATGAAATGCAAAATTATTTAATCAATTGACATATGATATTGAATAAATCCTGAAAAAAGGGAACTTTTGAATGAAATTTACAACTTTATGGTGTCTCCATATAAGCCAATGTTAATTTTATCAATATGCCCAGTCCATTATGTATATGGTCGAAGCTGAGCACCACATGTACCTCTTTCTAAGAATCTGCACTTGTTTATAAACACTGGTGTGCAAAATGCCTCATTTTTACCACAATCTGCAAATCTGACTGGTTGGGAGTATTTGGAACACCAGCACAGCAGCATCTATCGTCAAGATACCCTACCCCATGGTAAAAATGTGCCGTGTCCTCTCCATCACATATATATCCTCGAAGGAGGGACGGAATTGTGATTTTTTTTCTTTTTTTATGGAGTTTGGGGAGGGAGAGGTTCAACACTAATTTCCTCCTTTGCTATACGCCATTGGACTAGATTCCTTTACTATCAAGAATATAACAACTAAATAATTTTGGTAACATTAAAAATTTCAGCCTAATTTTGATGCAAAGAAAATTCATTTTTTTTTTGTTAGCATGCGCGTGTAGAATACAATCACACACGCACCCTAAAGAATTTTTTTACTTCTATCTTTCCTTCTCCAAAATTTACACCGAAACTTGCACCAAGGTTCATCCTGTCTGCCTCACCTTCAGTTTTTAACCCATATTAAAAAACAGAAATGTGTACCACATCAAAAAATTGTAAACTCAATCCTAACTGACCCTCAACTCTTGGGTAGTGGTATAAAGACTACGAGTTTCAGATCGAGCAATATGCGCTTGTTTGTTATGATAGTTTTGATGTGTTGCTCTTCGTGTGTCAATCAGTGGAAAGTTGCCCTTATACCCCGGGACATATAGCTAGTTGTATATATACACTGATTGGTAAATCACGCCAGCTTTTTTTTTTTTTTTTTTTTAAGAGACTGATTTCAAAAATTTCAGTTGACAATTTTCATTTTTCTTCCTCTTCCACAGCTCAGCACCCATCGTTGGAGCCTTCTGAAAATGTTTTGAACAGTATTCTGAAAATATTGAACAGTATTCTGAAAATGTAGAGGAGAAAAATGAAAGCCACTGATCGACGAAATCTAAAGCTCATTGCTGGGCACGGAATGCATTTCAAACAAACCTCCGTTTAAGTTTTTAATGAACCATACACATGCAGTCGCACGTGTTTCTATACACAGAGCCCTCCGAATGGGCTGCTCCGGTACCCGTCATTTTCGTAAAATGGCTGCTCTATAAATTGAGTTCGTTCACCGTCGTTTCCGGCCAACGACGACAAATTGAACAAATGTAAAAACAAAAAGCAAAAAAAAAAAAATCAAAAACAGCTAGAAACCGTTGAGGAGCACCTATTAAAAGGTAAAGTAAAAGAAAGGGCAGGAAAATTTTCATAAAAATTTTCCAAATGGTAAGTTGATGCGAAGAAAAAAAAATCGAATAAGTACAACAAATATCATTTCTTTGTTAGCCAAAAAACTACACCTGAACATGGTCGTCGTCAATATCGTTTTATTGCCCATCCTTGCCCTCTGCACCGAAACACAAAATTATGTTTTGTTCTGTTAGGCAAATCTTAATATCAGGACAGGTGTAAATGGTGTAACACCGAACAACATGTTACTACCAGGTTACCTTGAAAAAACATGATGGCGTTGACTGTTGAGAAAATGTTGGCTCAAAAAAAAACGCTAAACGAAACACTGTTAACCTAACGACCTAATCGCTGAAAACTGGGATCTCTTATCCAATATCAGTCTCTACTCTCCAGTGCTCTGCTGGCCCTGGTTACTTACACCTACTCACAGAACTACTAGAAAGTGTAGGATTAGCTGTCCCGGTTTTACTCTCAAGTATATGCACCAAACAAACGCACCGGTTTAGTTTGACACTGAGTGTAACACCGGTGTTAAAGGGTTGATTTTCGTGACTAATAGAACAAACCAAAACCTACGCACGAAGTAGCGTTCTGAATGCGCGCCGGGTGAAGTCCTCCAAAGTCCACTGACATATTCGAAAATTAGTGCCTTCCATTTAAGGTGGGTATTGTAGTGGAGGAGTTTACTATAATGTTGGTTTAACATCACAAGGACGAATAAAATATGTTCGTTGTCACACACCTTAGCTCGCGCCTGGTTGTGGAACAACTGTTAGCGTCGCCTCAGCCCAGTATCTCCAGTCATGTCGAGTCCTCTGCGCATCGCTAGTGCGCACAGGACTTGTGGCCATAGCCATGACACGTGTTCCTGGGTGGCCATTGGTGGCCACCTCCGAAGATTCCCCTGAAATCTGTAATAAAGATTAGACATACATGTTGATATATAAAATGTTATTTTATTACATAAACAAATATAACAAATATAATATATGAACATGAAAAAATAGGTATTTACAGAAACTTAAAATAAAAATAGGAACAAAATTTTTATTTTGTCTTCTGACGTTACGGCGCAACGAAGTGACAAGGGAAAAAGAGACTTTCAACGAAAGTTCTTTTCGATCGGCGGATGCTGCATCTGAGAGGATGAGACAAGTTATTGGCCGTAGATCACAGATTCTGTAAAGGAATATTTGGGAATTAGAGAGTCGTATAAACATCAACGATGCTTAGTTAAATAGTGCACTCTGCCACCTATTACCCGCAGCTGTTTATAAAGCATATGACAGTAATAGTGGGTGCCAAAAAATCGTAGTTATACCGTTTTTAGGAGTATAATGTCCAATTATGGCGTACCCTAAAGTCAGTAATTTGGCTTGTCAGTCCAGTCTATTTTTTGTCATAATCAGGAGAGATCTATCGGAGGTACGATACTACGTATCAAGTTTATCTACATCTCTGTCATCTAACTCTAATGGAGCTAAAAACTTGAGAGGTCTTGTAGATGTTTGCTTGCTTGAGAATTCTATTTTTGCGTGACGGACTTGTCCATCACGAGATTTCTCTAAATCAATGATTTTTGCAAGTTTGTAAAAGCCAGGTTTGGATGTGTAGTCCAAAACGTGTACTATGTCGTTTACTTTTGGTACAAATGGTACCGTGCGCCCTGGATTGGAGAGCGCAGTTGGTGGTCTATCTCTTAGGTATAAGAGATATTGTCTCTTCCAAGTTAACCAGAGGTTTGTTAGGTAATCTTGGTCGAGCTTCCAAATGTCCATAAGCTGTTTTGCTGTAGGAGTTGGGTCTTTATTCGATTCATTAATCGGATTGCTTAGGTGGCCTGAGTTGGCCCGCATGAAATGTGCGGGTGTTAATGTCAACTATTCTAGCTCATCCAGAGATGGGCATAGAGGCCTTCTGTTGACCATTGTTTGTATATCTTTCAAGCTCGCTTGAAAGGTATGTTTGTAGATTGAGTTGTGACCGTGGACTTTATAAAACACTTGTTTTATAATGCCGATCAGTCGTTCATAAACTCCACCATACCATGGTGCTTTAGCTGGGATGAAGTGCCATTTAATGCCTCTTTCATCTAAGCTAGGTTTTATTTTTTGTTCTTCAGTGAACGTTTTCCAGTACTCTGGTAAGTACATTGCAATTAGGTGGAATTGCGCAGCGTTATCGGATAGGATAACTTTTGGCGTACCTTTGTCAGCGAAAAATGTTAAGAACGCTGTCCAGATGTCCTCAGTTGTCAAGTTTGACACTGAGAGTAGGTGTACTGCTCTGGTGGACAGACACGTAAAGATCAGCACCCAATTTTTAACGGGTGGTGTAGTTGGTGTTGCCAACTGTGCTTTCGTTTTTGGCAGATATTTGTCAAATACCATGAAGGGGCCAAATATGTCCACACCTGTGTAGGTGAATGGATTCACAAAAGGTACCAGACGAAAGTCTGGTATTGCTGAAAAAGTCGGTTGTTTAAACGGTCTTGTTTCAGCTTTTTTGCATAGCGTGCATGACTTCTTTAAAATTTGAGGTAACACTTTTAGTGACTTTGGCACAAAATAGTGTCTTCTAAAGTCGGCTATGGTGAATTTCGTACCAGAGTGTACGTTTTTCAGATGTGTGTGCATCAGAATTAGTTTTGTTAAGTGAGACTTAGGATGCATCAGGATTGGTGATAGCATGTCTCTTGCGTACTCGATATCGGGTAGATAATTTATGGTACGTAATATCCCAGATGGATCAATCAGGATATGGAATTTTTTGTATAGAACGTACGGAGGGTGATTTCGTTTTTCTAATACTTCGAGTAGTTTTACGAATTATTTCTTTTGGTCAGCTCTGATGAAACAGAGTAGAGCAAAATGAAATGTGAAATCTAACGATGCATAAGGTGAAATTAATCTTTTCCTCCTTATTCGTTGTTTACTAAATCGTCGTACGGCTTCTATACATTGTAGGAATGTACGTACGGGTTTAGATAAAGTATTGAATTTTGTGATATCTATGTTGAATGGAGTGTTCAACGGTAGATGTATGAAACTTTCGAAAGGTATTTCATCTTTCGGAATATAGCATAATTTGGTGATTGTCAAATCAAGTGGCTGACTTTGGTTCGGTGGATCAGCTATCCACTGTTTAGACAGAACATCAGGTTCCGGTAGTGTGACTTCACATTGATCTGTATTTGGACCAATGAAGAAGTGTGGGATGAATCTTTTTGCAGATTTCATCTGCCTTAAATATTTGGCAGGATGACGTTTGTCAAAAATTGATTCATCATCGAGTGTTATTAACACGGACTTTTTAGAAATTGAAGATAAAACCTTTTTCATTGTGTGAAATACAGGCGTATCTATTTTGGTTGGTTCGTCTAGTAGGCTTTCGATTATATTCAAATCAGTTTCTGGCCAAGATTTTTCATCTTGGGATAGCCAAGTTTGGGCAGACCACAATAATGATTTGGAGAGTTCGTGGATAGAGGAACCATGTGAGCCAATATCAGCAGGATTGTCCGTTGATGGGACATATCGATATTCGACAGGTTTTATACTTTTTATTTTGTCGACTCTATTTTTTACAAATTGTGGGTGGACTTTTCTTTCTAATAGCCATGTGAGGACACATTTACTATCAGACCACAAGAATGTTGGTGCGTTCTGTAAACCAAGAGGTTTACGTAGGGAACGTAGTCCACATGCACTATAAGTGCTGCAATCAATTCGAGTTTGGGAATTGTTATCGGTCGCATAGGTGTTACGCGTGATTTTCCTGTTACAAATCGTAGTGCATGACAATTCGATTTAGTGTTGCTAAATCTGCCATTAAGTACGCTACTTGTGATGCATCTACGAATACATGTAGTTGGTAGGTATTCGGATTATAAGTTCCTAGATAGAATTGTCTAGGTATACAATAGTTGGGGCTATTGCTGAGATCAGTAATTATCTCAATAGCTGTTGGTTCAAGATCGTCTGGGATTTTTTTGTCCCATTTCAATCTCTTGGACCATAGTACTTTCATGAACGTTCTCGACAGAACGAATGCTGGTGCAAACCAACCTAAAGGGTCATAGAATGATGATAGTGCCCTAAGGAATGTGCATTTCATCCATGGAGATGTAAATGGTTTTGGTTTGGGCATGTAAAGTACATCATGGTCCATATCCCAATACAGGCCAAGCACTTTTATGATTGGGTTGCTTAATGCGTGTTGTAGGTTGAAATCTTTTCTTAGCTGTTTACAATTAGTGCCCCATTGGGTGAGTTCCATGGAGATATCGTTGAATAATTTATTCGATTTTATGTATAATTCTTTTGCTTCTTCGTACGTCGGTACGGAAAAGATTAAATTATCAACGTAAAATTGCTCTAAGAACTTGTCATGGAACTCCATGTCGACCAATCGGAAGTGATGTAATAGCAATGCTGCGAGTAAGAATGGTGCCGTTATGATTCCAAAAGGAACACGGCAGAACCTAAATGTTACTAGATTGTTATCGTTCATGGGATTGTTAGGATTTTTAATCCATAGGAAACGTGTGACATCTCTGTCATCTGGGTGCAATCCAATTTGATGAAACGCTTTTTTAATATCAGCGATTATTGTGTAAGGGTTCTTACGGAAACTTACAAGCATTGCTATTAGATCAGCTAATAGTACTTTTCCTTTGTGCATGCAGTCGTTTAGTGACAAGTTAGACTTTTTAGTTTTGGCCGATCCATCAAAAACTACTCTAAGTGGAGTGCTTTTTGTTGGATCGTAGATACCCTTGTGTGGTAAGTAGTGTACTACTTCCATGGGTCTATCGTTCTCGATAGGTTCAATCATTTCTAAATCGATTAGTGAGGTAAAATACTGATCGTATCTTACGAAAAATTCTGTATTTTTCTGCAATTTAGGCAATTGTCTTTCTAATCGTTTGAATGCTAACTGTCTATTATTGACCAAGGGTGGTGGGCTATATTTCTATAGCCATTTGATTTGATACCTATTTTTCACTAATTTTATAATTTTATAAAATAAGTGCTATGCTTCAGTTTCGGCATCGTCCTCAACTAAGTTTTTGGTTTCTATCCCTAAGGTATCCAATTTCCAAAAATTTTCGATACTTTCTGGAGATGTGAAAAATGATGGTTCAAATGCGTCACATTTGGTTGGTTTTCCTAAGAATCCTCTTAACATTTTTCCAAAATCGGTTGACCACATGTAATTGTTACCAACTAATAAGTGTATCGTAGATTCTCGGTCCAAACCTAAAAATTGATATTGGAATATCGTGGGTAATGGTTTTTAAATTCATCAAAATCAAATTTGGAAAGGTTGTTTGCGATGTGTGGAACCGTATTGGCTTCCATTTGGACCTTAGTTCCATCGCGTTTAAATAGTTCAAATTTTACAATTTGTGTGCGAATTTGTTTTGACATTTGTCCAGCTAGGCCTCTAAATTTTATTGTTTCAGTGAACTCAGAAAAATTTTGTCTGAGGTGTTCATAGGCATATGTGTAGAACATATAGCTATGTTTGCTTCCACAATCAAAAAAGCCATTAATTTTTACTGGATCTTTATCGTTTGGAGTGAGAATGTACGATGAAAACGTTAAGAAATGAGTGTCAGTATCTTTAATACAAGGATTGGATTTATTCTGTCCTCTTTCGTTCGTTTTCTTTTCTGTAGAAATAATCGCGAAATTTCTCCTGCCTTTAGGTTGAGATAAATTTTTATTTTGCGGTTGCGGATTAGGTTTATCGACCTTTTTTGGTACAGAGGTACAGATAGGCTCCGATAACTCCCTAATTTTAATAAACGATCTAACTGCTTCGAACAAATGTTTAACATTGCGTTCGTTACATTTTAAAGTGTTTTGGTAAGATCAAGGTGGAAATTTTTTAATTACTATGTTAAATAATTGTTCCTCGTCGATTACTTTTGCAAGTAAGCGATACCTATCTACCATAATGGTGAGGGTGTCTAACGTGTCTAGGATTGACGTTGTATCGTTAGTGGTTGTGGTGTATGCAGTTATTTTTAGCCACATTTCAGCTCGAATCTTGGATTCGTCCCCATACCTACTATCTAGGAATTTTAGGAGTTGGATGTAGCCAACGTTATCTGGGGAAAAATGATTAATTTTTTCTACCAAAAATTTTGGTAGGGCCCCTTGCAGTAAGTTGATTTTTTGTGGGATAGCGATATCATTTCGTTTAACGTAATTATTAAATCCGTTAATAAATCCAGGATATCCTAGAATGTCGCCATCCCATTTTTCTAAATAAAATTTAGGGGGATTGAGGTTTGCAAACCCAGCGTCAACTTGATTTTTTGGATCATGTTCCCAGCATTTCGAAATATAATTTTCGGATGGTGGTTTTTCGATGGTGTTTGAGTCCATTGCTACTGCCAGGGTTGTTTCATTTTCTAACGGGTTTTGCGATAATTTGCTACACGATGTGTCGGGTGTGGTGTGAATTTGAAATAATGAGGGTTGGTGGGAACATAGCCTTTTGGGGCTTGGTTCTCCCTCGTTTAATTTGGGAAATATTACATTTTTAATTGAAATTGAATTTTCATTACCTGTAACCATTCCAGGCTGGCCTCGTTGACCCCTTGCTGGGGTCTGTTGTTCCAGAGCCGGTGGTGGCGAACTTTCTCGTTCGGATGCCTTTTTAGCGTCGGATAGGTATTGGTGGATAAATTCCGCCACTTGAATGCCAAGATCCTCATGGACTAGGGCAGAGAGTTCTCTGACTTTTTTCTGTGAGGCGGTCAACACCTTTCGGGCATTGACCTCCTTACACAGAGCGTCGCCAAGCTCTCTCGCTAGTTCGAGGGCCCTGGCATCCCAGCGTGCCTGTTCCTCCCAACGACGCTGCTCGTCAGCGTTTTCGCATACCTCCGGTACAATTGCTCGATGTTGTGTTTGTTGTTGTTGCTGTACTGTGGATTTTATTGTGGACTGCAGCACCAACAATTTTCGTTTCACCTGTCGGGCCCTACGCATGTTTTCTCTTGCAAGGCCTCTAGGAACATATTCGAGGTCTTTAACTGTAGCCTCGATGGCATTGTCTTCATTGGACAATGCGTTTATTTTGTACTGTGGTACGTGTGGTCTCTCAAGTTTTCTTGCGAGCGATTGCGCCTACTCCTCTGCATCCTGCAGTACGACGATGAACTGTTGCCATTCATCCTCACTGTCAGTGACGTCACTGGTGGCCTGCGTGGACGTTCGGCTTCTTGGCTGTACGTCCATTGGTACGGGCTGTATGGTGCTATGTCCCAGCGACGGTTGCGCGCTTGACAGTATTGCTGCTGCCCTGCGCAACTCTTCCTCCTCTATTTCATCCACCCATTGTGGTTGAGGTACCGGGGTTGCGTCCTGTAGACAGGACATTGATGCTTCTGTTGACTCCTCCTCCTCCATCAACAAAGATTCTGGATCAAGGAGGACGTCAATTTCGTCGCTACGCGACGCGTTTGTGGTATCTTGTTTATTCATGTTCTAAAAACGGAGCAAATGGATATCAGTAAAAAAATAAGTTATTTTTATTTTTTGATATAGGTACTATCCCTATCGATCGAAAATGGGGGTGCGATCGAATAAGAACGATTGTTGCGTTGGTAGTATTGACCTACATTTGGACGAAGGTCAATGGCATGATTTTTCATTGGTATTACGGTGGTTCGTTTTTATAAAAGTCTGCCGTATTGTCGCATAAGGGGAGGGACGTAACCGGTGTTACGAATTTTTGTGTTATGAGTTTGATCGATAACAGAAATTGTAAATTGTTTTTTACGTGACTTTATCGAATTTTAAGTCGTTTTTTCAAAAATTTTTAGTCTTTAAGACAAATAAAAATTTGGGCATGACACGTAGGTGAAAATGTCATTTTCGAGTTTGGCGAAAAGAGAAGATGAATTTCGAGTGTAATTTTTTCGAAGTTTTTAGAAAAAAATGAAAAATCTGTCATGACCTGTGGGCGAAAACATCATTTTCATTTTTCAAGAAACTGTTAAGTTTATTCGAAGTCAGTTTGGTTTCCAGGGTCTTGTCCCAAAAAAAAATTTTGCGTGATCCTGGGGCGACAAACCAATTTCAATTCGTAATTCGATTAGGCACATGTGATTAAAAAAGAAAAATTTTTGACCATAAGATCGATAAGCGATCTTAGGTTAATAAATTTGCGGACTTGCTATTGAAATTACAAAATTAATATGATAATACAATAGAAATTAATTATTTGGAGTCCGAATATCTATGATTTAGGCTCGTAACAATCGGTTACGAATGCATATTTCAAATGTGGCGACACTTTAGAAAATTTGCTAAAGATTAGAATGAGGCGTAAGTGTACTTACGGTTTTCCTTGATTTAAATGGTGGTACCTTTGCGAAACTTCGCCACTACACTCCGGGGGGAATGAATAGTAAGATACGTAAATAATTACGAAAATAGTTTTAATAATACACTATTAAAATTAATTAATTATTTTGCACATGCAATTAATAATAGAACGCACTATGATCTCTTCACAAATCAAATAGGAAGTGAAGATGGTCGTGTGTCTTTTCATATATCTAATATACGTCGTGTTGAACACGTTGTTGTCGCTACTGTTGCAGCGCAATGCATAAATTACGTTTGTGTGTAATTGAGTAAAGGATTACGATCCCTTATGCGTATGTGTGTGTGTTCACACAAAAAACTCATACGATGTTCAATCGTCCATCGGCTGGTGAGAGCCGATTGGTTGAACCAAATCTTTTGTTTTTGTCACGATCGTTGCATTTTTGAAGAAATTCGATCGAAAAATAAGTCATTTGTGTCTCTTTTAAGGATCGATTTTTCAAACGCATGAGTGCGAGAGAGAGGGATAGTAATATATTTTTTTCTATCTCTCTCGTTTTGAAGGACAGAGACACAGATGCGCTAACACTTAGCGATGTTTCTGTATTTGATACAGCCTAAATATTTTTAGGACGAATTTTTGAATTCGATGTTTTTTATTTATTAAAATAATATACGTAATAAATGGCGCTGGGGGCGGTGGAAAAATAATTGTGAATTATTTTTTCATCACAGCTTTTTAGTAGCGGTAATTACGAGTGTCATTTCTAGGCTAATTCACAATTAGGAAATGTAGTGCTATACTGGGTATAGGGAATTATTATTTTGTTTCAGTCTCAAATGAGTTGAATTGTTTAGGTCTGATTGTAATTGTCAGGCTAATTCTTCTTGAGACTGCTAATTGCGTACTACGTACGGATGAGAGTTGTTTCAAAGTGGAAGTGATTGTTATTTCAGTTCGGGTCAAACTGTGTGTTGGGCCGCAAGAAATTAATGTTTCCATTTTTTGTGGTTGGATACGAAATTAATTTTCGATTTACGAAATTAGATTTCGAGTTCGAAACGACATTTCAATTTTTCGAAATTAAATTTCGATCTGCGAAATTAAATTTCGAATTGCGAAATCAAATTTCGATTAAAACGAATTATTAAATTCGAGGTCCAGTGAAAAACACTGTGCTCCTGCTACCATGTAGTGGAGGAGTTTATTATAATGTTGGTTTAACGTCACAAGGACGAATAAAATATGTTCGTTGTCACACACCTTAGCTCGCGCCTGGTTGTGGAACAACTGTTAGCGTCGCCCCTCAGCCCAGTATCTCCAGTCATGTCGAGTCCTCTGCGCATCGCTAGTGCACACAGGACTCGTGGCCGTAGCCATGACAGGTATAACCTAACCAATAACCATAAACTGTACAATTAAAACGCGTTATCAAAAGATACTACTACCAATTTATTAATTCCCGTTTGCTTTATCGTCCTCATTTCGACAGCGCATGCCATGACTGAATCATTTACAAGCGGAAACGAATACATCGTTATGAATCATCTCGCTCTCTCTTTCTCTCTCTCACTATCTCTCTCTCTCTCTTTCTCTCTCTCCAGGACTTATAGGTCGTCATAGTAACTTCAGTTTTTATGTTTCTTTTTTCATCCTCGTAACTCACTACATCTGTGTTTAGGTTTTTCTTTTCCCACTTTTGAACATTTTCAATTTTTTTTTCATTTTATTTATTTTATACTTTGAGGGTTTCAATTAATCCATGCTGGTGAACTCCGGAAGAATCAAAAATCCATAACAGAACAAACTGTTTCCATAATCCAGAAATGAATGTTTTTCTCCCTGTTTTACCCATTCGCAATCGATTGATTAACAAAGTAGTATTACTGTTAATATTACCATTATTATTATTAAATACAACTACACATTATATCGTTTAAAGTTCGTGCTCACGCAGAAACCCACATTCGCTGACGAAAATAACACACCTTCGGATTAACCTTTACACCGAGACGAGCAGCTTCCTTGCCAAACTAATTTCGAAATACAAGGAGCACAGCAAACGACGTTATTCTTGGACGTGGCGTGGTTTCTGGCTGATGCAAAAAGGAGGCCACACATTTTATTGGAATGCTGACGCGTTGCGAGGAAGAAACCACCCGCAATGCGTATAAAAGTACAGGCGGTTCTAACAATTCTAACAGAAATCCAAAATCGACGTCGTCGAGTCATCTCGAATGCCCTCCATATTATCCATAAGATGATACAGGTTCATTGAAACAGAGAAGGAACCGAAAGGCCAAAAATTATACTGGTACATAATTTAAAAAAATGGAATGCGGCTGAGGCCGCACACATATAAAGAGTTTTTTACACATTCAATTGGCAATTTTTGTTTTCCTCCTAAAACACATGAAAGAAAGGGAGAATATAACTGTTTCAAGTCTCTTATTTCAAATTCTTTAATGGGGTTCTGCCAACTCTGCAATTACATCACTGATCTTTCTCATCAGATTTATGCGGAGAAAATGTTCATTAAAACAACTGACTCTGAATAATATGGACTAGCAAGTGCTGTTTGAGCGTTTCAAAAATAGGGACGGGGATGGCACATCTTGAATATAAGCGAAACATAAATTACAAATGACCTAAGTGAAATTCGAAAATAACATTATGATAAAAGGTTTCTCAATATAGTGGAGAAAATCAAAATTCGTACTATCAAAATTATGGATTCGAAACTTTTTTTTCTTAGTTTAATGTATTAAATCTGTCCACTGATAAAAGTCTGTCCATTGATAAGAAATATTTTATCTTCGTGAAATTTTTTTGCGCTCTCCAAGCGTATTTTACTCGCTCCTACTCCTCACTGACAAATTGTAGCCATTTTTTTGCAGCTGTATAATTATAATCCAGGCTCTTTTGTTTTATTCAAGACGTTATATTTTCAATAATTTCACAGCAAACTTATCAAGAAAATAGGGTCTGAAAATTTGAAAACACTAATTCAAACTATGGTAATCCAGAGAGACCTTTGAGTGACAAACTTTACATGAGATAAATCTGTACAAAAGAATTCTCTGACAAATACTATTTACTTCAATATCATATGAAGAGGAGCAAAATTTAAAAAGTTCAGTGCGATTTTTTTTAATGATCAGGAGAGGAGTTACGCTCAACCCCACTGGCCTCAACGAGAAAATTGAAAGAAAAATTCAAACCATACTGGATGATAAACTGAATTCCCACCATAAACAGGAACAAAAAGCTTCATCTTACTTCATCCCGTCCCCTCCAAAAAGACTTCCATGGTCCATTCAATGGTACACCCGGAAAAAAAATCTAGCTACGCCACAGTTTAAGATCTCCCATATGAATTAATGAAAGTGATTTTTTTTTTAAATGTACCAATTCTCATACGATGCCAATGATCGCATTCACTATTTAGCCAGGCTTTACGAAACGTTGTATAAATTGCAAGGTGTAATGTTTTAGAGTCCCGAAGTGAATCGCCTAAAATTATTAGGCCACAAAAAATAATTCATACTAGTCAGCACAAAACACATCAACTAATATTAAATTAAAAAAAGAAAAAACTTCAAATAAATCAGTTACATACGCACCCCCACTGGCTATTTTATGGTTTAGTCAGTTCTCGATTTCCCTCTGATCCGCTGTCAACAGACATTGCCATGGGGTTTCTATCATTTTATAAAGTTCAAATATTGTATTTAGCAGTCAACGGGTAAATCATGCCTACAGCTGATAATATGGAATTTTTTTGTCATCTTAAAACGAGAACAAGTTTGACTGTTTATTTTCAATTTTCAAAGGCGAAGCTCAACAATTCCAAAATATGTAAAGTTAGGAAAAAAAGTGTACTAATTTTCATTGAAGGAAAAAATGACAGTGGTTTGAACCCTCGTCTTCCAGAAGTTTTATCCCAGCTTCACCTCTGTTTCATTTGCCAACTGATTCTTACACCTCTTCAATAAAAATACACTCGTCTCTCAACTATTCTGCTCACTACTCCCATTTATTATGAGCACGACCATTATAAAATTCAAAAATAAAAGCTGCTTTAATGCAGTGATACAAGAATTAATCGATTCAAAAAAACAGACAGAACTTCAAATGATGAACAAACTAAAATTTCCAATAAATAGACCTGATAATACAATACCTTACTTGAATTTTTTTATAATTTCGGTTCAATTCACTCTTCCTCAAAATAACATTTTCCCGAGCATACAGGATTCGAAATTTTCAGTTTCTTGATTATTAGCCACATTTAATTTGTCGGACTGTTCGAACATAATTACGTATTCCGGACATCGACACAAATGACTCAATTTCAAAATTATAAGCTATGAAGTTTCTAGCACAGTCGCGAGCTCATCTGGGATTGACGAAGGATACCGCACCCAAATATTACGAGGGCGCCCCCCCCCAAAAAATGCTTTCATCAAACGACAATTCAAGCAACCAGGGATTCGAGAAAAAGTAAAATCAACTCGGAAACGTACCTGCGCTACTTCATCAGACGTCATTGCAGAGCTATCCAATTCGGCGCCCAATCCTGGCAGAGTTTCTCTCTCCATGCGCAGCAATTCTAGTTCATCAAAATCGGGTTCTACCGTGACTATGGTTGAGATGGGGGAGTTGGTGGCGATAGGGTTGGCGACGACTGTGACAGCAGCGGCGGCGGAAGCGCTTTCCTGGCGGTCCACCACGTCGGAAGCGCCAACGCGGCAACGTCGCTTTGCCGGGGTGGTTACCGCGTGTCCTCCGACGCCATTTTGGTTGACAGGCGGCACATGGTGGTTCATCTCATGCACCGTTAAGCTCTGCTTTATGTCGGCCGTGAAATTACACTGTGAACACTTGAAAGCGCCGTTAGCGAAATGATTTTTATTGTGGCGGTCTAGATTCCACTTGTAGGGCGTTCGAAAATCGCACATTTCGCACTTGATCATCGGCATCGAATGGTATTTAACGTGCTTGGTGAAGCGCGCCTTCATGTGCGTTATGTAGTCGCACTTAGTGCACCGGTAGAATTTCTTTTTCAAATGGACTAGACGTTCGTGACGTGTGACTAGATTCGGATTACGACTAGAGAATGAGCACAGTGAACACTTGAGCGGTCCGTCGGACACCTCTTCCGACGTCGCGTTGCCGATGGCCGCAGCGCAGCCTGCAGCACCGACGTCGTCCAGTATTCGCAGCTCGTCCACGTCAGCCTCGGACGCTGCTGCCAGCGATAGCTGCGGTGAAGTCGCCTCAGAAGATGGCTCCTGATTCGTGTAGTAATCTTTGCACAGCTCGATATCGACGTCATCGAAAGCAGCGCTTATCGCCCCAGCAGAAGCATCAACGCAGTCAATGCTAGAGTCGTCTAACACGGAGGAGGTGTCAACGGCGGCGGCGGTAGCACCAGCAGAGACAGCGACAGAAACGCTTCCACCACAAATACTCGCAACAGCTGAAACGTCCTCAGCAACAGTAGGCTGCGCAGAAGAGACTGACATCGGCGGCGTGCTTTTCGCCTTAATCAGCAACTTGCGTTTACCCATCACGTGCACCATGTGTATGTGACGTTGCAGCTTTTGGCTGTGCTTCGAGGCGTACAGGCAATGCGGACACTCGTAAATGCGTATTTTCTCTTTGTGTACGTTCTTTAAGTGATGTAAATAGTAACGTGGATTCTGTGTGTAGTAGCTGCATGACGAGCAGGCGTAATTTCGTTTCACTTTGCATTGAGGCAGTTCGTCGTCGGCTAGGCCACTCAGTTCAAGACTACTCTTATCACAGTCGATGGATATGGATGACGATAACAATGGCGATGACGGTTCGTCGACGAACTGTTTATCGGTAAGGATGTTAGCTGCAGCATCTATAGCCCCATCATCACCGCTGCCGCCGCCGCTACCCACAACTCCATCTTCTTCAGTTTCCGATGTACCGTACAATTTATCACCACTGACCACACTTCTCACCACCAACTTATTACCAGATTTGTGTACCATAGACGGCGGATAGGACATCCTGATGAGGAAGCGGCGTAATCTCTGTTATCAGCGTAGCAATGCCGCGGTAACGTATGCGTTGAAGTTGAGTGAAACTTCCTGTACGGCCTATTGAAACAAAGAACAAAAAAAAAGTAAGTGGAGACGAAACGTACCATAATAGTTACAAAAAGTGACAACGAATATGCAAACGAAGTGACAGGCAAAGTAATTTCGAGGGTATTAAAACATTTGCCCCTTAATTCTTCAAAATGTACAACGAAATAACAAGGGGCCGCGTGAGAAGAGAGTGAGTGTGTGACATCCCCCTTGGACCAAGCTGTTATAAAAATTCATCGCCTGTTGTAGAAATCGAAAGAGGTGGGGAACTTTTTCATTTTGGTTTTCCACTAACCAATTGTTGGGTTTTCTTTTGTTTTTTTGGTAAAAAATGCAATAATTGTTTTGGTTTGTTGTAAAAATTGATCAGTTACATCCTTCATTAAAACATCGCTACGCGTGGCCCTTGGAAACGACAGTAGAAATACTGAAAATAAACTGAAGAACACGCTCAAAATTAATTTTGGCATATTCGCGCCCGCTTTTAAAACTCTTATATCGTCCATATCAGCGCACATCCACAAACCTTTCATGAGTCATTTAGTATTCGAAACAATCAGTAAAAATTTTTCTGCAGACTCCTGTTCACTAAAGAAGCGCTCGGAACACAGGGATCCCAGCGGAAAATTTTTATTAGACGGAAAACTTTTAGTAAAAAAAAGTTGATAAAAGAAGGATAATTAGAAGAATACCTCAACCGTTGAATGTTACAGAATAGGTGACAGAAAGATCTTTGCTCCCAAAAATAAGACATACAAACCGCACTGGATTCTTCCAAGCATTCGAACAACTCCTCTTTCACACAGTAGGTAAGTTCCAGGCAGCCAAAAAACGCCAAGTAAGGGTAGATGAATTCATTTCACGTATTTAGTTATACTAATATAAAGGCTCCATTAAAAGACTACAAATTTGGTCTATACGATTAAACGAAGCTGGAAATATATGAATTTTAAAAATTTGGTGCGATCAAAAACAAGCAATTTTATAATTACTGAAAGCCGTCCAGGCTTGCCCTTCGAACATTGTATTCATCTCATTGGTTTATAGTACCGTACATTAAACGAAAATTAATACAAGAAACTATCGATTCTTTTTGGAACAATTTGCCACAATAAAATGAGTTAGCTAACAGCATAGAAATCAGCTGTATCATTCGTTTCATTCCATACTTGCTACTATCAACTTTCAGTAGATCTCTACCTTATAAGCAGAAATTGTCTCAGTCTTCTATTTACTATCATCTTTTTAAGCTAATTTTCTAGTATTTATGTCAATGTATAATTCTGAAATTCAAAATAAGATCTTTTTCATACAAATTTAAGTGATTCGTTAAACCGAAAATACGGAGTGTCGCCTCCTTTCAGATGGTAGCTTAGTAAATAATAAAACACATTGAAAATTTCCTCTGTTCTGCATCACGCCTTGTATCACAAATTGTAAAATAAATTCATACAATTTTGTTAAAATAAATTCACTGGTTATAGATAAAAGACACATCGTCGTCTACAGAGCCACAATGAAAATCCAAAATTCACAATATCCACTAAAAAATTCATCAATCTTACACAAATTTTATTCTTAGCATGTTTTCCACAGACTATATCATTTTTGATGCTGATTGATAGTAGACCTCCGCACAGGAAATGAAAAATCAATTTTTTTCATCCTTCTGAGGAATCCCCGCCAATTGGTTACATAAGGCATAAAGATAAAATATTCTTCAAGTCTCAATGTGTGAAAGGAGAAATTTCGAAACATAGCAATAAGTTCGGAAAACCTATTCTTCACATTTAGAAACCTTCATTTCAGTATCTACAACAGACAGGTGGCCCATACAAATAAGGGTGGCGCAGTATTTAGATTACAATGTAATTAATCACAACCCTATTTTACCATGCCACCTATTCCAGTTGGCTCACTTAATAGAACCTGTGGAATACCTTGTCGTGAGAGATATTCACACTAGAAGGTCTTCAACAGTATTTGCGTGTTCTGCCACTTCATACACATAAGTATGGGAGAGCCAAATCCTCGGCGAACACTGGCGATTTTTGAGCCGGTTCTGAGTGTTTATATACCGAATTTGGCACACGCACACGGACACACATACGTATGTATGAATACGTAATTATGTCATACGTTGCGTCGTTTCCTGTCTCCGTCGAGATGATAAGAAACGACGCAATGCGTTTGGTACCGAGTCGTGACATTACCGAGATCGTTATCAGGTAATTGATCTCGACTCGTACGATGTATCTTACCTGTACGTACGTACAGGTACGAACATACAAACGCGTTTGTGTATATTAGTTTAACGTCATGGAGACGAATATTGCCAGCCTTTGGGCGGCGACTGTCGTCGAGGGGTGCGAGCCCCTAAAACCTCATACGAGTAATGTCCCCACAGCTACTCCCCCCCAGTTTTCACGCCGCGAAAATGATAAGTCGCGTGCCTGGGGGGACTTATCGAGTCTACTGTCTTTGGTCTCGCTCCCACTTAGCGAGGGCCGAGCCTACCGCAGCCCCGACGCATTCGTAGGACTGCTTCCTTGCGTCCAGACGGGCTTGGTAGGCCTCTCTACTTGTCTGTCCCCTTCTTCTCGGCGGTCGTTGAGTTGGAGCCGGGTGATAGGGATGGGAGCGATGTGACAGGCGGGGGTCGGTCAACGTCAAGGGCCTCGGTCTTCTGTACATCGGGGAGTTAGAACTCCCAGATGGTCTGTAGGCCAGGCTTTTGGTGAGGGGAGGGCGTGGAGTTCGCACCTCTTCCACCTGAGGTTGTTTCGTCTCCAACCTCGCTAGTGCTAAGGGTTCCGGGGGTGGGATTGCCACTTCCGGTGCTCTTTCTGGCGATTTTGGCGGCGAAATCAACGGAGGAAGGGGGGCGGACATTATTTTCACGATGTCCGCCGCCGACGTGTCCATTAGGAGCTCGTTCTCTATACGTTCCGCCTCCTTTTCATGTTCCAACTGCTCCTTTGTCATTATAGGCTGGGGGGCAGGTGGTACCATGAATTGGAACGGCTGGGTGGAGAACGGAGTGCCTGTTGAAGACGACATTTGAGGAAGGAATTATCACAGGTTATGCGCAAAAAAGGAAAAAAGAAGAAAAAATGGTAAGAGTAGTTTTCGGCTTATTATGTTCGACAGTCGAAAAGCGAATGAAAAACTTTGCGAGAATTATTTCGATCGCAGCTTTATTCCAAGTCGTTATCTTTTTCGGTCTTGTTTGGAGGGGATAGTGCATTCAATATTCTTTGGCTTAAAAGTTTTCCGGTTAAATTTGGTTAAGTACGAGCAGAGTTAAGCATGTTTGAATTTTCGTACTTCGAATTTTGTATTTCACAAAGGAATGCACTCTTCGTTTGTGACGTCACGATCTATTGACTATTTTGTTATCGGTATTGTTTGTCAATAGAAACACGTTGCAATGTTTTTCTTCCGTATTGCACGTGGATTTGTTTATTCGTGTCGTATTTTTATTGTACGCACTTTTTCTCTGCTTATCTGAAGAATTTCTATTGTTGCGAATATTCCCAGATTCTCGTACGTCTTTTTATGCGGGTTTATTTTTCCGCTACGGATATTAACTTTTCGTGAATATTTTAGTTTCTCCGTGCCAATCTCTCGGATTTTCGAGTTGGAGTTAGGTTTTTCTGCTTTCTGCTGCCTAGGGGCCTGCCTCTTTTTCGTGGGCACAAGGGGGCCGACGGATTGTATTGTATTTTGATGATCTCGTCATTGAACTTCACCTTTTTCTTTATTTTTATTTTTTTTTCTGGTGATTTTTGTGATTTATCACCTTTTTCGACTGGATTGTCCTCAACTTTCTGTGGTTGTGTTGTTTCGGACTGTTCAGTCTGTTCTTCCTTTATTATTTCCCTGTGTGTCATCTTCCTTTTTGCTCTTTGGAGCATTTTCTTGTCGTCGTTTATAAGGTACGCAGGTTTCAATCTGTCAATTGAAATCGTTTTCTGTTCGCCTGCGATTAGTATCACAAAATTCTTGTCATCTCGTGATACAACCTTATAAGGACCGGCGTATGGTTTCTCCAACGAAGATCTTATTTTTTCGTCTCTCACAAACACATGAGATGTTGTGGCCAAGTGTTTGGAGACATAAACCTTTGGTTGGCCATGACGAGCTGCCTGATTCAGAAAGTTGTTAGCGTCAGTCCGTATGTCTTGGACGAGCGTTTCGGGGCTAATTTCTTTCGAATGTGTGAAAAAGTCCCCTGGTAGGCGTAGCTCTTCGCCGAGCGCTAACTGCGCTGCAGAGTGACCCGTGTCCGTTTGAAGAGCAGATCGAAGGCCCAAGAGGATGGTTGGTAGCATGTCAACCCATCTCTTGGTGTCGCAAGCCATAATGGAGGCTTTCAAAGCTCTGTGCCATCGCTCAACTTTTCTGTTTGCTTGAGGATGGTAAGCTGTGGTGTGATTGTGTTGTACACCAAGCTTCTTAGACAACTCTTGAAAGAGCGAGCTTTCGAATTGACGACCCTGGTCCGTGATGATGACTTCAGGTACGCCATAGCGGGCAATCCAGGTGTCGTATAACCTGGCAGCTACCGTGGGAGCTGCCATCTCATGGAGAGGAACTGCCTCTGGCCAACGAGTTGCTCTATCGATCATCGTTAACAGGTATCTGTGTCCTTGGGATGGGGGTAATGGACCCACCAAATCTATGTGTATTGTTTTGAACCGCTCCGTTTGTTTAAAAGATTTGAGAGGCGACCGAGTATGTCTTCCTACTTTGGACTCTTGGCAATTCAGGCAACTGCGAGCCCATTTGTTGCAGTCGGACTTCATCCGAGGCCAAACAAATCTTGATGATACTAATCCAGCAGTGCATCTTGGTCCAGGGTGCGATAGGTTATGCACACTACTGAATGCCAATTTGCGATACTTTGTCGGCAGGAATGGCCTATTCTTGCCTGTACTAATGTCGCATGTTAGTAAAACATTAGTACCAGGGATTTTCCTCTGTCTCAATTTGAGAGCTGTGTCATCGTTCGACAACAGTTCTTGCAGTTCTGCATCCCTTAACTGTTCTTTAGCTATTTCAGCGTAAGGTAATTGAGACGGTGCCGAGATAGCTTCGATCCTACTAAGAGCATCAGCTGGAGTGTTGAGTTCTCCACTTATATACTGGATGTCCGTAGTCAACTGTCCTATGTAGTCCAATTGTCGAGCTCTTCTCGGGGAAGCTGGTTCTGTCTTTTGCGTGAAGGCATGTGTTAGGGGTTTATGATCTGTATACACAGTGAAACATCTACCCTCTAATTGGTGCCTGAAATGCTTCAACGCAGCAAATATTCCCAGTAACTCCCTGTCGTATGTGCTGTAGTTCTTCTCGGTTTTTGATAGCTTTCTGGAGAAGAAAGCGAGCGGTAACTTTTTGTCGTTGTCCTTTTGGTACAGTGTTGCACCAATAGCAAAAACGGACGCATCAGTTGCGACACATAACGGCAGACTTTCGTCTGGGTGAGCTAGTAGAGTTGCATTTGCCAGTGTTTCTTTTATGTTTTCGAAGGCTTTTTCAGCTTCTTCAGTCCAATCGAGTGGAGTTTTATCTTTCTTTTTGTTTGTTTTTATTAATGCAAACAGCTTACTTTGTTCGGCTGCAGCATTTTTAATGCAACGTCTGTAGAAATTCACCATCCCCAAGAAGCGTCTGAGTTCTGCTACGTTGGAGGGTTTCGGGAATTTCAATATGGGCTCTACCTTGGTCTTCAGAGGGGAAATGCCTTCGGTCGAGACTTGATAGCCGAGAAAGTCAATCCTGGATTGTTTGTATAAACTTTTTCCAACATTGATAGTAAGTCCAGCAGCGTGTATACGTTGTACGATGGTTCTTACATTCTTCTCGTGCTGTTGCTCACCGCCTTCTGAGCAAATGCATATGTCATCCAAATATGCATAAGCAAACGGCAAATCCATAAACAGTCCATTGATGAATCTTTGGAAAGTTTGTGCAGAATTACGGAGTCCAAACGGCATTCGAAGGTATTCGAATAACCCAAAGGGGGTTATGACCGCTGTCTTTGGGATGTCCTGTTCGGCCATTGGAATTTGGTGGAATGCCCAGTTGATGTCGATTTTTGTGAACATCGTTTTACCCTTCATATTCGCGTTAAAGTCCATTATATTTGGGACTGGATAGCGATCAGGAACTGTTTTGGCATTTAATGCCCTGTAGTCTCCAACGATTCTCCACTCTCCACTGGCTTTTTTGGTCATGTGGATCGGGGAACTCCATGAACTTTTTGATGGGCGGCATATGCCTTCACCTATTATACGATCATAGTATTCCCATGCTGCTTTGAGTTTATCAGGCAGTAACCTGCGGGCTCTAGCATGGCAAGGCTGTCCTTTAGTTTCTATAAAATGAATGGTATCATGTTTATAGGTCGGATGCCTGCGAATCGATGGTTGAGTGACTCCAGGATAGTCTGACAGAATCCGTAGGAATTGTTCGTCGACTTTCGTGCAACTGGATATATTGGTGTCCAGTTGGTACGCTAGCGTTTTGCCTTCCACCCATAGACCAGTATTGTTGTCTATGATTTTTCCATTTTTGAGGTCAATGACCAGACCGTAGTGCGCGAGGAAATCCGCACCCAGAATCGGAGTTGGAACATCCGCAATTGTGAAGGACCACGTCATGTCTCTTCGTAAACCGATGCTTACTTTGCTGGATTCTATTCCGTAAGCTGGAAGGTTTTGACCATTCACAGTTCGGAGGTAGTATTTCGGAGGAAATGCCTTTTGGTTTTTATCTACTGGCAAAATGCTCAAGTCAGCACCTGAGTCAATTAGGTAACGTCTCCTATTTGTCCTGTCCTTGATGAACAGGCGGTGTGAATACTTTTTCGAGGGATCTTCAGCCGCATAGACGACCCCTCTTTCTAGTTTGACGACTTATTGTAAGATTTACCCCACCATTGGCATCGATTGTTGCACTTGGTGGCCTCTGCGCCAAACCGGTTGTGAAAGAAACAGGATTTATCGTCCCAGTTTTGAGACCGGGGTTTAGGGGACGACGTTCTTCTTGGGGGAGTTGGACTCTGACCCCTGGTAGAATTGCTCTTGCGGTCTCTAGACCTAGATTTTCTATCGTTACTTTTGTTATTGTTGCTCCTGCTTTTCGAGCGGTTGTTGTTTCTACCCTGTCTTGGGCTATTATTGTTACTCTTCTTCTTGATCTCACTAGTCAGCTGAGCTATCTGGGCTCTAAGCTGAGCTAGTTCTCCGGTCTCGGCGGATACTGCACTGATCGAGGATGTCGATCTCGAATGTTCCAGTGCACTATCTGCACTCTTCGCTAGGAAGTCTAGGTCCTCGGAATTATTAATTACCGTGGTACCTATGGCGGCCAGGCACTGCACAACATGTTGGGGAAGTTGCTTGCAGAACTGGTTTCCAATAACTGACGGTGACACTATATTATCGGCCTTTTGTCTGAGTTTGGCCATGAAGGTGGAGGGTTTGTCGTCTCCAATCTTCATTCCGCCCATTACATCATCAATAATTTGGTTCTGAGTCTTACCAAACACATTTCTTATTTTTCTGCAGAACCAACTGTACTTGTCTGCTTCCGCCGGAGGGCATTCCATGATATCCGGAATGCGGCGTATGATTTCTGCGGGCATGCCGCTGCAAATGTGTGAGTATTTTTGGTCGTTTTGCAGATTCTCTGTCTTAAAACGACCCTCGAGGAGAGTTAACCATAGTTCAACTTCATTGGGTAGGAACTCCGGAATCTCTATCCTCCGTCTTTGGATAGCAGGGTTCTGCAATGTTTGCAGTTGCAACAGCTGTAAGAGCTGTGCTAATACTTCGGGGGTCAGCTGTGGCTGACCACTTCCGCCCGCTGCTGGTTGGTTTGATGATGGGTTCGGGTTCGTGTTTCCGTTGGGCATCGTGTGCTGGACTTCTTTACTTTTATTTTCCGCGAAGAGTCTCCCAGACTCCGTAGTTTGTCGGTCTGGGGTTGAAGGGTCGGAGTCTTGGCTCAATAGACGACCGCTTCTTAGTGTTCGAGCTGTAGTTTCGTTGGGGTTTGCTACAGCTCCCAAACGCAAGGCTTCTGGCCTCCGGATCCTTTTTTGTTTCTCCGGAGTCTCAAAGACTTCTGAGTCTCTGGTCGAAGCTGGAGGAGTTGGCAGATGAGGGCAACTTTGTTCCTCCAGGTCTACTTGTCTTGGTTCCCTTCCGGCAAATATATTTGGAAGGGGGGGTGTAATTTCCCACTTTCTAAGTCAAGACCTCTGCTTCGACAGCCAAAGGTGTCTAGATCTTGTAAAAATTATTTGTATTACAAGCGAGTAACTCGCCAGCGCACCGCGCCTCTTTTTAGTAATAGCGCAACGCGCCTCTAGACACCCACGACGTAGCCAAAAAATCATGTCGGGGTCACCACTGTGGAATACCTTGTCGTGAGAGATATTCACACTAGAAGGTCTTCAACAGTATTTGCGTGTTCAGCCACTTCATACACATAAGTATGGGAGAGCCAAATCCTCGGCGAACACTGGCGATTTTTGAGCCGGTTCTGAGTGTTTATATACCGAATTTGGCACACGCACACGGACACACATACGTATGTATGAATACGTAATTATGTCATACGTTGCGTCTTCCTGTCTCCGTCGAGATGATAAGAAACGACGCAATGCGTTTGGTACCGAGTCGTGACATTACCGAGATCGTTATCAGGTAATTGATCTCGACTCGTACGATGTATCTTACCTGTACGTACGTACAGGTACGAACATACAAACGCGTTCGTGTATATTAGTTTAACGTCATGGAGACGAATATTGCCAGCCTTTGGGCGGCAACTGTCGTCGAGGGGTGCGAGCCCCTAAAACCTCATACGAGTAATGTCCCCACAGAACCCATATTTCCAGTAAATTTTGCTCCTTGCGCCAAATTTCCATTACTGTAGCTTTGTTTGGACACTACCAATAATATCATTACAGGCCCAGTAATGCCAGGAAAATGTTTCGACACTCATTACTAGTAAACAGTTAACTGTTTGCACGCTGCCAGCTCAGTTACAGGACCCAGTGATTGCTGTTAAGTAACCAGGAACCCGAAAAGCTCCTAGTTCTCAACCAGTAGTCCGAAAAGCTCCTGGTTTTCAACCAATGAAATTTTTTTTTGTTTATGATCGACTTGACTTATTTCTTCGAGAACCAAAAAATCGACAATAGAAAAAAATCTATCATTCGTTGACATTTTTGAAAATACTGGTAAACAAATTAAATCAAATCAAGTATTTTTTTCAACTTTGCCATGTTAGGTATTTATTAATTTTCATGCCTCATTTCACTTATTTGCCAACAGAGGCCACACTTTTTTGATCAAAAACTAGAAAACTGTTCAGACGATATATATTACAAACTGTAGCTACTATCCTGAAATGATCATCAAGATAGAAATTATTACCAAAATTTCACCTCAATCCCCCTTCACAAGAGAGAGAGAAAAAAAAAGGGAAGAGGAGCTGAGAACTCGGCAACAGCACATTAGTATTAATCCCAAATAGGAGGAATTACGGTCTCTTGTATTCCCTCTCCACCAAACAAAAATGTCAATATCCATAGGGATAATTTTTCTCGAACAGCTTCGATAAATGATGGTACTTATTTCTCGCTCCTAAAAATTCACCATCAGACTTATGCAGACTGCCAAAAATAACTTGAAAGAAACACAAATAATGAGGAAGCATCACATTCGTTCGTTGGCGAGTTGAGGTGGTCCATACGAGTCATGTCACATGTTGATGATAGAAAATAGAAATTCATCCAGAACGAACACACATCGTCCAAATAAACGTGCGAAACAACCAAGAATGGGTCGAGAAAGAGTTCTAGACAGACCGGTTTCATATCAAAAACTGATGTTTTCAGAAGGGAACCAGCGTACCAAGCCACCAACCTATTTCGTGGTCGACGCGTGTGCCTCCAAGGATGAAAAGGCAGAAGAGCATAAGCGGCGAAGGCGAACACACCACCATGTACATGCCACAAGGAAGGGGACATAGCATCTGTACTGCTGCCGTCGTTCGAGGTTTCGAACCCGAACACCATTAAAACCGAGGACTTCCAGCGGTTTTAACCCGCAGCCATCCAGATGCAAAGAGCGAGCACTCTCAAATAATAAAAAAATAAAAATAAATAAATAAATAAAAAAAGAAAAGAAAAAAAATAGGAGGATACCACTTACGCAGCCGACCACTCTGGGCCAACGGATACACACGCTGCAATCTGACGAAACAGAGAACTTTTTTTTTTCCTACCTCTCCACTCTTTCTTACATCTTTTTTTCCTTCAACTACATCTGCGTCTTCTTCATTCAATGTGAAACCTTGTCACGGAGCTCTCAAACCATCGCATCGTATCAATTCTATTTCAAAATCTCAAATCCAGTCTTGACTTCGAATCTCCTTTCGCAACCCGAAATAACCGCCAGACTGATCGTTGGACACGCAACGCGGATTAATTTATGAATTCATAACTAATAAGGTTGATTTTCATTTTCTCTCTTGCGAGAAGAAGTAGGCCCACGAAGTAGATTCCATGCCTTCGTTGAAGAGTTCGGGTATCGTTTTTTGGGCAAAATTATATTATGAACATTTTTCGAAGCTTTGAGGTGTACAACGAGGCTATACCATATTTTGTACTGCTTATTTTGGAACTTGTAGAATTTGAAGACTTGGCTTTCATGGGCGACAAATAGTATACACACCCATATTGTCGGACGTTTCTTGTTCTTTTTTAAATTGGAGTAACAAAAAATCTTCATGATTTCGATCAATCATCACATCAAGCATAATTTTCAATCAGCAAAAGAGTAGAAAGTTGTGAAAGTTACATAATTCGAAGTTACCGATAAAAACATACTTACGTGGGATCAGATTGAGAAATAATAAATTTCATGTTATTTAAAAATCATCATCAATAACATCTTCCCCACAAACGACGCAGTGCATCGACCGAAAAAGATTTCATGGTAGGTAAAAGGATTTAATAAGCCCGAATAAAATAATTTTAAAAATGCTCCCTACTGCTGGTAATAGGAATGATCCAATAGTTAATTTTCGTGAGCTGCTGCTTTCCCTTCATAATGAAAATAATATTAATGCTACGTATTGCGGTAAACCACGATGGATGGGTGCGGGCTTGAGTACACGAAAAGACGTATAAACGTTGCCGAAATTCACGAACAATTTCATTCAACTATATTTTAACTTTCAAACCTTTTTTTTTCTCAAAAACTGCAGAGTTTCACAAAAAGGCAAGGTATACATTTTCCATGTATTCCCCCCTCTGTAAATAAGGTAGTGGGACTTATTTCTCGATACAACGAATGCATAAAAAGACATGAGGATTTAGAAAGTGACAACGCCTCATCTTTAACTTCAAATACGAGTTGAACTTTTGACAATGTAAATACTTACTGTCATATACTAAATTTCGTTCATTTTTATCAATTTTTAGGGAAGTTACATTAGATTTTTAGCTTTAATCCCTCACTTTGGAGGACTTTAACTCGGGCAGGTAGCATTTCGCAGCATTTACCAGAAAAACTTTGTTTTATCAACCCCAAAAATCTATTTTGGAAATTATGCCATTCAACTTCCGGACATTGCAGGAAATTCAAAAATTCAAATAGTCAAATAGAGCCAGTTAGAACAGATCTAAAACTACTCAGAAAGTTCAATATTGAGAAGGAAATTGGAACAGATTACGCGGGGGATTTTTCCCAACATTTCAATCCTCTCAAATTTACGTACAAGTTATCATCAATGGAAAATGCGAAAAATACTAAACGCTTTCTTAAACCTAACTCACATAATGAAATATCCAATTTTCAAACTCGCGTACGTTATTACGCATACTTTTAGCTATTTTTTAAAACCTATACCTACATTACTCGGTTCGAGAAATACCACAATTCTTTCATGTAGTGACGCAGCATAAGTAATTTCGAAAATACGTGAAAGGTAATAGGATCAGAAACGAATAAATTCAAAACTAAAAACTGTATGCATCGCAATAAAAACACATACCGACGTACGTTCATACTCCATGAACACAACACAAAAAACGATTAATGGATAATGAAGGCCGAAGGGTCAAAATACGAACGTGATCACTAGCAGAAAATTTGAAACTGGACGTCTCGACCAAGAATATTTGCTTATGAAAAATTAGGAGCACTTCTGGTTCCATTCCGCGAATTTCATGAGTCCTCTTTTCAACTGTATTATCGTCTTCCACGAAAATAATTTCAAAGAGAAAAGAAAGGGGATGAGAGTCGTCGACAAGGTAGATAGAACAAAGACAGGTCTGAGGAGTGAGAGAAAAAAAAAAGTAGGCATGGTATCGAGTTTTGAAAGGTAGTTCTCGTTGCAGGGTCGCAAAACACGTCTCGATTTCTTGACCATCTGCGTCATATCTCTCAACGTTCCGTGTTTCTGAATGCTGGTAGTGCAGCTGTTACAACAGTCCAGCCTGTTGGTTGGCTTGGTGGATTGGTCGTCGTTCGCTGGTACCACAATTTGCAGGGAATTTCAAGAAGCCCGGTGGCACCTATAACTCGACACAGGCTAACGTTACAAACGTAACGTTCTAATTTGTTCTCTCTCCTACATCGAGCCAACAATTAAACCAACTGCATTAAACGCAGATAAAAACTAGATCCGACCACAAACGAATCATGAGCATCATGCGGTGAAAGAAATCGTGATTAGCATAAAAACAATAAATTAATTAACTAAAAGAAAATTTTCTCATCCGAATGACCTACATTGAATTGAGCGTAATCGCTTATCGACGAATCACTAGTGCGCCTGATAACAATACAAAGAAAAAAAAAGTCCATTCAATTGTAAATGATGCATCGAACCTCCTTTTTTTCTAGTTACCAAATATTGAATCAGCAATTTTCGAAAAACTTTTCAATTTTGCCAAAATTTTCAAATTCTACAGCATAAAAATTTATAACAAACGAGGTAGATGAAGCTCATAAGGCGTTTGTATTCCTTGACAACCGCGAATATTTATGAAATTTACGGCCAGACATGATTTACAGTACGTATGTAGGATCACAGATATTTAATTCTTTGTGCGTTGGATTTCCATGAAAATGACGTATTTTAATAAAATTATGAAGACGAAAAAAAAAAAAGCTGATAGCACGCCAGTCGGAGAGGTAGATTTCGTCTAGAATAGGCAGAATTTAAAATTATGTAAGATGGGGCAAAATCCATTACATAGTTTTCAAAAGGCGGCTTTCTGAATTTCAAATTTGTAGAAAGTAGGGACAGGGCTTAATTCTGTCCGGATTGAGACAAAATTCGACATGTACATACTTTGGGTGTATGTAAACCTAGATAAAGTTTAAAGATAGGTCCAATCCGCCCATTAGTTTCCAAATTACGGCATTTCAAGTAGGTTTTCTATAAAAATTTACTTATTAATCCCGGTGTCATAGAACGATCTGGTGGTGGGGGGTGGATACGTTTTTCGTTTCGTAACTCCAAAAAAATTTTGGCCCCAAAAACTCAAATTCATATATATATACATATATATATATATATATGCCATTTTCTTGCTACCACGGTATAGGTCGCAATTTTTGTCCGATAGTCACGAAATTTGGTACGAACATTTAGAAACAGACATATTAATTATGGTGCGGATCCGCCGCACGGTTCTTCAGGTACCATCATTTTTGTTTTTATTTTGGCTATAAAATGCTCAATTTTGCATCAATATCCACGAAATTCGAAAAAAATATTCATCATAATTTATTGTAGTATACTACCAATTTTGGCGTGGATCGGTCGGACGGTACTTCGGGTAAAGTTATCTCTTCTCTTTTTTAGTCTGGCTGTAAAATGCTTAATTTTGAACAAATATTTATTATAATTGATTGTAACATTATATCAGTTTTCATGTATATCGACAGGATGATATTTCCTTTAAGTCAATTTTTGTTTTTAATGGTTTCAAACTGTGTAATTTCGAAATTTAAAACAAATATTTCTAAGTCGAATTTCTTTAGAAAATCTACTTATTACGCTTGATGCGGAATTAGCCCCCAGGGTTGGGGGGTATGTTTTTCGTTTTATGACCTCAAGAAAATTTTTTCACCAATCACTTAAATTCATGAACATATACACTGTATATAAAGTTAATTTCTTGTTCCCACGATACAGATCGCAATTTCTGTCCGAGAATCAGATAATCACGAAATTTGGTACGAACATTTTTACCAAACCTACTGATTTTTGTGCGGATTGGCCTGACGGAACTTTTGATATCGCTATTTTTGTTTTTATATTGGTCATAAATGTAGAATTTTGGAACCATACATACGAAATTTGAAATAAATATTTATTATAATTTATTGTAGCATATAATGCTATTAATTTTGGTGCAGATCGACCAGCGGTATTTCCTGTAAAACTTTTTTTCTCTCTTTTTTATAATTTGCATGAACTTTTCTTTTCACAAAAATTAACCACATGCTCATGTTTTCTTTTTTTTTTATTGTGTAACTTTATTATATTTTATCGGTTTTATTTTGAATTTTATGATTATATGTATATGTGGAATACCTTGTCGTGAGAGATATTCTCACCAGAAGGAAATTCAACAGAATTTAAGCGTGTTCAGCCACTTCGTACATAAGTACGGGTAAGCCAAAACCAAGGCAAACACTTGCGATTTTAGAGCCAATTCGGGTGGTTTATATACGGCTTATTTACACGCACACAAACACACGTACGTAAGAGAATACGTACGTTGGTGAGAATGGCCAGGTTGCATCATCCCCTATCAAGATAAGAGATGGCTGGCCAGTTCGTGTACAAATTGTGACATCATCTTATTGTGTCACGATTTGGTTCTCGTACATTACCTGCAAGTACATACAGGTAATTACGATCGAACGAGTTTTGTGTGTTTAACGTCACAAGGACGATTATTTGCCTGTTCTTTGGGGCGGCAACTGTCGTCGAGGGGTCCAAGCCCCTTTACCTCATACCAATGAGTCCCCACAGTATACTTATCATAATTAATTTTTCATTTTTGCAAGAAAAAATGCTTTTATATTTCACATTGTCTAACATTTTGTCACGAGCTAACAAATTTTATACAATCATAACATACCATTTACGCATATAATCTAACAGACAATTAATGTGACCATCTAATTCGTAATTCTTTCTCTAGAAAACCTACTTTTTCTAGCGAGGCTTGCTGCACTAGAGTTTTTGTTTTTGTTCTATGTATAAAATTATCAATTTTCGACCAATAACTACGAAATTTGCAACAAATATTCATTATAATCTATTATAATTTGTTATCAATTTTGGTGCGGATCAACCAGATGGTACTTTGGTAACACCATTTTATTATTTTGGCCATAAATTGCCTATAATTTAGGACCAACAGGAATGTAATTCGGAACAAATATTTATCATCACCTCTAACATGTTATTAATTTTGGCGCGTATCAGCCGGACAGTACTTACGGTGCAACCACTTTAGATATTATTTTGGCTATAAAATGATTGATTTTGAATCAATAACGGAGAAATTTGGAAAAAATATAGGTTACAAGCTGAAGTGCCCATCTCACAGACTGGCCAGAATTTGAAGGCCATGGACCACTACTGTCATTCAATAAAAATTTCAATAGACAACACTGATGAAAAAAGGAATTTTTTTGAGGAGGAGAGAAAATCAAAAATTTCCACCTGAAAACTTTAAAATTCTAAACTGAAAATTCAAAAGTTTCCCTTTATAATTTTTTAATTTGCAAATCTTCAGATATGGAAATTTTTGTTTTTATTTTAGCTTTAAAATTTTTAATTTTTGACCAATAGCTACGAAATTTACAACAGATATTTAATATATGATATATTATAAGTTGCTACAAATTTTGGCGTGGATTAGTCGGAAGGTACTTCCGGTACAGCTATTTTTTTTATATTGGTCACAAAATGATCAATTTTGGAACAATTTGTAGGTATGAAATTTAAAACAAATATTTATTATATTTTATTGTAGCTTACTACTAATTTTGGTTTGGATCGACCGGATGGTACTTCCAATAGAGATATTTATTTTTGTTTTTAGTCTGGCTATAAAATGCTTCATTTTTAACAAATGTTTATAATAATTGATTGTAAAATTCTACCAGTTTTTGTATAGATCGATAGGATTTTATTTTTAATGGTTTTAAACTGTGTAATTTTGAAATTCAAAACAAATATTTTTAATTATTACCTTTAGTGCGATATTAGCCCCCAGGGTTGGGTTGTTTTATGACTTCAGGAAAATTTTGACACCAATAACTCAAATTCATAGTATAAATCAATTTCTTGTTCCCACAGTATAGGTCGCAATTTTTGTTTGATAATCACGAAATTTGGTACGAACATTTTTACTGAACTAAGAATCAGACCTATAGATTTTAGTTTGGATTGGCCAGACTGTACTTCTGTTACCAGCATTTTTGTTTTTATGTTGGCTATAAAATGCTCAGCTTTGCACCAATAGACACAAAATTCGGTGTAAATATTCATTTTAATTTTTTTCCGTATACTTCCAAGTTTAGTGTGGATTGGCCAGGCGGCACTTCCAGTACCAGTATTTTTGTTTTTATATTGGTCAGAAAATGTGGAATTTTGGAATCATATGTACAAAATCTGAAATAAACATTCATTAAAATTTATTGTAGCATGCTACCGAATTTGGTACAGATTGACCAGATGGTATATCCGGTAAAGCTTTTTTTCTTCCTTCTTTCTAATTTGCACAAACTTTTATTTTTTACAAAAATTAACCACATGCTCATATTTTCTATTTTTTTATTTCACAACTTCATTATATTTCATTGGTTTTACTTTAAATTATATGATTATTTACCACCCTTCATCATTTTAATTTATTTTTCATTTTTTCAAGAAAAAATGCTGTTATATTTTACATTGTCCAAAATTTCTAAGCAGTTAACACATTTCATACAATCATAACATACTTTTAACACATATAAACTTACAGAAAATTAATATGATCATCAAAATTAACAATTCTTTCTCTCAAAAACCTATTTTTTCAAGAGAGACTTGCGGTGCTAAAGTTTTTTTATCTTATTCCTTTCAATCAAAAAAAAAAATGAATGTCTGGAATGAATTTGCTGACATTAACATAAACAAAGTCACCAGTTGGCCGAATATTCGCACATAGACACTTATGCAAGACAACTTTAAACCTTAATTTCAGCAGTTTGGCTGAACGGATTTTACTTTTTGAGGTCTATAAACCACCTGTAGGATATTCTTCATATATGGTATGAATTTCAAAAAATTTTGCTCAGTACATTGAGAGAACATTCAGGACAGAGAATGGCAACTTGTCTTTATATATTAGATAATTCATTGCACATGTTAGCAATTCTGGCGCAGATCAGGTGTAAGGTATTTCAAAACTTTCATTTTTGTTTAGATTTTGAAAGAGATAATTGTTTTTAACTGCGTAATTTTAGGTCAACAGTTGAAAATATAATGCAATCATCACTATTATGATCTATTAGTAAATTTTGAGTGATTAATTTTCTATTTTTCTAAAACCTACTTCTTCTAACGGAGCTGCTGCTGCGTTAAGTGTTTTTTAAGTGTTCACTATTGTACAAAATTATTAAAACCTATGATGAACGCAACTCACAATACACATATTTTTAAATTCCGTCTCAAAATGTATTGCGAATTGCATTCATTATAGGTTTTAAGAATTTTGCACAATAATGAAAATTTTAAAAAGTTGTAATTCCAAAACTAATCGGCGAATTGGCCCTAATCTTTGAACTAGATCGAGATATACATGCGAAGTATGCGCAGGCCAAATCCTTCCCCATTGCTTACAAATTTCAAATTCAAATAACCGCCATTCTGAAACTAATTGGCGGACTCCGCCGATCTTCGAACTTGACCGAGATATGAACTATAAGTACACATGTTCAGTTTCATCCCGATCCGTAAAGAAATACGTACCCTAATTAGTTGACAAATTGCATTATACCCCATACATACAAATCAAGGGCGTATATAAAAGGTGTCCTGGGGGTCTGAACCTCCGTTGGCCAAGAAAAAAACAGTTTGACCTCTAAAAATTGTATATTTTCATCAGTTATGGTGATCGTTTGTTATGAGGAGGGGGTCAGAAAAAACCAATGAGAATGTGTGGACTCCCTCTTAGAACGGAGCTATATACGCCCTTGATATATACACACACATGTACTTATGTATATAAACTTTAAGGGAGGGTGGTTTAAGGGTCTGGGCACCATTATCGGAAAAACTAGTCAAATTTTCCCGGTCGTGACATGCCACCCTCCGCAATAAGTAGATTAACTACGAAATCTACCTAAAAGAAAAAAAAAGTAAACAAATCCGGTATTGCCTTAAAATGCTAGTGACATTAATTTCGTTTTAAAGGCAGGGCAAATGAAGTATTTCTTGTCCATAATCAAAATTATGAAAAATTTTCTCAGCCAGTTATTGAGCGTCCATGAATGAGTGGTATGAGCGAATGTGTGCGTTTGTGTGGATGAGGAGAAGAGGGGAGAGAGAAGAATTTTAAACACCGGAAAATAGGAAATTGAAGAAGAATTCTTATTATCTTTGACAAAAATTCTCCTTTTTTTCCAGTTCTAACATAAAAATAACTTTTTTCTTCTTTTTTTTATAGCAATTCAGGCAAAAATACAATTCTGTGAATTACGCTGGTTTTGTTTATTTTACACTAATTGCTGATGTATTTGTAAGCATCAAAACATATTTTACAATATATATATATATATACTAATAAATATAGATAAATCGTCGATAAGACACAGCTCCATGGGGAAAATAAAACACGTTTGTACGTGTGTCATCACTCGAGAGGCGTATACGTGACTGAACGGAAAATCAGATGGAAAATCTTAATTAAGAGAAACAAGGAAAAAATTCTTTTTCAGTACGATGACCGCTGCTTCTTCATTTCTCAAATCCAATAGACATGAGTTTTTGATGAATGAAGACACATTGGAAGACAAAGTATTCACAAAATTTCATAAAAACTTGAGTAAATCAAGCACGTGCAATCACGAAGTATTTAAGTCCGACTAAAAATATACTTAGAATCAAGTGAAGAAGTTCTTGTGAGCTACTAAAGATATAATGCAGAAGACCTTCAAAGTGAGAATTGAAAAATAAATATCAAATTAAGACAACAAAATCATCTAGCTAAACCACAAATTTCATCTAAAATCAAAGATAAGATAATTGAAAGACGAGTAACAAATTAATGAGTGGCAGTTTGAAAGTAAATAAAAGCAACTAAGATGAGTAGTTATAGGTTAAGGTTCAATATAATAAGTTCATAACTTATCAGCACCGATATGAGCTTGCAAAAAACTTACGACCTTCGAAGACACGTCCATTAGGGAAAATGTAAATCGATTGTGGAAGTTTGCAATACAAGGATTTAAAACCAGACACAATTCGATAGCACAGATTATTTCTCAAAATACGAACAATTTCTACGCGAACAGAAAAACTTTTCTCTTTTCTCACGAGTGAAATATAACAAACGAGGTAAAAGAAGCTTACAAAGCATTTGTATTCCTTGACAACCAAATATTTTTGAAATTTACGGATCAAAATGATTCACAGTGCATACGTGGGGTTTGCATGAAAATGATGTATTTTAATAGAATTATGGAAGTGAAAAAAAGAGAGAAAAGAAAAATTAAACAGACCTCGTATTGCTAAAGAATGCAAGTGAAATTAATTTCGTTTTAAAGGCAGGGCTCACGAAGTATTTCATCTTCTCCACACTTTTCCTCGAATTTTCTCCCATTTTCAGTAAATTTCAGATGGCAAAGCCAAGACGATACTGAAAAAGCTACTCCTCGTCATTTTTAACCAATTTTAACTACTTTTAAAAGTCAAATGTTGGGTAATTATAAATATAATATTCAGCTAACATCAAAGAAAATTTGATACATAGTTGCCACTTATAAATAATTCTAGGCGTCTTGCAGTATAAATTAATAAATTCAAAATGAGTTTATTGGCAATATAACATTGAAGCCAGAGATAAGAAATCATCTTATATTAGACGGAGTATACACTCGGCCCTAAATAAGTTGAGCTCTGATGTTTAAGGCGCAATAATGCAAAGTTGTTTCTCATTGGCCATTTAACATTTATACGTCATCTTCACTGGCCATTAAAAATTTGTATGTCATATTGCCTATTTTCTTCAGAGCTCAATTTATTTGGCATCGAGTAGTCAGTCAATTTGAAAAGTAAATTTTAAATAACTGACAACCAACAGCAACACAATCAATGCAGGAAAAAGACAAAAAAAGAAGTTGAAGCCTCTCAAGTTTGAAATTTCAAATTAAAAAGAACAACTAACAAAGAACCGCAGAACACGTTAAGTAGTTAAGGATTCGAAGAACAGAGTATACTCAGCAATGCTAATGTAACATTAGTGTTATATTCATACTAATTTTTGAAAGGAAAATATCCAGAAAACTAAAATAAAATTCGGATACAAAAATCAAAGCTGTAACTTTTCTTAAGGATAGTTTATACTTACAGATTTATTCTCTTTGACCCAATACCTAAAATGCTGACTAAAAGAAAACACTGTGTTATGATTTATACCATTTCTCTTGATTGATTCTCTAAAGTTCAAATTTCCTTTCTTTACGGAATACAGATTAATATATGAGAATAGAGAAAGTGAGTATAAAGCCTGTTTCAGCGAGGGGGATAAAATAAGTAAATGACTCATCATCCAAACAAAAAAAAGGGAAAAAAACACATGCATATCTACAACTTTACTTTAAAAAAACTTACACCCCACCTCAAATAAAAGTAATTCAAATTAAAAAATTATTATGATCATTGTGCATAGCAAGAATTAGTTCTGCATATGAGAAAAATTTCAAGTGCACTGCATAAAACGATTATGCTCAAAAAAGTTACGTCACGTGGGATGTAACAGCGTGGTATTCCGGGGTTAAAATTATTACACTTTGGAGTTCCTAATAATAATTAATACATGACATCAACGTACACAATCCATCTTAAGCGCATTATTTAGTTGCTATAGAAACAAATTTCTGTTAAAAATAAATTGAATGAAAATTTTAGGAGTGAGATGGAACAAAAAACTATAGCGCAAAATCTGTTTCACTCGAAAGCGTAGGTTTTCAAAAACCATAAAATTACAACTAAAATTTCCAATAAGTTAGTACAGCTCATAAATAATGATAGTGTTAAATTTCGAAGTCATTGATTGAAAATTACCTACTTTAGAGCTCAAAATCAGAATTAAATCGGGCATATCGAATGTACCCTTTGACCGATCCTTACGAAAATTGGTAGAATATAAGAATACATCACGATAAATATTTGTTCCAATTACGTCGGTATTCATCGAATCTGGATTATTTAACACCCAAAATAATAAAAAAATTGCGACATAGGAAGTACCGTCCGGACGATCCGCACCAAAAGCAATAGGTCTGGTCATATGCGCCGACTTACGGACACATCAAGTACAACGGCAACATGGAAGTGATTTTCATTCTTCCAACCTTAAAATAATTTTTTCATTCTAATTAACAGTTTCTACTCATTTACAAATTACAATTACAAAATTTGGCAACACTGAAAAGAAAAAGAAGTCGCCGCGTACAGATCTGGTCTTTGTCTTATTACTATGTTCATACCAAATTTCGTAACTATCAACCAAAAATTGCCATCAGTACTAGGATAATAAGAAAATGGAATGTAATCATTATAATAAATATACAATGTAGGTACATAATATGAATTTGAACTTTGAATGCCAAAATTTTGCTTAGGCTTTGAAACGAAAAACTTAGATTGTTTCATGAGATTGATATTAATACGTTGACTTCCACAAAAAACGTACTTACATAAAAAGAAAAATAGTTTATTGCATTTTAAGATTTTTTTTTCTTTTTTAAAAACCGGCTAAGGAGGCAACATAATAACAGTGAATACATGCTCTTTCCTTTTCAGACAATAAAATTAATTCTTTAGGGACTGGATTAGGCAGGCTTGATGAGAGGGAAAAGAAAGGATTCCCCTGGGCCAAAGATTTTTAAAGATCCGGCATTCTATAAAAAAAAAAAGAGAAAAATTTTCATTGAATGAAAATTTACCGGAAAACCATTACAAAAAATTTTTCCCGAGTGTTGTAAAACCTGTACCACAGATTCTTCTGAGATACTGTACTTCAACATAGATATAACTTACAATTTTTAAATTTTTAGGGGCCCATAAATTTTTCTCTTCAGGTCCGAATTTCCTCTCTACGTCCCTGGGATTAAAAAGGAAATATATGAAACAGTAATACGGAAACATACAATAAAAATACCTACAAATAAAAATTCAATGAATAAAAAAACTCGCGACTCCTACAAACAACAATTAGGCAAAATACCGCACACTCTAAGAAGCAGGTTTTGCAGAGGTTTACAGATATTGGAACTCACGCTGCTTAATCTTTTTTTAAGGTCTACACATGCGCATAAAAAAGGAATTAATTGGTGACGGGAGTCACGCAGGTGACATACAGGGTTGAATTAACTTTTCACGTAAAATTAATTATTGTTACAGACCTCCATCTATCACATAGGTATAGAACAAAATAGTTAGTGTAATGATGATTTGATGAATGTCGGACTGAAAGGAGATACGAAAGTATTGATCGCATTTTATCCAGATCAATGTTCATTAATGCTTTGGAAAAGTATTTATGCTCCAATTTTGCATATCTATCTCACATAAAGGTAAAGATAGGAGGCATTTCAAATTAACTTTAAAAGGTAGAATGATTCAAGGGATAGTTAATAGAAGTCAATAATTCAATAATTCTCCTAACGATCATTCAAGTTGAAATTTTTCTAAGCAGAAGATTTAAATAGAATTAGGCCAGCCATCACTTATGAATCAAATATAAAAAAAATTTTGGAGTTAGTTGTTTCCAAAGAAAATTTTACGAGTACAAATCAAAAACTACATGACAGAAAACTTAGGACAAATATTGATATGTAACTCTATATAAAAAAATTAATTCAAAATTATTGGGAAAAAAAATCATACAGCAATGTGAGCTACAATTTTAGAAATACATTTTCAACCAGAATTATTTTTGGACAAAAAACAAATGTTTATAAGAGCCTGAAGGAGATATGAAAAAAATTTCGTTTAAGTAGGTACTTTGAGTTCATCACGATCAAACAAATTTGTTCAAGAAAATTATCGGATTTTTCCCAGTCAATAATTTTTTTGTTTGTAAAAATTTTATAGCAAAATTTTAAATAATTTTTCTTTCAGCAATAAAATTGGAAAAACATATTCGGTAAGGAAACCAATCAGAACAGACAACCTAATCTCTGGGAAAAAAAAAAATTGTTGATAGGTAACACATTGAAGGGAAAGAAAATCATTAATTGATAAATACACTTGAATTCAATAAAAGTTTGTTTTTCATTTAAATTTCAAAAAGGAGGAAAAATAAAAAATAACTGGTTTCGTGAGTGGCAATGGTCACCTACAGCGATAAGGTTCTCACCATAAATAAGATTTTGAGAGATTAGGGCGTTTACGTTCATTTTTATGGTTCAATTCATACGATTAAAAGACATACTCAACTGGGGAAATTTGTTCCTTTTCACTTTCAATGAGAGCGAATTACAAAATCCAAGACTTCCAATTCCAATACAAGCGTACAAAAAAGACTTGCATTTTTATTTTTCATACGTCTTCGAAAAAAATATTAATATTAAAGTTGATCTGATATGAAGACCCAGGGGTGTGAGTAGGTTTGTTTTTTCGTTTCACGACCTAAAGAAAACTTGGCAATATTAGCTGAAAATCACATCACTATGATAAACGTGCAAGCCAGCCGAAATTAATTTGACAAAATTAATTCGTCAAATTTATTTCGCCAATATTATTCCCATATATTCGATGCGCGCCAACAAACCAGGAACAAAATAAACTAAGCGTAGACAAAAAGAAAGAAAAAGACAAGAGATGTTTTAATCAATTTTTTTCTTTATTCAATGTGCTGGCAGAAGTTGTGGACTGCCAAAAGCTAAAGTGCCGCGAAGTAGCACTTCAGGGTTTATAAAATACATAAATTATCATCATATTTACCCACTCCTATTTTAACGGGCACAGATCTCGCTTTTATTGGAGTTACTAACGCAATCTGAGGGCGCTAAAATCGGGTTTGATTTTCACTTTGAGTACGTAAGTAATAGAGGGCTGATATTTCTGTAAGTAGTTACTATCAGACATAGCGTTTTGGGGGAATGAAATTACTCTATTTTATACGTTACTGTATCTATATATACAAATATATAGATATACATCTTGAAATAATTTTTCTCCTCAAAACACTCTACGATTGAAGAACAGAACTAGGACAATCAGCCCTCCATTACATATATACTTAGAGGGTTTTCATAAGTTATCACTCATTATTTATCAGCATTTTTGCTTTTCCAACACGAGTTTAGTCACGCATCTTTAACCATACTGCGTTGACGTAATGGTAGTGACGTGTTTCTTTAAATTTTTATGTGAAGTATGTACCCCGAGTTTAAATTCTAACAAGGACAGGAATTTTTATTTTTATTTTTAAACTGTAAAAGTGAATCTTTTGGTAGCTCATTTTTATCCTAAACTTACAATCCGATAATCTAGAAATTTGGTACATATATTCCAATCCAAACAAAGATCAACGCTATCGTTTTTGGTCCATATCGGCCGGCATCCTATTATGTAGCATTTTTGGGGCTTAAATAGTTCTGAAATGTGTAATTTTTAATCAACAGTCACAAAATAAGGTAAAAACGTTGAATATATCATATTCTAACATTCTGCAAAATTTTGTTTCAATCTGCTAAATGGTTCATGAGTAAACATGATTTAAAAATGTCTCAAACTGTTGCTAAGATGAGAAGATACATTCCAGATAAACCAAAAAAGCTGTTCCAAAAGCACACCTGCTGTTATTTGATTTGTAAACCCGTCATTTAAAATGAATTGCACAGGTACGTACCTATTTAATAACCTCCTAATACAATTCACTATGAATTTTCTTGACACTTCATTGAACGTAGTTTTTACCCACCATTCTGACCAATACTTTGGAATTTTCATTTTTATTGTATTTACTGTATAAGTATTTATTTAAACTTTTTCGGTTAATAAAATCTATATTTTCTAATGTGGCTTATTGCGTTAGTTTCTTTTTTTTGTCTTCTTTCATCCCATTTTTTCGATCCGGTTCTTCCCCACACCATTTCTTGTCACTCTGATGAAAGGGAGCCACAAAATAACTGCTGAGCAATAGAAACAAACTGAAAATGATCGATACCAGAATACAGCACCAAAATGTAACATGAAATACAATCATCAGCTAACTATCATCTCATCTTATCACTTCCAATATGATTCAATCAAAAGATCCAACGTGTTCAATTAATTTTATCCGATCTGGTCAAAGTCGATGCGATCAGTCTTCAGTCGGTTCTTAATATCGCCAACTCGAACCTACTCATACTAGAAATGTCGATAATTCATTATGATGAGGCAAATCAAAAACTCACCCCAAATATCATAATACGTCAAAACGAGGTTCCACGATCTTGTGAGAAGTTTTTCTCCATTGCAAAATTCCAATAGTTACCGCCAATAGCTCACGCAGCAGCATCACCTTTGACACCGAATCGAATCACTAAATTTTCTGGTCAACTGCCACTAAACGCTCAGAAAAACATTCACCACGTAACACGCAGGCAAATTTACAAAATAGCATTAATACTTTCGCAAACAGACAATAATCGAAAAATTTTCAACATAAGCTGTCGTTAAAACGAGAGAACAACAACACAAATTTTTGTCCTACACGCGGAACACGAGATAAGCCAGAAAAAAAAACAACGAATTGTGGTAAATATTGTAATCGTTTTACCACCGTTTTACTAAGTACAAAAACGATGCGGCGCACACATTATTAACGTACGACTGTATACGCAACATTCGATGACTTGGGGCTCCAAGGCTTTTACGCCAATAATATGCACTATAACGTAAATGCAAAAATGAAATAAAAAATACCCACAAAAATCGAACACAACAAACATACAGATAAGAACCAAATGTTAAAATATACACCGGGGTACTGCAAAGAGTGGAGGATCTTTTCCTAAATACGACGAACGCGGATGAAACCGTATTACGTAGGCAGGTCGAAATACACCACGAAGAGGGTACTGCAGAGTACTCTTTTTTTTTATTCTCTCTTTCTGTTTTGGTGACAAAACAGAGCACCAGTAGCACACAGTGCAAACTATCGCATTCGTTCAACGCGCACCACAACTACTAACTTTCACGAAAAACAACGGTGTACTCCACACACATACATATACACCCTTACAACGAACACAGTACCAGAGCCCTTTTGCACACGACGGGCTCTCTGCATCTGCATAATACACTACAGGGCATAGGCGCTACCTTCAGTAACCACCGCCAGAACGCAGGAGTGTTCTTTTCGCAAAATGTCGACGACGTCGATGACGACGACGACGACGACGACGACGACGGCGGCGAATGAATGTGTGAGTGTACGTTTTACTGACTACTGCCAACCAACGAATGATACACGCCAACAAAATATAACTCGCGGTTGAACTTCGCACGAGCAGCGGCAAACCGACCCTTCGAAGTACTCGAGAGAGTCGGACGCCAAAAACCCGATCCCTCTTTTGCTGCTCTGTTCGAGGGGAGGGGTGTAGTGGAGGAGAAACAGCAAAAAAAATGGGGGGTTCGCTGCGTATGAAACACGACGACGTCGACGTCGACGTCGAGAGCGCCAGCTAGGGGTTTTGTGTGGATTCTGCACCAACGACTACACGTCGGCGTTTCGTACTCGTACAGCTGCTTTGCCCATTTTTTCACTTTATACCCTTCGGTACGATGTCGAGTGCGAAGGCAAAAAAAAAAAAAAAGAAAAAAGAAGGGAAAAATGAAACAGAAAACTAAGGAAGCCGTAGTTGGTTACACAGCACGGCGGTGCAGCAGCGAGGATACATTCAGTATTATAACAACAAAACGCCTCGTGGAGGTATAGATGTGTGCGTGTGCGTGTTTACTGGTGTGCTGTCGTGTCAGCATAGCACCACCGTCGTCGTCGTCGTTTCACCGCCGTATCTCTACCACAGTTGCGCATTGACCCTCGTCGTCGGCGTCGTCATCGTCATCGTCATCGTCGTCGTCTCTTTCGACTTTACTACAGAACAGCAGAACTTTAACTTGAGCTTTACTGCCTATCCTCGACATCCATTTTCCCCACTTTTTTTTTTCATCTTTCACTTTTTCGTTGCTTGCTCACTCTGTCTCTCTCTTCGTAAGGATAACGTCCTCCAATATTCCATCGTCGCAGTCGTCGTCGTTACTCTTCGTTTCTCATTATACTTTTTTTCCCTCCATAAATCGATAGAGTTCTCATTCCGACTTTTATGCGGTTCTATTCGGTCGACTATAACGACTACGAACTCTCGCTACTTCTGTCTCGCTCTGTACCTCTAACCATCGCACATTCGCGCCCACGAAGCACTTCAAATGCTCACTGCAGTATACCGTTTTTTTTTTTCGATTTCTCCCGCCCCCTGTAACTTTCTATTCTATTAATTTCTTTTCCACCTACTAACCACATCGGTCGGTTGAAGCTAGCCGGTACCTCAGCACATCACGGTGGTCGCTCGTAGTGTAATTTGAGCGCTTTTATGCACTAAATTGGGGGCTAGCACCTTAGGCAACGATGAGTACTACAATTTCTTTCTTTTTTTTCCGGGGAGTGTCCATTGTTACGGTCAATTCTCGCATGACTTTAAACCGAGTACATGACTTACTATTTTTGAGACTAGGGGTATAATACACCAGATCCAAAAAGTAAACACAAAAAGTTCGAGTCAAAAAATAAGAAAAATGGAGTTGCCATCAATTTTTATTTCGATTAGGTATTATTTTTTTTTTTTCTTCTTCAAGAAAGTAGCAGTAATGCCGATTCTTTTGTTGTTATCATAATACATTTGTCAAAATAATTTTTGTAGAACAGAGTTAGAGTTAATCCAATCAGCCGACATCGAACCACCTCAACAATGATATTACTGTAAGAAATTTTTCAGATGAATATATTATGTTAGACCACAAAATTGAAATCTTCTCAAATCTAAGGTCTTATGGGAGGTTTCATTTTTAATTTTTGCAAAGAAGTGAATTCGTATTCAAACATACAAGAACACATACGATGAACGAAAATTAATGTAACTGTGGAATGATAATTCAGGTATTCTTCAGCAAAAAAATTGGTAGGCACCTCTGATGCTGGACCAGCAAAAAACGATGACTTCTGAATAAGCAACCATGGTGTACCTTTTGACGTACTTTACGTTTATGCACGCTATCCTTAAGAATTTAAGGGATAACTTTATCAAATGTATTCTAAATTGGTTAATTCGAACAAAACATCGAAAGTACACACAAAGCACCAGGGCCGCAACTAGGTACGGGCGATCTGTGCATTCGCACAGGGCGGCAGAGTGCAAGGGCGCCATACTAACCACAAAAATAAAATAAATATATCTCTGCCGCGCATCAACCGCAGTAAGTGTGTATTTTCCAAAAGTGTCAAATTTTGTAATGGCTGCCATTCAAAAACCAGCTGACCGGTTTCGCTCAAATTCAAAACCAAACCAGTCCCTAACAGTCTCCAACTACCACAAAAATTTCAAGCCAAAATATATAAATTTATGGGATTTATCGTGATGACAACATGCTGGGTCTGCAACACTTTGAGAACCCCTTCCTCAAAAACTAACAAATTAATTTCAAAAATTTTAACACGAATGTATAGCTCAGGAATGCTTCTAACACTAACCCAAGTTTCATTGTCTTAGGTCGAACAGCGGAGGGTTCACAGACTTCCAAAAAGTTCCAAAATAAGCAAAAAGAGGAAATATATATATATATATATATTGTGTACAGAAGAATTTGAGTGATCTATATATTCGTAATCTACGACTCAGGATCGGCACTTTTCCACAGGTCCCATCCCCAGGTCCCGTCACTGCACTGAATGCAATAGTTGTATTTTCCTTCGGAAAATACACTAAAAAAGATGTAATATAATACATTGGCGTTGTCCGATACATTGTCTGGACAAAGACAAAGAAAATCATTCTGATTTAGGTAATGGGAGGGCGTCAAAAAGTTTGTTCGCACAGGAAGGTAAAAAAGCTAGATACGGCCCTGCAAAGCACTCTTGTTGCCTGCTTTTACGCCGGCATGTCTTGACATTAAAAAGTAAATTGGGGCATATGGAGGTTTATCGGTCCAGTACTATACTATAGTCAAATGTAAGTACCATTTAAAAAATAAATAAATAATGAAAGGGGATGAATCACTAAAATAACAATATATAAAGGCCCTTTCGGCTGTCAGTCAATTTCCAACTACAAGTTGACTAATAAATGTAGGCCACAATTTTGGTCCAAAAGTCTTACTGTACACATTTCTTGCGACAGTAAAAAATGTGAGAAAATACGCATCTCAACTACGTTTTATCGTAAAATTAGCCCAGTACAAAAACGGTTCAGTACTCAGTTCAATAAATTGAAGGTTATAATAATATGAATATTCTCGTAAAATGTACAAAATGGCAGAAAAATACACCTTTCTGTGGCGAGTTATCGGAACATATTGTTACAATTAACAACTGAGAAATCAGAGGGCAGCAGCAAAAAGGAGTGATTGATGATGATATTTCTTCGCATAAAATTGAGAGTTTAGATTTTTTTCCTGAATTAATTTTATAATAAAATTGAAATCGAAGGATATATAGAAAAAACTAATTCGAGGAGCACATTTTCCATATGTGCCACGTGAAAAAGAGAGAGAAAGTAAGTTTTGGTGTATTACTTCGTGTGACAGTAGAAAGAATTTTTTAGGATACGGGACGAAAACTCCCATGAGAAAAATTCTAAAGAATGAACTTTAATTATTTTTCTTGTACTTATAGGTACGTGAAAACGTGAAAATAGTATTTTCATTAAAGTTTAGAGGGACAACTACCCCCTGCCTCCTTAATACCCTAAAATTACTTCCAAGGTTCAGCCACTTTGGACACTTTTCTCCAAATGACTTTCTCGGTCCACTAAGTTGTGAACAGGGAAGAAAGATCAACAACGAATTCAAAAGGGAAGGGCAACAGACAAATCTATATAGCTATTTGTCAGAAAAAGTTTTCTACAGAGCTCTCTAGAGCTGATACTGTGTCAGACCTAAAATAGATGACACTTTATTTTCATATGAAGTATATAGATTGAAACGAATCTGATACTTACGCTCTTGACAACAAAAGACCATTAGTTTGAAATATATGCATGGGGAAAAAACTGCGAATAAGAGTAGGTATAGGTACAGTATTCTGTGACAGATTACCATAGTTGAAATTCTACATGATAGAAGATAATATCTTGTTGGTTGAACAATTTTCGTTGGCTAACAGCATACGAATAAAAAGGACAAAATAACTAAAACGCATTGTAAATTCAAGGTGAACGCAGTCAGTGACGGAGGAAAAACACGAAATCATTCGAGATATTCAAATTCGTTTTTTCGACCCGCAACAAAACACGAATATTGACATCGTCGAAGACGTGATGAAAACAAAGCCGAGATTTCGCATAAGTAAACAACCAAGCGCATGGTAAACTTGGCATCAGGCAGCAGCATCGGTTTCAAGAATTTTTTGGGACGAACCAAAATAAAATGCGGAGTGGTAAATACATTTTAAAAAAAAGAAAGAAAATTGAAACGAAGCACGCAGCGACTTGGATGGGCTTCTGTAGGGTGCTACATGCCGCTTTTATGGCACAAATAAACGAAGTGATGGCCAAAAGTTCGAAACACGCACAAAATACAGTCGCGTTCAAGTTTCTCAAGGTCACAATTTTCGAACAGAATTTTGGCTTCCACATGTGATGAATAAATAGGGTTAGTCCACCCATCAGCAAACAACTGTAATCAATATACTCTTAGTAAATAAATAAGCTTTACTTAATGATAATATCTGCTTTGGCATGAGCGGAAAAATATTTTCATCAATTAAAATGTTCTTAGAACATCAATAAACAATGGATTCATATATAATCTTCTTTCCACACACGCCCGGACACCCTAAGCGATGAAATAATGAAAAATTCAATATTTCAAGGGGGCCGGTAACCGAAAAAAAAAAAAATTGTCATAGGCGTAACCACACCACGGAAGGGCTGGGGGTGTTTCTTCTCCCAAGGGAAAGAATTTTTTTTTTATCATACAACGAGCGAAAAATAGCCGAAATTGAATCCTGTTTTCTTGCAAACAGGGTATTAAAAAAATAGACCTCGCAAAGAGGTTAGTGATGGGGTGAAAAAAATTATCAGTTTCATGAGAAAATATAACGACTGGTACTATTTTCAACTTTTCCCTCAACTTTTTTTAATGAATATACCGTATGTACGTACACATACTTAGAGGCATTACAAAGCCCCCTATATAAAATGGACAGAAGAAAACCCGGAACCAATAATAATGTAAGAAAATCACATGTAAGAGCCTTTCACAGAAGTATGATGAAATAATATAATTAAGTGCTGCCAGCAATAAGTTCAATGAAAAAAAGTGTATATTTGTATGTACCAAGTGTCAATAGTAAGCCCAGGAAAAAATTTTAAAATAAGCTCCTCACTACTTACAAGGTTAGAAAAACTTCATTACATATATATCACAATTTTTACAAATACCGAATTCAGCCTTCATAAGTGACTTTCGGGCTCGATATTAAAACATATTTTACCATTACATTCTTGATAAAAAAATTTTTCAACTATTTTTTGATTAAAGTTTTTTAGATTATTTCGTATAATCTGCCTGAAATTCGGCTCGAGACAGAATATTTCCAATTACTTATACTGATATCAGGAAACTTTTCAAAAAAAAGTTTTTTCATTTTTTGAAAAAACTACAGAAGGAATAGTGCTGAAATTTTCAAGATTAATAGTCATTATGTAGGACCCGGTATGATAGGAGTTTTTTGCTTATTGGTTCAAAGGTTTCTGAGAAAAGTTGACGAAAAATTCCTGGAAAAGTGGTTTTAAAGGATTTTGAAGAAATTATAAAAGGGATGGTAAATTTTCACGATACATTTTTCTAATGTACAGAAATTCTGTGTCAATTCGTTCAGTAGTTTTCGAGAAAATTAGAAAAGAAAAAATTACTGCAGAAAATTTACTGTTCACGGTATTAAATGCATTTTGTTAAAAAATAAACGACTGCGTTAATCTGAATGGGTAGCTCTTACTGGTGGATTTGCCTAAATTTATGACAATAAATTTTTCAAACTTTAAATTCTCATTTCTTCAATTACACCCATCTAATTTTTAATTTTCAAATTTGAATAGCATAGGACATTCTCCGAAATGTCAAGAACCTTTTAAGCCTAATTTCATTAAAATCTATGAAGTAAAACACTTGTTCTGAGCGAACAGAATTCCATTAGTTCCGGAGACAGACATACCAAACATATAACCTCCTCCGTACGCACTTGGTAAAAAAACTACGAAAGAGATAAGGCTGAAATTTTCATGAAAGGTAGTCATTATATAGGACCAGATCTGATTGGAGTTGAATGCCTAGTGGTGCAGTAGTTTTTGAGAACACTGAAGAAAAAAAATTTCTAAAAGTATGGTTTTTCTAGAATTTAGAGGAAACCACAAAACAGATCGGGCAGAAATTTCCACGAAATGAAATTCTAATGTTGAACCAGGTCTGACAAGGATTTAGTGCGCCTATTCACTTCTGAGTTTCTAACAAAAATGTAGAACAAAAAAAATTGCTGGAGAAAAGCAAGTTTTCTGTGTTGCTTAAAGTATCTTTCAGCATTTACGGGCAAACAGTTATTTCACTCATTTAACTGAACTTTCGATAAATTGATATGTTTGCTAAATATCGATAACAATTGATAGATTTTTTCAATTTATTCACTCATTTGGAATTGAGGATATTTGTTTGATTGTAGATAGATAAATTGGCAAAAATTGAGTTTTCTAGCACTGCTGCCCTATTTTTTATTTTTTCCAAGAAAAGTAAATTCTCCTTCTCTCAGAAGAAAGAACAAAGAACACCAGTAAAAACTTCATCAAATTTAATAGAGAATATCGAAGCTCTTTGTATTTTCAAGGCACAAAACAAAAAATGCTAAATCAAACAATTTCAAATGAAATGAACAAAATTTGGAAAAAATTCACGTTACTCTTGTCCTTGCTTAGAATTAAATACTGATCTAGTCATCAGAAATAAATCGCTCATTAATGTAAGTAGGATCCTCTAGCAGGGTGAATTTACATACTTTTTGCTGTTTTTATCGTACACATATAGGATAAATTTTACACAATTTTACGCACTTTTATCACAATTTAACGTATTTAAGATGCGTCAACACTGAAATCGATGTTCTTTAACTAAGGTACGTTTTTACCCATTTAGGGCGCCTACAATATCAAATTCAAGTTTTAAACCAATAACGAGATATAAAAATCTATCACTATTATTCACCATTCATACAGATCAATAAAATTTGGTATGGAGCACGGTGCTTTTTTCTTATACATACAGGCCACTTCTGTAGCTATCACTGACCAATTTAATAGATACTTATTTGACAATGAATATATTCAAGTCTAACTCGGAATCATTTTTTTATTTCATTAAATCATAATTTATTACCATATCAAGGCACCTGGGGAATATTTTACACCATATGTTCAAAAAATATACTTTTGAATCTGTATTAACATTTTGAATATACGAGGTGTGTTCAAAAAGTACCTGGAATTTTTAAATTTTGCGGGTCTGGAGAGTCTGATTGTCAAAATTTTTTTTTATTGTGTTGGTATACATGCCCCTGAAGTATGATAAAATTTTCAGCTATATTCACTGTTTACTTTGTCTGTGGTAGTCACTAAGGTTTGACGTGTTTTTATGAGCTCGGTGATTTTTGTTTGTTTAAACAATGGAAGAATTGAAGAGTCAAAAAATTTGTATTAAATTTTGCATAAAAAATGAAATAAAGTGTAACAAAGTGTGTGAAATGTTACAAGAAGCCTATGGTGAGTCTGCTATGAAAAAAACAAGTATTTACGAGTGGTATAAGCGTTTCCAAGATGGCCACAAAGACGTTGAAGATGACAAACGCTCCGGTCGACCCAGCACGTCAATAATCGATGAAAATGTGAAAAAAGTGGAAAAAATGGTTATGAATGATCGCCGAATCACAATTAGAGAAGTTGCTGATGAAGTTGGCATATCAATTGGCTCATGTCATAACATTTTTTCAAATATTTTGGGCATGAAACGAGTGGCAGCAAAATTCATTCCAAAACTGCTGAATTTTGACCAAAAAAACAATCGCATGAACATCGCTCAGGAGCTTTTAAACGACGTCAACGACGATCCAAGTTTACTTGAAAGGGTCATAAATGGAGATGAAACATGGGTGTACGGTTATGATGTCAAAACCAAAGCACAATTGTCCACCTGAAAGCATTCAACGTCACCAAGAGCAAAAAAAGCACGTCAAGTTCGATCAAATGTCAAGGTTTTGCTTACTGTTTTCTTCGATTATAATGGCATAATGCATCAAGAGTTCTTACCACAAGGTCGTACGGTTAATAAGGAGTATTACCTTGAAGTTATGCGACGTTTGTGTGAAGCAATCCGAAAAAAACACCCCGATTTATGGAAAAACAATTCATGGCTTTTGCACCACAATAACGCACCTGCTCACTCGTTGTTGCTTGTTTGTAATTTTTTGGCCAAAAACAATACCGTAGTCATGCCCCAATCTCCATATTCACCAGATATGGCTCCGTGTGATTTTTTCCTATTCCCAAAGATGAAGAGACTCATGAAAGGACGGCTTTTGTCCTCGATTGAAGAAATAAAGGCCGAATCGCTGAGAGTGCTCAAGGACATACCAAAAAGTGAATATCAAGAGTGCTTCAAAGATTGGAAAAAACACTGGCATAAGTGTATTTTATCTGGGGGGGATTACTTTGAAGGGGACCACATTGATGTAAACGAATAAATAAATATTTTTTTGAAAAAACGAAAATTCCGGGTACTTTTTGAACACACCTCGTATTCAGTAAGTTGACCATTCAAGTATAACAAGGTATCAGTAAAAAGACCGGTCAACGCCTTGTAATTGAAAGTGTTACGAGCTTACAATAGAACAACATTCGTTAAAATATATAGACATGATCACTGGGAAAAGTATAAACATTTTGCTAATCTACCTACACTAATTCTAATTTCTGTAACAGCCAAAAGAGGGGGTAATGTACCTAATTAGAACCACTTTCAGTGTTACACCATACACGAAATATCACGTACTTTAAAAGCAGTAATACTTCTAGAAAAGATTCAAGTTTATCATCCACAGACTATCGTGGACCTTAACATATGTTAGAGACTCAATAATATTTTTAAAACACACGAGTGATTTTACACATTTAATAAAATAATAATTTGTACATCATAGTACATACCCTTACGTTAATATTAATACATATACAATCACAATTCAACAAGCAAGACTATCTGTTCACTAGAGACTTCTACTAGAGAGGTTCCAGGTACTTAGAAGTAGCTGTCGAGGAACTGTGTCTTATTCCACTGAATCGAGGGATTATATACTCATTCAGGATATGAAAACGTACGTGTCGGATAGGTAAAATGTGGTAGGGTGTTGTTATTATAGGGTTGTGCTGACTTGTCGAGTACTCGAGGGACAGGCACAACTAGGTCATGAATATACAGAAGGTATATCTATATTTGTAAAATTGAAAACGGGTAATATAGTGGTTGTTTATAAAGAGTTATAGGATGATTATTGTTGATAAATATCTACGTTTTTGGTGTTCTAAAATGTGTGGACGAATATGTTCATCATTTCTAAAAATAGACAAAAATATACGTTACACAATTTCATCATTTTTATTCAATTCCCTGGTGGTACCTAGAGATTTTGATACTTTGTCAATACAGATACTTTTTTCTCATATTGACCAGAAAATATTAAGTATCTTCGATATTTTGAACAACTCAATATTTCTAGTATTAATACTTGATTTCAAAGGTATCGATTCTCTTATCAAAATCAATGGCAACAATTCTGTTTAGTTAAATTTTTTTTACTTGCTTTTCTGCAATATACAGAAACATAGACTTGCCAATGGTTGGATGTACAATTGAATAAAATTTAGCGTTTTTATAGTTTTTGTTCTATAAATTTTGATCTCTCTTATCCCATTTACTCTAAATCAATGATAATTACTTTTGACTCTATAGTACCGGACCAGTAAAGAAAGATGATTTCTAGTTCGACATACTGGTGCTTAACAAGTAACCACAGCATATTTTTTGACGAAATTTTCTTTTTTCTTATGTACGCTATCCTTCAGAATTTAAGGGATGTCTTCATCAGATGTATTCTAAATTGGTGAACTCAAACAAAACATCGAAAATATTCAGACGGTACACTAGAGTTGCCTACTTTTTAGCGGGTATCTTGACATTAAAAAGTACATTGGTCTTATGAAGCTTTACTGGTCCAGTACTATATAGTCAAAGATTATGATGAAACAAAAGTATTGAAGAATATCAATATTCCTATACTTCAATATCAGCAGGATGTTTGTTAAGTCTAAAAATATAAAAACCCCTTGTTTTAAAAACTTTTTTCAGCATTACTGATGGCATTTTTTCAACATTACACCAAATACTGCCTGAAGTGCTTAAAGCCACCTTGCAGCAGGGATTAAAGATGAAAATCCACCTTTTTGACGAGGTATTGCTCATTGTTCCATCACCACTGGTTCATCATTTTATTTACCATACTTATTAATTTGCGCAATACTTTGTCTAATATTGTCAAGTAAAATTTTTGATGGTATTAAGGCAGCACCTTCTTTGGATATTATCAATGATGATTTAAATGAACTTTTTTTAGATTCCCATTCCCATACACATTCTTTGACTTTGACATTTTTTGCCTTACATATTTCAGCTAAAATTTTTTGTTTAAATTTAATAAGACTAGTTCCAAATGACTCTGTTATTTTTTAACCCAAAAAAACAGTCTTTTCTTTCTCTTGCACTTTATTTTCCAAAATTTTATCAGCAATATATAAATGAGGTTAATTATTTCGCTCTTTTGCAGCATCCTCCATAGGATTTATACCCATTTGATCGATTTTTTTTTTATCTATGGCCCCAAAAATCAATAACCTCATACGTGAGTTTAAAATGGTAAATAATTGATTATCAAATTGATTAATTCTCCATTTTTTGAGACATTTGTTCCTGACACATTTTTCAATTGAAATAAATAAAAGATAAAAAGTATGTATATTCATACATTAACATTTGAAATTGATAAGATTCCTAAATTCCCATGTAGAAGTTAAACTTGAAAATGCTGAAGCTGTTCAGCAATGCATTTAAGTGGGATAGGTATCAATATGTGATGAAAGTAGTTTGTTCATTGAATTAAATACCCTAAGGTTGGTACAAGAATCATTGAAATTGAGTCATTCATAGAATGCTGTAGGCTAGTGTCACCAATAACTTCTTCTATGACTTACTTTTCAGTCAGGTCAACAAAACCCTCAACTCCAACATAATGAGCGAGAGCTACTATGTCCTCATTTATAAAGAAAAATCATAACAATTACTTCACACCATAGTGGAAAATCCACCTACTCTTCTCAGCTATTTGCTCATTTAGAAAACTCTGTACTCTATTAGGAAAAAGTTAGTTCCATGAAAACAGTTGATTTTATTAAAAGGGCTAGAACTTTTGACAGTTGTAATATAGGAATGGCACATACCTTTGATATTAACAATAATACCAACATTTAGTCTTAATTTATCATCAGTAATTGGCTTTCGGATTACTTTACAGTAGATGATAAAATTTTTGGACTAAGACCTCTTCACAAATGTAAAAAATCTCACTGAAATCCCATCTCTGTTCATTGAAACCTCCATAGACACCACCCAAATTCTCAGAAATCAGAATTCCAATCATAGAGGAAATTTATCAGTAGAGTTAAAAATTCATGGACACAAATTCAAACGAAATTTCCCCATAAATTATATACATTATAGTTAAAATTGATTAACCACAAAATAGGCTCAACAGCTTTCTACACAGAAATTAGATCACACTTCTCTAAAGTTGCCTTTTGATCAATTCATTATGTTTTCAAATTTTATTTTATTAAATCAATACAAAATCATGGATTGTTGCACTATTAATTAAATTTGCATGAATAATATTTACCATTACTATTAGAAGAGTACACATGGTTCATTTTTCACAACATTTAAATTCCATCAAACACAATTTTTTAAAGTCAAGAATTGGATTTCACTTTCAAAAATTATTGTATCATTAAAAAATTATTACAACCAAATACCCGTAGTACAAAAATTGACAAAAATTAATACAATTTTCGCACAGCAAAGATAATGAAAAGAAAATGAAAAAGTGCATCAGACCAGTGAGTTTATAAAGGCAAAATTATAAGAGAATAGGCATATTTTGGTATTTCATGAAGAAATAAGTACACCTACACTTGAAGAATTTAGAGCCGTATTCATTGATGACTTTAACACTCAGCTAAGTATTAAGGTCATAAATGAGTAACACCCTAAGAATAAAGAAACATGAGTGTTATTTTGTAAATTACAAAAACTGCATTTGAAGACTCTTTTTGATCTCTGTACTTCCGACAACTTCATGTTAAGAGAGGTGAATGACCAAATAATTTCCAGTAGAAATTTGTAAATTAGGAAATTTGACCATATTTAAAAAGAATTAGTATAGGAAAAGATTTGTTTATAAAGAAGATGTTCACTACTTGCAGTCATTGGATAAAATGGTCATCAACCCTAAACATCAGTTAGTAGATCAAGAATAAAACATTACCAAGCATTAGAATATTATAGAAGTAAAACAAAAAAGAGTTAATAAAAAAAATTTTAGTTAAAGCAACCAGATACTACAGGGTAAATTAAATGAAGATTATTATTCCAAAATTACATAAACCAAAAAAGTTAAAATTTAGGAAATTAAAAAATTAATTTTCATTTTAGGGCAAACAACATGGATGAAATATATGTTTTTCAAATGCATCTAACATAAGAACTAGACTATATTCAGACATTAAAGATACCTCTTGGACACATAGATGGCATCACAAACTAAATTTATTCAAAAATGGAGTTCAAACAATTTGGAATAATACTACTAAAATATTCTGAACAATAAAACCAGTGAAAAATAATAATATAATCGAAAGAGAGGAAGAAAAAAATTTAAAAAATTGAGTTCAATCTTGAAGGAGCAAAAGTAAAAGAAAAAGTGAAAATAAAAATGGTTTAAACACTGTTGCCAAGTATGTAGATGTTTCAATACGAACACAAGAAAGAGACCTATTGATTTTGGTATGGCTCAGACTGTACTCACAGTATTCCAATAAACAAAAAATTCACCAAAAATCACAATTTATTAGAGTAAAAAATTGAAAACATAAAACAGTTCGTTACTGAAAGCTGATACCTTGGGCCAAGGTAAGGACTTTACCATTATTAATGGTAATTGTAGATCTCCGCATATACTGCTTCCATGAATCAGAACCAGATTCTCGCCCACCTCCAGTATGTTTTTCACCTCCAAATGCACCACCAATTTCAGCGCCACTGGTAGGAATATTCACATTTACAATTCCACAATCGGATCCTTTTGGACCAATCCACTGTTATACAATAAGTAAATGTCATTTTAATTTAAAAATTCAAGATTAAAATAAGATCAAATAGAGTTACTAAACAAATAGTACTTTGAAAAGTCTTGAAATATCACTCGTGAAAATTGACGATGATAGACCTTGTTGAACATGATTATTTATGTGAATAGCCTCCTCAAGTGAATCGCATTTGAATAGATAAACTATAGGGGCAAAAGTTTCTTTCAGTACAACACTGCTTGATGGTTTTAATCCTGTTATTATGGTTGGCTCAACAAAAAATCCAGGTCGATCAATCACCTAATACATTTATTACATTAATATTTCTCAGTATTTTAAAACTTCAACTAAGAATAATGTTTCTTTTTCTTTCTTTTTTTTTTACTTTGCCACCAAATTCGATTTTTCCTCCAGCATCAACAATTTCAGCAATGGAAGCTTTGAATTTATCAACAGCCACTTGATTATGTAAAGGACCATAGAGAGTGTTTTCATCTAGAGGATCACCCAGTCGTTTAACAACGTCATGATATGCTTGGATTATAAGACTTAAAACCATATCATATACCTTAAAAAATTGAAGATGTATAAATGAGTCCATGTTTCGGCTACTATCTTTCAGAATAATAAATCATGTTTTACTTTTGAATGTAAAATTAATCGCCTTGTGGTTGTACAGCGTTGACCAGCAGTGCCACAACAAGAAAATACAATGGACTGAGCAACAACATCTACATCAGCATCTTCAGCAACAATTATAGCATTATTTCCCCCAAGTTCAAGTAGTGACTTTCCAAAACGTTCTTGAATTTTTACACCAACCTACATAATTATATATCAAGTACAGTACTGTTTTTTAGAAACATTAATATTGAATGAATGAATATTTATACAAAATTGAAAGGCCTGCTCAATCGTTTTTTCTTTTGAAATTCAACATCCTCTCGCTCTGTTGCTCTGTTATATTGTCCTGATTGCTAATTTTCTGCTCTCTTGCGACAATTTTATTACTGTTACTATAATTTTTCGTATCACAGGTACTTCCAAACCTTTGAAATCCTAAAATAGAGACTTTAAGGCACTTTCTTGCTTTCAATATTTCACAGTTCTCAGTTATAATATTCCTACATTCTATTTGAAGCCACAAATCAGGTAAATATTACAAACATGTCTTAAAGAGACAATTGCAAATATCATCCTACAATAGTTGTTGATACAAAAACTAATCAGCTCATTACATCTGACTGAATTTTTCTTATACATATAATAGGTTTAAATACTTTCAACTCCTTTTTCAAATCCATTAATTATTATTTTTCAGATTATTGCCAACCTGTTTTCCAACTTCGCAACTACCAGTGAAAGAAACTAATGGAATTCTAACATCGTTGGTGATTAATTCCCCAATATCTTTACCTCCCGTGCAAAGAGTACATACTGCTCCAGGGATACCATTGGCTTCTAATACTTCAGCAATGATTTTTGAAGTTGCAACCGAAGTCAAGGAAGTGGAGGGAGCTCCTTTCCAAAGCAATGAGTTACCACAAACCTGTCATAAGCAGGGAAAAAAAGATAAAAAAAATTGTCACCTGGATAAAAAGGCAAATATACAAATAATACCATTGCTACAGCGCTGTTCCAACCATAGACAGCTACAGGAAAATTAAAGGCACTAATAACGGCTACTACGCCCAAAGGATTCCAATTTTCTAGTAATACATGCTCTGGTCTCTCAGAAGGTAAAATTTTTCCATCAAACATACGTGACAATCCGACTGAGTAATCGCAAATATCTATGTATTCTTGAACTTCACCAATCCCTTCTGCAAGAATTTTACCTGAGAAAAAATGTTTTTGTTTGAATTAACCATAATTTAATTGATGTATGGAACACGAGCCTGAATTAAGGTATGTTTTTTATATGTTCAAGTTTTCTTTACAGTGGGACTGAGGTTAAACAGTGATTAAAATTCTTTCAATCAAAAATTTTTACTCTTTTAAAATAAAATTTAAAGGGTAGCTTTTACATCACATTTATTAATTACAAAAGAGTAGTTTTTTTTATAATTACAAAAAGTAGTGTTCATTATTGAAATATTACTTATATCAGAGCTAAATTAAAAATAAATAAATAAACACTTCTCAGATAAAAATAAAAACAAGAAATTCAACATTCTTTCAAATTTGCAACTCTGAGAATAAAATGAATTCCTCTTTACATTAATTTCATGGATCATACATTTCCACAAAAATATAATAGCTACTGAATTCCTAGCCGATTGATGAAAACTATCAATAGCAAATTGTCAACAGCAACAATTTCACTTACCCATTTCTAATGAGACAAGCTTTCCAAGAGGCACTAATTTACTTCTGAGTGCATTCCCAATTTGTCTGACTATTTCCCCACGCTTAGGAGCTGGGATCTCAACCCATTTTTGCCAGGCAACTGTTGCCGATTTGATACATCTTTCATAATCAGTTTTGCTGGCTTGCTGGACAGACGCAATTGGACGTCCACAGGCTGGAGAAATTGTCGTAATGATCTACAAATTCAAACTAATCAAGGGAAAGCAAAAAAAGCAAAAAACAATAACAAATACTCAAAAATTTACCTCGCCATTCGCATTCCACTGACCATCGTATACACCAGCATTCAAGGTCTTCAGTCCAAGTTCATTTAGAAATTTATAGCCATCCTTTTCTATTAGAAAATCAGAGTAATTTCGGCAGAACCATTTAGTCGAATTAAGGTTTGCATTATTCTTCACAATTCTCAACATTATTTCTCACATACACTTATTGTCTGCATGTATTCAATCGTGAGGATTATTCCACACTGTGAACCAGAATAGTCCTTGATAATATAAGAAACCTTGATCAGCACCGACAAACAAATAATAAATAAAATTTAATGTTCAAATCACTAAGTTAAGAAGAAAATTTTAAATTTATAGCTTCTCAACAGTAAAAATAAATACAAAAATAATCTGTTTGAAAATATATTCTAAAATGTTGGCTGAAGGCTTAAATTAGAAGAGCTTCATGAAAACTACAAGTTGAATGTTTTCATACAAATATTTGAATTTGAACAATAGGAGAGTTCTAACCAATTTTTTTTTCTTTTTGAAGAATTTCATTTTTTATCAAAATTTGCTTTTAGCAAGTTTATTTTTCTAATGATTGATGAAAAAAATTTTTTTGAATTTTACTGATTTGAACCCTTTCTAAAAGAATACTTTTCGAGGAATTTTATTTTCTCAAAGTTCAACTTATTTTTCTATTATTTGAACTAGTTTAAAATGACTACTAGGGAACACATTATTTGTCCAGTGTCCGATTAACCTTCTATTGGATGCTGAATGAAAAGTATTATTTTAATTTTAAAAATTTTTGCTAAACAAACAACCAACTTTTTTCAATATTTTTATGAGAAAATATGTTTGATGATTTTCCTTCAAATCGCCAGTACATGTCTCTCAATGTTGATAGAAACCTCTCTATCGGGAGTTTAAGAAGTCACAATTTTTGAAGGGGTGTCATGTTCTCCTCAAATAAAAATAAGTCGACTTGTTTCATTATTTTTCTTAATAGTACATACACAAAAATTTTTTCAAAAATGGGCTTTGTTAGGTTATGAGAGATACTTTCCTGACCCTTCGGCTGAAAATGTTTTGAAAATTGAAAAATATGAAGATAATCAAATTTCTACATTGTGAGTCGAAAAATTTCTCACAATAAACACCCCTTCCTCCACTGGTCAATCCTGGCTGTGCTGCTGATGTCGTGGTATGATTATTTCTTCTGAAAACATTACAACCCTACGTGCATTTTTCTCTATATATTTACACAGTATTCTTTTTTCAATTTCAAAAAAAAAAAATGTCATAAACAATATCCAACTGTGCTGTATTTTATTATTTTTTTGGGCTATGTACTTCTAGTGTAGGAATCATTCCATCTAGATAAAAATTGAGCTCTTTCTGCTACAAAGATAACAATTACGTATTTCCTCCATTTCCAGAGAAAGCTCTATCATGCGATTAGATAATAGTTATAGTATCCAATTCTATCTTTCTTTTCATGTTTTCCACTTTTTTTCAATATACATTCAACTTCCAACAGCTTCCACCTTTAACGAATCAATATTTGAAAATCTATAAATATAAACGAAAAAAAAAAAATTTTTATACTATTAATGCGAAACTTGTCACTTTCCCAATAAAGAAAATTTTCATTTTGAGATAAATCATTTAATAATTAGATCATACCAGTTTTCGCCTTTTTTTCCTTTTTATTAATTTATAGTTTCAAAGACAAACATTTTAACAAATTTTATTCAACTCCAATCATGAAAAATGGAAAAAAAATTGCATTTTATTCAATGTTACCACATTTTGACAAAAAAATGGACAAATTATAGAAACTTCTAGGAAATTGAAGAAGGCTCAAGGAAGACAAAACTAGTGTAGAAAAATTGAATACCACACCCTGAGATTTCTTCAGTTATGTGACCCTCTCTGAGGTTTCTTCACTTCAGTAATGCGAGTAATAATGTTTTATCGACAAGTCTCACAGGGAGTGGATTCATTTCTCCTTACTGAATCTTGAGAAACTATCTAGAAAATTTAAATTTAACATAAAAACTATCAAATTGATTTTGGAATTGTTGGGTTTATTTGATGTTCTCCGACTCAGTCTTTCGTATGATAAACTTCTATTCCATTAAATTGTACTAACTCCACAATGAAAAAGGAAAGTAGGTGGTGACAATATATCAGCAAAACATTTGGATGTTCACTATGTGATGTCTGTAGCCATGTGGTTCAAAGATCGAAGCTCTCCTGTTGTTCGAACTTTGTCATAATCTAATTATATTATTTCCACTGTACTGGAAGAGTAAGGTTGTAACCACATACAAGCGAAAAAGTTATTGAATTTTAGAGCAAGCGCGATGTAAAGACGTAAGGTCCAATCCCTGAATTGGAAAACTATAGAACTGGTGAACTTGATGCGTCAGCACTATCTTTTAGACACATGTTCAGCTCTCTTTGGCACTGAGTGTGTAGTGACTAGGGTAGAAATCAAGATGTAATGGAAATGGTGGGTGAAAATCCTCACCTTTACGAGTTGGTCACACATTTTTTCAAATTAATAAATGATGTCTGTTATACACTTTTCCAGGCACTCAAATTTTTTCTGGTCTATAAGATAGTGGGGTTGTTTGTTTCATATACCCCTAAAATTGAGGCATGCTTTTTTTTTTTACAATGGTAACTCGATTTATTTTTTCAACTAGGTACTTATTTTGGTTCATCGTTTTTAACATCCGATGGTTGCTGCCATCAGCCCGAAGAGAAAATTTTTGTATTATCAATCGTATGGTCTAGAGGTTAAAAGGTTGACAGATCTAGTCGGCCATGGGCCCCTTCAACAGGACAAAGACCCCAATTTAGTTTAACAAAATTTAATTAAAAAGTCACAGCTGGGACTTGAAAATAAAAAGCAGCCTCAGCCCTTTATTAGTCTTTGGCAGCCATAGACACAGACTATATTTTCACTAGGTACCAATTTAATACCTTCGAATTCCAAAATCCTACATCATCTCACATTGTAAAACGTAAATTAAGACTTTTGACGAACAATAAAAAACCGATAAGATATATATTCTGACATGTGTCATGAAAGTAATTTCGTTTGAAAATGGTTGTTGAGAAGAACCCGATATTAGACAGACGAGTAGATAATTTTTAAAATATTTCATTCAAAACATCATACTTGTGGCCGATCAATAATAAAGATTTAAATTCTGTAATGAGAGTTTTGAAACTTTTTTCAAGACTCTCAAGCCTCCAGCACTCCAATGCTTTATTTAGACGGTTCATCAAGGCGGTCAGATTCGCCCGACCGAATTTGATCGCCTAGATAACGCATGGTAAGTTAAAGTTATAATAGGTAAGAGAAGAAGAATTTTTATCGAAAAAGGATGGTAACTTATAGATGAATTTTCATCATCCCTGTAAGATAAACACAAAATTATAAAATTATAATTTTTGGATCTCTGAATAAAATTAAAATAAAAAAATTAATTAGATTTTTTAACAATTTAAAAAAAAAGTTTGGTATAAATTCTTCAATGAAATGAAGCAGAACATGACACATCGTGCCTTTAAGAATCATTAACTCAAAAACAAAAGATACAGTTTTTAATCACAAAGAAAATACCTTCATAAATGAAAACAGTTTGATTTCTCAAAATAACGGAGTGAATTTGAGAACACAAATTACAATCGCCGTGATATTTTAGGTCTAAGGATACCTTCTTTCAAACACAATTTACAATGAATAATTAACAAAGACAATTTCTGTTCAGTACGCATGATTACTTATCAACTTTACACATTCAAACGTTACAGCAATGAAAAAGAATGGATAGGATTGCACAATGTACAAAACAATCGTCATAGTCATCGACTACGATCAAAAATTCCAAATAAATAAACAGGATTCATATTGTATCGATTCAATTTACTCGCAGTTCATTAAGGCATACATTATGATGTTTACGTCACGGTTGCCATCTCAAAGTACAATCGACTTGCGATTAATTTCTCACATACTGCAATATACCTACCGATAAAAAAAAGTACTGGTATCGATATGAAGATTTTTAAGTCAATATGGCTCAAAATTAAGTAATATACTTTTCGATTTTGAAGTATTCCCTAATAAATAAAACAGCATTTTCAAATGTTTTTCGCGATCATATTAATACCCCACCACATAAAAGTCATTTAATTCAGCATGAATACGCTTCAAGATGATAAAATTACATTTGTTTTTGAAAACAGAAACTAGCTTTCAAATTCCACCTGATTAGACTTCTAAAACGTAAGTGCATTAATGATAGCCTACTATAGTCGGTGAAAGTGGTTGAAAAGCGTGTTACGTTTACGTGTAACATGAAAAAATTAAGACTTGGGTTTTAAAAACAGTCGAAAAAATGTAATATTGGTATTTATAAATGAGTTTATAAAAACCTGAAGAAAATAGGTCTATTCGCTTTCTCATCTTCGACCCCCTATCTTTTTCAACCTTGGGTTTATCACCGATGAACTTGATGCAAATTTGTAACTAAAAAACTAGACATCGAAGCTGAAGTTGGCTCACTATTTAGAAATGCCTACTCGAAACAACTATCACTCATTTTTGATAAATTCTCAAATTTTAAAACAGAACACTTCGAATTTTACATCGTTAACAAGTAAATATTTGCGTGGCCAAAAAATTGTCAAAGGGACCAATGTAAAAGTTAGATAAAACGTAATGAAAATATTTTTTTTGATTTTTAATGAAAATACATAGAAACGACAGAACGTAAGTCGTAGCACTTTTAAATTTATTTATTGTAGCTAGCTCATAAAACTTAACCAGGCCTGATGAGAGGAAGAAGGAGGTAATTCAACTCGGGCCCAGAATTCTCAAGAAAAAAAGAAAAACAAGTACATTTTCGTGAAAATTCTGGAAAATCTACTGAAATATACTTAAAAAATTTTTTTCACGAGCGAAGCGAGCGAAATTTGCTTTTCTAATATTACAAAACCTTTCTTACAAAGAAATTCTGGATACTGCACTGAATACAAATACGATTTCCACGTTTTTGAGGGACCTATAAATTTTTTCTCCCCGGACTCGAATTTTCTCTTTACGGCCTTGAAACTAATGTCAAGGTCGATCACCATTCAGGATCAACTGAGAAAAATAGACGATTGCTTTCATTTTGCGTAAGAAATCATTTGAAAATAAATTGATTTTAAGTTTCTCCGAGTTTTTCGAAACATTGTTATTAGAATTGTGACATTCTCTGAATTAAATTAAAATTTACGAAAATAAAAGTTACAGCATTGGGGATTTTTTATGATTTTTGACACGAGATTTTAACTAACTTTTATTTTGATTTGGATGGAAAACGCATTTTAAAAACTGATTTCTCCTAAGTTAACTGCACAAATGATAACGTCAATTTTAATACATTTTTCATCACTACAATATTAAGAAACAAAGAAAAATGGGTTTTCTGAAAACTTCATTTCATCTTCACAAAAATAAATTTCTCATTGATGACACGCAATCCTACGACTGTTGCAGTGGGCTACTAACGAGGGAAAAAATAAGTTTTTCATTAAAATGGGCATGATGATCAGTAAAATAAAACATCAAAATATATACCAAAAATTTTCGTTGTTATTAGCCAAAAATGGTATCAGAAAGAATTGGAAATGTATCATTCAGCAGAGGTAAATTAAAAATTAGAAACGCTATCAACAGCTTCACATCACTCACTTTTCCTAAAAATAAATTTTACTCATTACATGTTATCCACCATTCAGGGAATGAAATAATTTTTTTTTACGGCATGATGAAACATTTTAAAAGAACTAAGAACATCAATTCTTCTTCTACAATATCAGTGGTCTTCAACCAGTGAAAGAATTTATAAATGAGGAATATTAAATTTTAATCTTTAATAATATATCAGATAAATCGTTTTTACACAAATTGTTGGGAAATTTAAATTTTAAATTAAAAGCTAGTGATCAAACTTTCATTTTTCATAATGCTGATTAGGCTCATATCCACGGCGGGAAGGTTTTGAAGGCGAAACTCCACCTCACAAGGCTCCAAAAAAAAACATACAAGATCTCAAACACAAAAGACATACAAAAAATTTTTTTTCATTCCACTAGCAAAATCATTTTCTCAATTAGCAACCCATCGACGAGAGTTGAATCCTGCATAAAGCACTGATGCAGGAAAATTTTTGTACCTCTGTTTCGTGGCCAGTCAGTCTTTTTCAAAAATGTATTTTAGGCTTTGGGTACAAAAAGGTTGAAAACTGCAGCTACACAGCTTAATATGACAGCCCCCATCAGCGTCGCAAAAGTTAAGTAAGTGAAAATCTAAAAAATAAAATTTTATTTGCACTAGGCAATATGATTTTGTTTTGTCGATTAATACAGAGGCAGCATATAAATTTGGAAACTTTCAAGCAAATCCATAATAATAGTACAGAATCAAATTTTAATTGCTCACTTATAGCTGAGAAACATTTTGTTCAAGATAATTAGCAATTTATGCTCATCGCTGTTACCTTATAACTACGTCCAAAAACCTATTGGGCCCAACCAGGCTAAGCCCACAACAGCTGAGTTAACACTATTTGATTAACAGACCATGCAGATTTGGGCACTTCCAATTTCTTCGAAATTACGTCACATATTCGACAATCAAAATATACCATCACAGAGCCTTCGTGGATAAACGCTTTAAAATTTTGATAAGGTACTTACCAGCAATTTGCAATTCTATTACTGTGTACGTATTCACTCGAACCAGTCCTTGCGATTTTCAAAGCGCGTTCATTTTTAAATCAGGATCAGTCAACTTTGTCGCCAAGCAAAATGCTTTTTTTATAAGCTTTTATTCTATTCACTACTACGATTTAATTTATAAGGTGCAGAGCAGAAAAAAATCTCTAACGCAGCAGCAGCTTCGTTAGAAAATATAGGTTTTCGAAAATTATAAATTTAGGTAGTCACTAAAAAGTTATAAACCGATCATAGTAAATATTTGTTTCCAATTACTTTCCTACTGTTCCAAAATTATGCATTTTATAGCCAAAACAAAAATGAAAATAGCCATATCGAAAGTACCGTGAGGCCGATCCCCAACAAAATCAATACATCAGGTCCTTGGCTTAGCGCTAATGTTCGTTCCGAATTTCGTGACTAACGGACAAAAATTGCGAACTGTACCGTGGTAACATGAAATTGGCTTTTATTTTATATATATATATATATATATATACACACACATACATGAATTTGAGTCATTATAGCGCCAAAATTTTCCTTGAGTTATGAAACGAAAAACATACCCACGCCCAACCACAGGTGCTTCCATGACACCAAGATTAATTAGTAGATTTTCAATAGAAAACATACTTAAAAAGGATAAAATCTTATTTCTACTACTGCAGCTCGTTCATTTGTACAGAACGAACACGTACATTTGGCAGTAGCTGTTGACGGTTTATGCTGATGGTAATGGTGGTGGTGGCCTTTTTTTATTTTTTTACAGTAAAAGATGAAGAGAAGAACACTACAGGGAAAAAAAGAGAAGGCGAGAAGAATAAAAGGAAGAAGATAAAAGAATGAGAAGTCGTCCACTCAAACTGGCAATTTCATCCAGATGTACGTTTCCATAGTAACCTTCGTATTCTCCGGATACCGTGCACAGCACCACTGGAAACGACAACGAATGCGCCACTCACACCCTTTCAGGGTGAAATCTATAATGTAAATCTTAGGGCAAATCGCCAGGAGTTGATGAATCCCTTGTTCTTCCTTTTTTTTTCTTTCCAGCTGCAGCACTTTCTTCGTCAACTACGACTTATAAGAAGCGGGTACATTTTTTCCAAGACGATGAAGACGTCGTACGACTCTCCATGGTCTGCCCCAGAAATGGTGAATAGGAGAATCTATATGAAGGTTACATAGCAGAAGAAACATGAATTTTCAAAATTCACCAAAATTTTTAAAATTCATCATAATTTTGGCTCACATTATTTTTATTAGTAGAAATCCAACCTACATCGAACCATGTTTCCCAATACAGCACCTATTTTTAACATAGGCGGACTTTGCGGGACAAAGGGCCAAAGGGCTAGCCTCCCAAAAGCTAAGCTGGCCTACCCTGAGGAATCTGACTTTTTTTTAATACTTCTTTTTCAGACCATAAACTTAAAAAAAATAAAAAATAAATAGCCCTACATCATACACGATTGGTGAGCCACAACCTAAATAATATAATACATGTTCTAAAATACAAAAAATAACTAAAAAGTTTTTCTACTCGATCCATTCGTGAAATTGTTTTACCACCCCATAGAGGTGAATTTTGCACAATCCCAGAAACGAGAGGAGGGGGTTGACTTTTTGTTGAAATGGAAATTTTTTGCCCCCCCCCCAAATGGTTTGATCACAGTCCACCTATGATCTTCCATCAGTATTGTGCGAAAATCATTGCAACATTGATAAGAAGCTATATTTCGAAGAACCATAAAGTCGAGGATTGCGTTTTGCGACAGTTATTATACGCAATGACAAAACAATCAATGCATCAAATGTTTACAAGCATTCACCGAGACGCGGTTGTTGAGAAGTCGCAAACAATTGAGAATTATAATGCAAAAAAAAAAAATTGCTCAAGTACAACGTTATAGAATAAAAGTTAAGCGGCCTACACTCTCTGATGAAGAAATAACCACCACAAACGGAATACTGAAGTTAATCTTGGTGTTTGTGGACGGCATAGCAGCTGTTTTCACATACTAAAACAGCGAGGATATACCAAAAAACTTCCTCAGTTCTGAACGAGAATATTTTTAGCAGGTTTTTTCATTCTGATTCGGGACAGCATCAAGAGATATTTTTGAACAGTGTCTGAAAGTTATTTTGATGTTGAAGGGGTCGAGAACACTAAAACAACCCCGACGAACAATAAGCTTTCAGTTTGAGACGAGAATGTTTACAAAGCTAAAGCAAGACAATCATCGTAAACAGATATGCGAAAATTATGAGCAGCAAGCATAAGAATAATGGACAATTTTTCCTAGAAAATTTTGAGTTTTATTTTTCAATATCTATAAATAAAAATTTTTAAAATGAAAAATAATCTTTCTCAATTATTCATTTCGAAAATTTCAGCTGGTGCAAGATAGTATTTGAAAATTTATTAATCCTATACGTGCAGTGCTGCGGTGATACAAAATAACAAGTTCACCCAACTGAAAATGAAGACCATTCTGTAAAAATTAAAAAATAGCTCCTGCCTCTGATGCATTTATTCATCTACCTAGAACTGCAGACATCGAAACAATTTCACCACACCCAATACCATGAAAATTAATTTTTAAAGAAGAAACTAACTTTCAATTCTAAAGGAAGAAAAAGTAGGAGATTGCAATAATAGATCTGTTAATACCGACTGAATTACCCTCTCCCTTCAATTATGACAAAAAACGCTTTTTATCAAGCTTCTTTGAGAAATTTTTCGGCTTCGCCTCAGAACGAGAATGAATCATGTATGTCCACGGTTCTATGGCAAACATGGTTCCTCTTTCTGTCTGAGACAAAAACGAAAGAAGGGCTTTACGATCATCCTACAAATTACACTGCAACGTAGGAAATGATTAATTTATTTTAACAAGCCGGCATATATCGAGATCGACGCGACCGACAGTGTATGTTCGAATCCCCAACAGTCTTCGAAGAACACTACGATGACACAAAATAGTCGTCTATGACTCTCAGATATTTAATATTAACAAACACAGAGTATGCGAGAAAACAGACAAAAAAGAAGAAAAAGAAACAGATAACAAACCAAACATGTAAATCAAACTTCACAGTAAATCTTTCACTTCGTTATCCGACCAGTCAGAAATATAATTTGAAGCATTGTTATCCGAGAAACTCGTGAGAGAAAAAAAAAAAAAGACAGACAAAGACAACGTATAAGTAAATTCATTAGAATTTCTAATAAAATGTCTGTGTTTTCCCTAATTCCCTTCTCCAAAAAATACGCGCCGGACGTATTTTACGTCGTAAAGGAGTGTAATTTACAGGAATTTCAAGATTATACTCTACTGCTCTTTGAAATACAAACTAAAAATCAAATTCCATAGGCCGTTTCAAGGAATGTGAATTGTGACCAAAAGGAATTAGGATTTCTATAGCAACCAACTGAGCCCAAATTAATTACGGTATCTAGAAATTCTAAAACATATGCCAACGAATACCAGTAAATCAAATTTCTCAAAATAAATGAATCGACAGATATACCAAAGCATTCAGCGTTGAATATATTTCGGTGACTATGAGTTTTTTCTCCCCATTTCCGATCAACTTGGTCACTTCTATAAAATAATTCATATTCTATTTTTAAAGGCAGATTCTTACATCAACTGACCAACATTTGTAAATTAAAAACTAAAGCTTCGATTATACGAATCGAATTATGAATTTTGTCATAAAAATTTGTCAACAAGAAAATATCCCTAACATGTGAAAGCATGTTTATTAATAATTTTACATGACGAATTATAAAACACCCGAAATTGCGGACTCATTGATTGCTTTGAAAAAAGTATCGTAACGTGGCAAAAAAAGTTAATTAATAGTTTTGATTTTTGAAGATTTTCTTTTACGATTGCACATATTACTTTCTCTACGCTTTCAAATTCGATAAAAAGTACCTTTTCAAATTAAAATCAAATTTTCATTTTTTAAATAAACATTAGGTAAGTCACAACAACAGAATTACAATCAAGATACTAGTTATTTAATGTCTACACAGACAACATTTCGAATAATTTATCACCATGTATTTCTGCTTGAAAATTTTATATTATCCCAGGAAAAACGAGATCCCAATATTGTTTTCTTCAATTAGGGGTTTATAGATACTGCATACAGAATAAATACGTGTATGTTAATCCTATAGAGTAACTAAATAGATTTAGGAAGTACCTACGATAGAGTGTAGAACATACCTTCTCTCTCAATAATCTTTTGTAAATGTGTGCATCAAACGCATTCAAATCAATGAAAAAACCAAATCTCTAAGGTCAAAATACATATACGAATTCCAATGAGTTTTAAAAACAAGAAAATTCTATTTTTGCAGGCTGCAACGCTGACTAGGTGAAATTAATTAGTGAGAGGGGTTTATAAAGACAAAAATAATGTTAAGATATTCAATTTACAGTCAACTTTCGAATAGATAATTCATTGAATACAAAAAATTCACAAATATATTTACTTATATGAGGAGGAGGAATTGTTGGAGTCCCCCTCCCCACAAAAAAACAAGTCTGCAGGAAATTAATTTTTAATATGAGTAAATAAAATTTTAAAAAAACTCTAGCGCAGCAATACTTTGCTAGAAAACCGAGTTTGCATTTTCATCCATAATTAAAAACAAAATCTCAATTCAAGAAACTTGAAAAAAAAACTTGAGGAAAAATATTGATGGTAATCGATATTTGAATTGATAGTAAACGACATCTGTATCGATAGTTCTCGATAAATCAATATTTCATTGCTAATTTCAGGTAAAAAAATTACAAAAAACAATCGATAGTTTTCGATATCTTCAATAAAAATAACGATCTATCCATGGTGTACAGCTAAAAACTGATTTTCCAGGAGTTTCTTGTTTTCTAGTCAGGCATCAAACTCCCATCAGATTTGATCCTACATAAGAAATATCTTTCGTGAAAATTTTAGCCCTATGACTTTCATAATTTTTTCAAAACCGTACACATAAAATTTTTCTCAACAATTTTTCTTATCAAATTTTTATCAGAAACTACCAAATTAATAAGCATCAAATTTCTTTTCAGACTTACACCTACATAAGGATAATCCATCGTGAAAATTTCAATTCCATAATTTTTGTCATTTTGTCAGAATCCCAAAAAAAAAACTTTTCCAAGAATTTTTTATTTGCCAGCTTTCTGAGAAACCTTCTGACCAATAGGCACCAAATTTATTTCAGACCTCCTTTTGTATGAAAAATCTCTCTCAAGAAAATTTCAGCTGTATCTATTTTTTCGTTTTCTCAAAACTGTGAACACAAAATTTTGGGTGATATATACATCACTATAATAAAAGTACAAGCCCGCTGAAATTAATTCATTTGTCAATATTATTTCACAATATTATTCCGCCAACATTTTGCGAATGCGTTAAGGTGCATCCACACGAGGATGAGATCAGCTTGTTCTGCCTGGATGATCATTCAAAGATGAAAGAAGTGTGGACGTTGAGATGATCAGCTGAGTGAAGCTGACTGAAGCTGATCAGCTTCGATCAGCCGTTCATCTGCGATCGACTTGGGTAGCGGTCTGTCAAAGGTGATGAAAGAGTGTGGACGTTGTTGCATCATCCACTTTCATTCAGGTTTGCTGTTTTCTGAATTTACGTAGGAGAAAATGCTTTAAATTCCCTGCGCTGATCAGTAAACTGAACACAGAAAGCTGAACAAGTGTGGACACCCCAAGTTTTTCATCCATGGCTGGTCAGCGCCTGGTCAGCCCAGGCTGATCATCCAGGCAGAACAAGCTGATCATCCTCGTGTGGATGCACCTTTAGGTACTAACCACATATACACCCAAAAAAAAAAGTTTGTTGTTTCCACTGAAACAACAAATTCTACAATGTTACCTATATACCAACAAAAATCCAGGGACAGCACATTTATATAATTATACAAGTCCTGAGAGATGCTACATTTGACTTGTGCCATCCCTTGATTTTTGCTAGCATATAGGTGACACTATAGAATTTATTGTTTCAGCGGAATCATCAAACATTTTTTTTGTGTCTGTATGTAGCTGTGTGTGTATATATATAAAGAAAATAGTACCAATCTTTTTTTTTTTCTTATGAAATGGATAATTTTCATCATCCCCACCAGGAGTTGCCAACTTTAGCAGATAAAAATACCGGCAAATAAACTTTTTTTTTCATTGCTCCTAGTCCATTTACCAAAATTTGCTACTTCCAAATTTTTGCTGGCTTCGCTCGCATACAAAAATATCCCCAATAATGTTTCATGCTTGTTTACTCTCTCATTTCAACCTCTATACCAGTAATACTGTTTACACTGAAAGAATATCAGCACGGTTACTTCCTTTTTTTATATCAGCTGTAGTGTTTAAATACCGGCTAGTTGACAACCCTGTCCCCAACTTTAATCCTTTTGTGAGGACAATTTTAATACCCCATTTGCAAACAAACTGGGTAAAAACTGAGCAATGTTGCCATAACGGAAACCAATTTCAGACATCTGACCAACCATATTAGCACATGGCAACAGAGAGTGCTCTCCGGTTACAGTTCTACTCTAATTTCACATCGATGATGAAGAAAAGCGTGCGGGCTAAATATATTAAAATTAGACTACAGCACTCAATTCGAACTTCAGTACTCCTCCACAAGAAGTGAAATTTTCCATTCGCACTTTCATCATAATAACGAGCCGTTTAATTACTGCGAAAACCAACAGGTAGGTATCTACTCTATATCGTTCGCGAATGGAAGGAGAAAGACACAAGAACGACTCGAGTACATATAGCATACGTTTCTAAGCGTTATCAATAATAATGAAAAAAATAAATAAATAATAATGAAAATATGGTAGGCAACCTCAAACAAGAATCTACATATGAAACGATAATGTAAGCCTCTACATGAGATAGTCCTTGACCGCACCGAAGTGACTACTGATAAGAGAGCAACAGAAAGTCAGAAACCAATACGACCGATAACCGATATGAGATAGAACAAGAGAGGGGGAAAAAATTGAGGAAAAAATTTATAGATATACCATCGGACTTTCCTAGAATAGATTTTTCATTCTCTATCCATGGCAAAGTCAATTCGATAGATTATACAAAATCGAATCAAACGTACGAAAAAAACACCATCGATCAACCGCACTGCGGCTGCGGGTGACTAGGAAAGGGAAGGGAGTCCAATCGATGTTGAAATATTGCACGCGCTCCGGCAGTGAGGAGCCATGAGTTCCTATCACGAATGGACCAAAGCTCACATTTCTGTTATTCCTCATTTCACATGTACATATATTTTTTTCAAATATCTGCGAAACACGAATGTATAACCTTCGAATCTTCGAGAAAGGTTTCTTTTGCGTATGCAAAATCGAGGACGAGTCGCGCTTCTATGATTCATTACTTCGTTATAGTTATAAGCAAAGGTATCGTATTTTCAACTCAAATCTGACTTAAAACATGTAGCTTGGGAGAAGCCACAAAAAAAAAAACTTATTCAGCTAAAAAAGTTACGAAGTGCTGCATCCTAATACTTAAGTAACTATTTTGAGGATGGATTACCAGATGCTATAGCCAATCGAAAACGTCAATAACAAGACAATGTACTTACCTGATTTTTATTTTTAATCCTTCGAATGTACCACAAATGGTATTCTCATCGATTTTCTTCAAAAAGCATTAAAAACAAAGAGATGAAGGAACGAAGACGGTAAAAAGAAACATAAAAAGGCAAAATAAGCACGCTATAACCACCAAAGAAGTAGTCTTCTCGCACGTAACCATCACGCGATACTAACAAACAACGGTACCCAAAAGCAAGCGCAGAACGAATTCAATTGATGCGATCTTCGAACACTTTATCAACAAAATTACTTCTTATCTCAAATGACTAGAACGAACAAGAGAGAACATTATAACGGCTAAGTACCTTGCCCTGTGAAACAAACTGTGACCTGAACTCCCATTCTCCAATTTTTGATGAGAGAATATACACACGAGTCCTGATTACACCATCTCTGATAATACTCAGTGGATACACCACTACGGTGGGTTATGTTCTCAGCTAACTTGTTTCAATCGAGAAACAAAGTCTTCCTTGTACAAGTAGAAAGATAGAGAACGAGAAATCACATCATCCGGGATGAGGATGCGGTTCACCATCTAAAGACGTTCCTAATATTCGCTTCAGTGTGTTGTTTCTCAGCATAGTTTCACAGCATTCCTCATTTACTCCAATAACTTCATACCTGCACTCTCATTTTCAGTCACACCGGCTTCGATGATCATTTAATAAATATAGCTGAAAAAGTGCACAATACATCCATCCATTCCATCCTTGTCACTTTTTCCAATCCGAACAGGCAAATCCAACTTCTGATATATGTCTCCTTCTCTTAAAGTAAGTAATACAACAAACCGCTGGAAGAGTACCTATTTGGAGCTCCAATCCCCACACATGACAATTTCAACAATGTAGGCCTAGACACCAACTCAACCTCGCTCTTTCCTTCCAATTCTTATATCGGACTGTATCGCTCGATTAAATTAGACAATCGCCTCTGGGCGATTCAAAAATGGATTCCTTTCTGTCTCAATCTTGGGTCATTTAGTAGACGCGATTCATGCGACGCAGGGTTATCTCAGGGCTATAATATACGTTCATAAAATCATCATCTACGGCCATATCACACGAGAATAAAATAACTTCACGTCATTTATAAACCACTCAAAAAGAGGGTCTGCGCGGCGCAGGATTAGGGGCTTGGCTATGAAATCCAAAGGTTATGGTCCTAGAGCGCCGATAATCCCAGGTAATGACATGCCAAACAATTGACTGCAATGGGGAATTGGTTTTATTTTGGTATCATTCAGTGGATTCAATTTGCAATGAAAACAATAAGAAATATTAATTTCAATAATTACGGTCTAATCCTAATGCAATTTTATAATTGATATTTTGGATCAAAAATGGATATGTTATCATTCGTCTTTGGAGCGCTTTACCATCATATTCCTGACCCAAAATGGCAGTGTGTTCAGCAGGATTTAATTGATACTCCAGCAAGCTATTGAGAAATTTAAGCTGGAGGCCATTAACCGACGAATTTTGACCATCCCCTGTCGACTACCTCCTCCCACTTCGATATCAAATATCCTTCTGATGCGGAACAAAAATTAACATGTAACCGGAGTGTGCGAAAAAACTTTTCTTTAACCTTCACCAAAACCAATAGAAGTTGATATTTTCAACTAAACTACAGTAAAAGAATAATTACATCATGCATTTTTCTTCGTCCTAAGAATAAGTACTGAAGCGAATGTGTAAACACCAAACAAAGACCTCTAATATGACCACCTAAACGTAACTGACAGTTCATAATTATTAAAGGTACCTCTTAATTTTAATCTAGGGCAAATAAAAGGTGGCTTGAAAGATTGAAGCCTCACATCTTTGTATCCAGACGGGTGAGAAGGAGTTCCAAAGAGCAGAAACATAAATTGATTATTTTTTCCATTCAAGACCGGTGAAGAATATGGTGCCGAAAAACATGCACTTCTACTAAAGGAAATAAATCGTGTCAAAAAATAATCAAACGAAAACATTGAAAAGCAAAAAATAAAAACTTTTTTGAGGGAAGAGGCGAACACAAATTTCTTTACACACACAACTATGGCAGTGATTATAAAGAAATTTCAGTAGGAGTGAGCGATGGGTAGTTCGTTCACGAGTTAGTTGTTTTGAACGAATCCTAGAAGTTAACGGATCGATCATTTAATTCACTTCTAAATGAACTAGTTCATTAGTTCTTTTTTTTTTTGATAGTTCTCAGTTCTTATCAGTCTACTCTACTCGATTCGTTGATCGAACTGAAGTTGAAGTTACTAACAGTCGATGAGTGAATCAAACAATTAACCAATAGTTCCAGCATGAATTTATGAATACGAGTCGATCATAACATCATATAATAAATTAGTTGATTTAAATGATATAAGCCAATCATGAATCAGCTGATTCAAGTGATTGAGTTGAAAAATTTACAGAACTACTGAACTAACTGAACTAGTTCACTCTGGTAAAGCAGACTCAATGGAATAAATCCCCAAAATGAACTAAAATTCCCATCTCTAACTAGGAGTATTTCACTAATCAATTTTATCTCTTGTGAATACATTAAACTGAGTAGCATTTTTTACTAATCTCAACGGAAATTTTACTATACAATTTTGTGGAAATTACGATTTAAAATTTTTGTTTTTTCATACAATCACAATTTCGAGATTCTTTTTGTTCCATATCTGAGGAATTTCAGGGAACTATTTGCTACAAATTTACACTGGATACACTCTAAAGTCTAAACGCAGTGTATCTGTGAGAAAAAACGGTGGAATTCTCAACGGATCACCATACACGAACTACGACGATGAAGAACTTAAAACGACGAATTAAAGAAACGATGACTAGAAGCACACATTACGACATATAAAAGAGAAGACTAGATACTTTGAATGTTTCACGAATTTTTATTAAACACCATGATGACATACATGTTATTTCATCGACGAGAGATGAGCGACAAGAAGGCATACAAAAAACATATAATCACAGCTGAGTTACAAAACACAAATATCACAGATAAAACAACAACAACAGAAACAGTGTTGCCACAGCATGTGATGTGCGAGAATAAGTGGCTATCGAATATTATAATTTGCCATTATTCTCACACGCCTCCTCAAATTATATATATTCGATTAAGATTTTTAAAAAGGTAACAATAAAAATAACGTTATTAATCTAATACTGTCATTTCGATACATAATGACAAAAAGTCAACAAACAATTAAAAATAAACATGTGGTCACAAACAACAACATTAACATACAAACAAAAATGGTATACATAAACAAAAAGTTACGTTAAATTTATCAGTCTACAAAATTCGGTAAATTTGGGCCTCGGGCAGCCCTTCGTGAACATATCAGCCAATTGTCGCGAGGTTGGCACGTATAAGTATCTAAATTCTACATCTACATGACTGCATACAAAACGGTATTTTACGTCTATATGTTTTGACCTACGGGTATTCCACTTGCCGGAGTGCAACAGAGACAGACAGCTCTGATTATCCTCATAGATTACAGCCCTATCAGCAAGTTGGATGCAAAAATCACCTAGTAGATATTTTAGCCATATGGACTCAGTGGTAGCATCGCATATTGCGATCAATTCACTCTCTGTACTAGATAAAGCCACTGTTGGCTGCTTCTTGCTTGACCAGGACACCAGTGACCCGTAGACAAAGGCACAGTATCCGGTAACCGACCGTCTTGTATTAACGCAATTGCCCCAATCGGCATCGGAATATATTTCCAATATACTGCCGTTACTCTTATCATCATGTAGAAAAATTAATTTTTTGTCCTTGGTGGTTATCAGGTATTTCAGAACTCGCAGAAGATACTTGTAATGCTCATCCGTGGCACAGCTGGAGAATTGGCTGAAGTAAGATATTGCAAAGCAAATATCGGGCCGTGATCCTAACATTAAGTACATTAAACATCCCACGAGCTGTTGATACCGGTTATTCAAAACACTATCACACGCATTGAGGTCCCTGTCCAGTTGGAGTCCGGGGTCAATGGGTGTGAAGGTTGGTGAGCAATTTTCAACACCAAAACGTCTAGCAACAGACTCGATGAGAGCCCTCTGCTCAATCTCCAGCATGGCCTTCTCCCGATCGTAGCTAATATTCAGACCCAAATATTTTTTGACTTCTCCAAGATCCTTACATTTAAAACGTTTATTTATTTCATTTTTAAAGAAAGCAATTTTTGCCTTATTATTGGAGCTAATGAGGACGTCGTCAACGTAAGTGAGCAAGTAGACGACCGTATTGTCAGTCCTACTTTTATAAATATACAAGCAGTCATCAGCCTTACTCTGCTCAAAACCGAGAGCAACCAGAAACTCGTTAAATAACGTATTCCAAACTTTAGGCGACTGCTTCAGACCATATATAGATTTATTCAACTTCAAGACATTATTTTTCCTATCTATCTTTGTTTCAATTCCCTCAGGTATTTCGAGGTACACGTCTTCAGACAGAATTCCGTTTAAAAAAGCACTGCAAATGTCTATTTGCTCTATATGAAATTTCATTTTATTACTGATAGCCAAGAGAGTCCTCACAGTCGAAAGCTTTGCCACCGGCGCGTAAACTTCATTAAAGTTGAAGCCTTTCTTCTGTTGACATCCTCTGGCGACCAATCTTGCCTTATAGAGTACCTCATTATTCATATCGTATTTTTTATTAAATACCCAACGACATGTGATGGTAGGAGCGTCCCTTGGACGTTTGGTCACCCACCAGGTCTGATTTGAATTCAGGGCACTGATTTCCGAAGAAATAGCCTCCCTCCACATCAGACCATCCGGTGCACCATTCGCCTCCTCAAACGTCAAGGGGATGCCGTCCTCCGCTAGGTAAATATTTCCTGCAGTCCCATCACAATCAGCCGTTGCACCTGACAGACAATCCAAATTTACGTCACCATCAACTTCAATGTTCTCAAGATTCGATTCGGTGACCTCTACAAAAATACCATCATTATTATTATATTTACTAGAATCTTTGGCACCTATTTTACTTTCAAAAAACTCGACATCACGTGACAAACGTACCTCCTTAGTAGTCACATTGAGTAGTCTGTAGCCGCAGGGGGAATAACCGACCATTACAAGTTTCTCGCTTTTATTTTTAAATTTATTTGAGTCATGTTTGAAGGACAGCATATAAGCGTCACATCCAAACGTCCGTAATTTATTATAATCAAACTGTTCATTAAACCATCTTTCATAAGGAACAAAATCTTTGTTTGTAGGGCAACGGTTCACAATATATACAGAGCACAATATGGCTTCTGTCCAATATATCTTTTCAAGACCGCTCTCGAACAACAATGTCCTTGCCCTTTCACACAGTGTCCTGTTCATCCTCTCAGCCTTTCCATTTTGCTGAGGGCAGCCACCAACAGTGGGTTCGACAACAATTCCTTTTTCATTACAATATGATTGAAAATTTGTGTTTAAGTATTCTGTGCCTCGATCGCACCTGAGTCTTTTAATATTGTAGCCGAATTTATTTGCTACCATCTCATGATAAATTTTAAATTTCGAAAAGGCTTCTGTCTTACTCGTCAACAGGTACACACAGCAAAAATTTGAGTAGTCATCGATAAAGGTCATAAAATACTTCACTCCATTATATGACGGAGGATTTATCGGGCCACACAGATCGGTATGTATTAGTTCCAAAGGCCTACTTGTTTTTCGTTCGTGCCTCAGGAACGGTTTCCGTTTCTGTTTGCCCATGACACAGGGCTCACACAGCAATCTGCGGTTAGTGTCAACATTTGGTATCAAACCCCTAGTTGACAATAACCTAACATCGTTTACATTCAAATGGGCAAGTCGACGGTGCCACACAGTCAGTGGGCTAGGTTCATCCTCAGACATCAGATTGCACGAGTGATTTGGTATTTTCAAAAAATCAATCGTGTACAAATCCGAGTCAACGCTCACACCAGTGGTCACGATTTTACCACTGCAGCGTTGGATGACCTCAACAGACTCCTCTCGAAACAGAGTGTCGAAACCCGACTTGCTCATGCGCTTAACGGACAGCAGATTCTGTGGCAGCTCCCGAGCATACCTTACATTTTTTAGTTCTATTGCGATGCCATTCAACAATTTTAATTTTACGGTACCGACTGACGTGACAGCAAGCGAGACTCCTTTCTTCGCGACACAGATACTGTAGGGTTTTATCAAGTCTAAATAGTCACTGAACAGACTTATATCATTTATCAAGTGAATTGTGCATCCACTATCCACTACGAAAGTGGTACGGAGCATCGAATTTACATCATTTTTAGCATCAACGAAATCATTTATTTTATTATTATTATTATTCTGCAGTGTAAAGCTGTAACCATCTTCAGAGCGATTGTCATTTGAATTAAAATTATCATTGCACATTTGTGCTGAGTTACGATTATTATTATTGTTATTATTATTGGTACCATGGTCGTTAGTACGATTTCCATTATTATTATTAACGTTATTACAATTATCCGTACTATTATTATTTCTATTTTTTGCATAGCAATTACGTGCTATGTGACCGATTTTGTTACAGAAATGGCATTTTATATTTGAATGCCCATTATCATTCCCAAAATTCCGACCATGTCCATTTGAATTATTATTATTATTATTGCTCTGTGCGTTTGAATTCCGGTTATTATTAAAATTATTATTACTTCCGCCTCGATTATAACCACGATTGTTTCCCCGATGTTGAGACCTACCACGACTGAAACGATTATTACTATTATTATTATTGTTATTATTACCGAAATTTCGTCCACCATTCGTGGTGTTGCCAAAAAATACGTTCTCTTCACCAGTGGCCACCACCGATGAAGGTTTTTGAGGAGCTGAATATTGAGAATTACTTCTCAACGTCGATTTACTATCCAGGGACAGTTCACGTTGAAAGTTGTTCAACCTCATGAACACGCCATCCCAGGTTACGACTTCACCATCCTCTAACACCACCTTGATAGGACGAAACTCCGCTGGCAGCGAACGTAGCAATACCAGTACAAATTGTTTGGTGGTAGTCAGGTCCCCCAACTCGGTCAATCGTCTACAGCGGGCACGAAAATCAAGTAAATACTTTTGTAAGTCAGAACCAGAAACATACCGTTTTGTATACAGCTCAGCTCGTAAATCCATTAGCGTCCTGTCATTTCCGCTATCAATCAGGTTCGTCAGCGCGTTGAACATCTCCTTCGCGGTTGTGTAGGTCTGGATGATTTCGAGGTATTCGTCCGTCACGTTGTTGGCTATCAGGAACATCGCCTTGGCATTCTCCTTCGACCATACATCTCCCCTATTTCGAACAGTTGGCAAAGAATCAAAGATTATGTTACCCAAAGATTCCTTTGCTAACAGCAGCTCCATCCTGAATTTCCATGTCCGACCATTCTGCCCATTGAACGGTTCGATAGTATTCTGCTTTCGAATGTCCATCTCGTGATCAGGCTACGACGATCAGTTGCACCGCGAATCAGCGACTTCAGCAACCTTTCAGATACGTCGACCAACGAATAAAAACGAACGAGATCCCAGGAACATCGAAAATAAATACGAACACTTTTAAAGGAAAAAATTACAAACAAGGCATGGTACTACTTGGGAGTGATGAACAGGATTCGACAGCACAACTCTGCATACTCAGGACAATGGCGACCACGTTGACAATCAGGTACCTGGGCCCATAACCTGTGAGAAAAAACGGTGGAATTCTCAACGGATCACCATACACGAACTACGACGATGAAGAACTTAAAACGACGAATTAAAGAAACGATGACTAGAAGCACACATTACGACATATAAAAGAGAAGACTAGATACTTTGAATGTTTCACGAATTTTTATTAAACACCATGATGACATACATGTTATTTCATCGACGAGAGATGAGCGACAAGAAGGCATACAAAAAACATATAATCACAGCTGAGTTACAAAACACAAATATCACAGATAAAACAACAACAACAGAAACAGTGTTGCCACAGCATGTGATGTGCGAGAATAAGTGGCTATCGAATATTATAATTTGCCATTATTCTCACAGTATCAAAACTAACATAATAAAACATGGAAAAATTGAATTATATATAATATACATGTAAGATTGACGTACGTATTCTCTGAATTGTCCGCCAATCTTTATAAAGCTTCGTCGATATAATCTCTCCCTATCTAAACTGGCCTGGCTGAATACGCATGCGAACCGTTCTATACGTGTACTACAATAACCGCTGCTGCCTGCTGTCGATTTAAATTTTTTTTCTTTTTCTTTTTCTTTTCTCTTTCTCGTCACGAATGTTTCAATGACGAGTTAATAGTTAATACTTTTTCATTTGCCATATGTTTAAGAGCGTTGCGCTCCAGTATATTGTATATTTGTTCGCGGATTATCGTACTTTAATTTAGGATTCTTTTTGTACAATAAAGTATCCTTATTCTGTTCGAAATCTGCGCTAATTATTTGTGCTCGATACGGGACTTATATACATATTGAGAAGTCCGAGATTTTTTAATCTTCCGATGTAGATTACTTCAAACCTGAATTTACCTTTGCAGACACTAGGATGGTAGTTGAACTTAGACTATGTTAGGTTGAAGACAAAAGGCAATTAGGAATGTTCTTTCATCATGAAGGATCAGCAGTGATAACAAAAAAGTTGTTTCTAAATTTGTCAATTACATATCGCACTTCAACGCGATCTTTTAGAAACACCTGCAAGGTGATATTTTAGTCGACAATACGATCAGATGGAGTTCTTAACATCTGTTAGGAGGGAAGTTTGGTGTGTTGCTGACAAACTTTAAACAAGCTTTGTTCAAGATGACTGCACTGCTCTGTCATTAAAGGCTGTGTAGAGCCTTCTTTTGTGCATAGTGAATTTGATTTCATCTATGTTAGTTTTTATTTTTCTCACCTCATCTCTCACATACCAAAAACTCCAAAGCCTAAAGTTTCAAATAGGAATCTTTTACATAACCAAATCATCATCTCTCACGAAGACAAACAATTAGTGAAGACAAAAGAACTTTCTGATGGTTTCCCCTATTTGCTGTATGCAATAGCTTTTTTTTATTATTTTATTTTTTTCACTTTACACTTTGTTTTATCCGCTTTGTCAACACTGTAGTTATTTAGTAACTATAGTATTTGACAAAATAATTCTGCTGTTTGTTTTTATAAGTTCCAAACCTCTTATGGATCGAAACTTCGTTAGGTTCTTCTGTCAACACTCCGCACTTATTGCTGATTCATTAATCACATTAATTTGCTGACATATGAAGACAATGTAAGCTGTTTTCCATCGTATTCAAGAAACCTAATTCAAGTCAAGAAGAATTCAGCTGTAGGGTTTGACAAAGTTAAAAAAATAAAACGTTTGGAAGTCTGCTATCAAGACCCACCAAATCAGTGTTTCGGCTGCAGGATGTCTTAGCTTTAAGACATTGTGACGTCATTAACATTTAAATACCACCATAAATGAAGGTCGAAAATATGAGCCGTTTCATTTCCTGCGCCTCAATATATAACTGGTTTTTTCGTAGAGATCACGAAGAAAGGGGATGAAGGAGAGGGTCTTTCGAACGAGAAGACAGAATGGAAAAAAAACTTGACATAACTCTTCAGCATGTAGAATCTTCCTTCCAAACCGCCTACCAATAAATCTAACACAACCCGCATTGCATGCGAAAATAAAACATAAAAATCCCTCTGGACAGTACTTTTTCATCGTCTTTCTACAAATTCAACTGCCTTCAAATACTACCAGTAGGCGTGAATATTTCATCTCGGATTCCATGAAACACGACCGAAAATTCAATTTTAATCTTTCGCATTAGGTTGAAAGCGGTGACAAAATATGGTAAAGAAATATTAATATTATTCGGTGCTAATGTAAAGAGGATATGTTTCGTAACTAATGTTATTCCAAGAAAACGAAAATTCGACAAAGCAAGCCAGCAATACAGAAAAAACACTTTACTTAACTGATAACGGTGATACTAATTTATCTTTCTTATTTAGAGATCACGTTATTATTTGTTTTGGTTACGCATATCACTGATCTGAGTTACCATAGTGGGAGTGGAAGGAACATGCCTGGCTTTTATGAAATTTAATGAGAACAAAAATACACCCATGAAGTGTGTCTATGAGTAACCACAGCAGTATATATATGAAGACAAAATTTCGATAAAAGAAAAGCAAACATGTTGAAGACCAAAAAAAATATGGGGTGGTGTTTTATGGCAGGTACCAAAGCAAAGAAGTTAGGAAAAATTTTCAAAGGTGTCCAAAAACATTTAAGGAGTTTTCTTTGGAAACTGAACAATAAACCGCGAGAGGAGAAACACTTTTTTCAAGTTCTTTTATTGAAAAAGAGATTCCCTTTGGCAAGCTTCAGCACATTCGAAATTGAAAACGAAGTATTCCACAAAATAACCTGATCAGAATTTTGTAAATTTTTTTTGTCTGCATTTGCAGGTTTTCATCCAATACGAAAATGACGAGAAAACAAATTGCGTAATTTAGGAGAAAAAATAAAGAGTTTTTGCAAAAAATACAAAAACGCTATTCTGATTTTCCGACGTCGCGACGTTGAGAAAAAAAAAACAACTAAAATTCAAAGATCAAGAAATAGAACGGTGACTAGTGATACACCTATTTTATTCGCAATCATTTTACATGATAAAATTTTTACTCCTTCCTCCAAAACTAACAAGCCAATAGTGTAAGAGTACCTACTTAAATTTTGCAAATGGAATTGTTACTTTGAAATCCTTCAATCAATTTTCGACAAACTGATTCAACTTACATAATACGAGAAAAAAATTTGCTAAAAACAAAGGCGCTACCAAAACGAAAACTTTTTCAGCTCACCTTTCAGGCAAACTTTCTATCTTTTTAATTATAGGAAAAAATAAGCGGGAGCCATAAGCGTTAGAGAGAAGATCGGAATTGAGATGCCATTTCGAATTCAACCAATTCACAATTCCGTTAAAAATTAAATTTCATAGCAGCTTGCCAATGGCAGGAATTAGGATTAATTTCAAATGGAGGATTGAATCTTGGGATTTTTTCGTTTTTTTACCAGTAAGCGAGCGAGCGATTGAGTGGGATTCGATCAACTCTTCAAAGATTGAATCAGAATGGATTGGAAGTGAATCACTTAAAGAGTGAGCGAGCGAGTGACAGATTCCTTAGAATTTGGAATCATTCACTCTTTCAAGCCTTCGAGGACAAAGCAGTTTGGATTTTCATCAGTACATATATCTATCTATTTTCTTTCTGCCTGACTGCTGTTTTTCTTTCTGTCTTGACCGTATTTTGATTTTTATTGGAAAATTTTTCTTTTTTTTTACCCCCTTATTGTTTGTCTTTTTTTCATAGACCTATAATCACAAAATTTTGAGGGAAAAAAAAAATTTAATCAGAGTGAATCATTTTTCTAACTGAGCTGAGATCAATTTAATTGAATTAATTTGAAGTTATAAAATTCGAGAGTAAAATAAAGTTTTATATAAGAGTTGAAAAAAATTTTCGGAAAGTGAATTGGATTGAATGGAAGTTTTTGTTTCACTCCCAACTCCTAACCAATACAAGTCAGTGAGGCCTATAAAAATTGGTCTGTAGGTACACAGAATAACTGAATGATTTTTTTATCACTTTTATAACACAGAATTCCGAACATCATCATCATTTTTTCTCAACATCAACTGAAGCGCGAGCTTATTTCAACACAGACTGGTCTATGTAAATAAAATCTTAGGGTCAATTCGCTGGCAATGTTTTTAAACAAAATTTGTTTTTTTTTTATAGTTAAGAACCATCAATTGCATAGTGTATTTTAGGTAAGTTAATTTTAAAAGTATACATGCTCATCGTCATGGTCAAAATGGCAGAACAAGAAACATTTAAGGCTGTTGAGAAAAATAAAAAATTACGTTTTGTTCAGAATGAGTGGCAGCCACTTTTTCAAAGAGGTAAGGGTTTAACAATTTTGTCTCATCATTTCATTATTAATTCCATCATTTTTGTATCTTCTATTACTCTATCCAAGAGAAACATATTTTTTCAATCAGTAATCATTGCAGGTCTGTGACTCTGAAACTAAGTCAAACGAGGCAAATCTGTTTGGTAACATTTGTGCGAGTCACTTGATGGCACCATAATCCACAAAAAACAAAAAAACGTCAAAAATGGACAAAAGTCCATTTGGAAAATCACTCTTCAATTATAATTTTAGAAACTTTGGTACCTAATATCAACAGTAATAAGAATTTGGTTTACAAAAACTATTACACTGGAAACCCACCATCTGAAGCAATAGGAAAGATCTTCGTTTTCGTTTACAATTTCAAACATCAGTCTCCGTAACTACGACCTTTTAAATAAGAGTTAATTCGACGCGCAGTGATGCCACGGCAGAAAACACAAAAAAAAGTATCATTCTGGTTCAATTTTATGCAAGCGTCGTAATCTTTTTGGTCCTAAACTAATACTCACATATAACCCGCACCAAGCACGAATCAGATATACCAGCTTATATTATGGTTTCTTTTACAATACGCAATGGAACGAAGCCTTTAATGCTTCGCTTTTTCTTTCTCCACAATCGATACACAGGAGCACAAGACAAACTCATGAACAAATAAACCCACAGCAATGACTAGCAATGACTAACAATGACATAAAAAAACAACAACTAAATAAAACTGTGTAGAGTATTTCATACCGTATACCACTGTAAATATACGAATGTACAGCACACACAAGTCTATGTTACCGACTTCGATTCCTTCCTGGTCTTTGTGTGTTCAACGCATCAGCGTAGTTCAAAGGTCCTCGCTGATTGTCATTCTGTATTATAATCAGCCTGTGAGGAGAGGGGTTAGTAGCCAGATAAAAATAAAAACGCGCCAAGAAGTACTTCTTTCAGCGAACTATATACGATAAACAGATAATGTGAACACGCACTGTAAACGATGAGAGATCAAAAAAGATCTATCTTCGTCGAACGAAAGAAGTATACATACATACATACATAAGACTAAATATTAATGAGAAGACATCAACCTTCGAGAAGTTTGATCGAGTTCGGGAAGAAAGGAAAAAATCTGATTTCTATTCGACAAACGTAAGAAACAATGGCCCACCAAATTTAATACCTGCATTGGTTGACTGCAGATTTATTGGCATCAACTGTCTAGCAAATCGAAAAAAAAATATATCAAAAATTTTAAAACACTAAATTTATCTAGTTCGTTCTATCCTAAGACGACGAAAAAAGAATGAAGATGAATGAGTTCTCAAATCTCGGTTCACGTTATTCTATTTCACTAACACATTACTGAGGGAGCTTCAAACTTGAAGCTTAGGCAAAATTCAAAAAGATTTGCGTCAACACCCTCACCTATAACTCTTAAACCATAAAAACTAGGCAATAAGAGGGATTTCTCCTCAGCATAGAGAAAAAAAACTGAATTTGATAGTGAATTTTCTAAAATGAAATCTGAAACAAGAGTTCATATCTAGGCTATTCGCAGTAAGTTAGTATAAGTAGATAACAAAATTTTTCCTTTTTTTTTTTTTTTTTTTTTACGTAAATGCACTTTGGCTGCGTAATATATTTTCATGTCGAAGTGCAAACGAGGGATACGACCGATGGTCAACCAGCATGAATTATTCAATCACATACAGAGCATTAATAGAACCGAACCGCACACATCGCCATTTTGGGTTAGAAATGTGACGGTGGCTGGTCTCGAACACACAACTTTCGAATTGCAGACCCCCAAAAAACTCATATTCGACAGTGCTAATCGACAAAACACAGCAAGAAAAATCTTTCATGGCCTTATTTCAATATTGGGACATTTTAAGGTATAATAAATAAATGTAGGTTAAAAACGAGTTTTTAAAAGACTTTTATATTTTTTTAGATTTAGCTTCATGCGAAATAAACATTATTTCGTTGCGGAAGGTTGGCTGCAGTATTGGTATAGGTATTTTAAAATCGCAGAAGTGAGTAGAATAAACGCTTACAATGAAGAGCCCTTCTAATTTGATGGGAAAATTGGAGACGTAAATACCAATACATCGAAAGTATTCTTGGACGTGGTTCAAGATTTCAAACTTTTTGCGACACTTCCAAATTCTGCGCCCTGGAATGACTGCCTAGATTGCTCAAGCTGTGAAGGAGGGGCGTAATTTTCTACGATAAAATAATTATCTGCTTCGAATGCATATGTTTTTCAGATACACTTTTTTTTTTCTTTTTTTTTTAAATATTGACACAGCCGCGGAAATTGAAGAGGTAATTGTACCGAATCCAAAATTAGATGGGCAAAGTGACGTCCATCATCGAAAATGGATTGCAACATTTTCAAAAGTTGAGGGTATTCGACAAAATTCCAAGTTATATCATTTATTAGTCAGCAGTTATCATTCATCACTCATTGCAGCTGAACGAACAGGTTACAGGTAACGACTGGTCACTGATCAGTGCACATTAGTCTTGATGAACTTTCCATCGATCATTCAACCCTAATTAATACTCAGTTAACTCTTCTTTACATTGCGACTAGAATGAATGAATGAATGAATGAATGCTAGCGAGAACTGTTCGAGGATCTTCCTTAAAACCACTATCCAATTCGAGCAAGTTTAGTCCAGTCGAATTACCCTTTTGAAAATGACAAAATTTTAACAAAAGGTTTGATTTGCAGGAATACCTATGTTCGGATCGGTCCCCTAGTTATGTGGTGAATTTCCACCGTTCATACCCCTCTTGCTTCCCCCCATGGGAGCCTTAAAATTCTTTCCAATTTTTCGAGCTCTTTAGGGTATGAGCTACTGATTTTTTTGCGATGATGATAACAACTTGTTTTGTACAGAATTTTATACAGAACATTTCTGTACTCAAGTATGTTTTCCGTACAACCTGTATTTTCCACATAAAAAAAAAAAACAAAAAAAACTGAAGAACCGTCCCATTGTGAATTCGCCGAGGGGAAAGCACGAGGGGTATAGACAGAGGCAATTCACCACATACTCAAGGGACCGACCAAACATATTCCAGCAATCAAACCTTTTATTAGAATTTTGTCATTTTCAACCCCATTTTTCTACGCTACCTATTTCACTGGCCTAAGCCGAATTTCACATAAATTCTACATTGACACGAATAATTAAGCCACTAATACTGAAAATAATACCAGATTCCACCCCTAAATTATTCGTTGCTCATTATATACGACCAAAAACTCTCGATTATTAAACCCCAAGTCCACAACTACCACTACAATTGAGAATATTGTTGACTCTTTGGTCTGCCATTCGCTAAGTCAGCAATTTTCACTCTCATGGATTTTGCTAACATGTCAAACATACAATAGAAGTTATGTTCGTTCATACCGGATTCCGTCATTAAGGAGTTCAAAGTAAGTTACGCTCCTATAAACTTGTGGAATATAATTACCCAAAATCCAAAGCAAGATTACTAAGGAACTAACAATTTGAAAACAAGCTGAAGTTGACAATGCAGAAAAGGAAGGCCTAACTGATCGTACTGGTCAACTTTTAATTAATGATAATATACACACTCTTGCCGATCCAAGTTCCAATAAATTCAGAGAAATTGTTCTGAAAAAATTGTGATGCTTTGAATTCCTTACTCTTGATCACTAAAAGTCCAGAACTGGGTAGGCTATGTTAGGCTAATTCAACCAGGCACAAACGAATTTAATCGTAGCAACGAATCGAAATGCTCATATTTAATAAAATTATACGTATATATATATATATATATCGACTGGTAAACGGCCAGAGCAAATTGAAGATGGATCAAAGATGATTATGAGAATAGACAAAATGCTGTTAATTCAAGATCAACCAAAAGGCAGCATAGTAATAATCCCACTAACACACATGCGGTATTTCACGTGATGGACGTGTGATCTAATCAAAATCTGCACATTCAGGGAGTAGAATCACCAAAGTTCCATTAAAAGCTGTCTCGAGAAGAACGGCAAATTTTCATTATCGAATAGAAATTTCCAATAGATGAATAATTCTTATCGCACCTATACGTCTCAATATCGCAAACTGGTAGTGGTAGGAGTACGGGTTAAATTCCATCGTACACTACCAAATCTGAATTAATACCCATTAGCCATTAATACGGACGAACCGAAAAACAAAATCGGGAAGTTGAAGACGAAAAAAAAAACACGAGGAACTTACCAATATTATGAATTCTTCGGAACAGATCAACTATCCAGCGTGGAATTTGGCAATTCTGCAAATCACCATCATACGGGCCTTGAGCTAAAAACTGGATCGCAAAAACTCACGTAGAAACGGCACGCGCAACTTTTGCACAAACGGAGGCAGAATGGAAATAGTGGCACGCACATACACTCACACGGCAAACACTTGCGAATACAAAAAATTATCAAAACGTTCACCAGAGCAAGCTGCCTGAACCAACCATCAGAAGTGCAAAAATAAAAAATTCGCAACTTGGTCTGTACTTTAATCCAATTAGCACGCTATGTTTTATATAAATCACATAAATTATTGTATACAATTACACCAAACGGTAAAACTGAAGTGTGAAAATAAAAAAACGATTTTCAAGAATAACACAAACCAAACCAAACCACACCACACCAATTTGTTGAAGATGGATTATGATATTTGATGAAATGTTCAGAAACCGCGCGAACGACAAAGGTTTTTTCTCTTTGTTTCAGTGTTGCCAGATGAGATTTTCATAAATTCTTACCTTTGAAACCATAAGAAGAAATTTACATTAACAAAAATACTTGCAAGTTCTTACAACCTAAAAATCCCTACAAATCCTCATAAGATATTAAGATATGAGTAGAATTCATACGCGCGCGAAGCGCGTGAAAAATTTTTGCAAGGATTTTCTCAAAAAAGTAAGGATTTTCTCAGAAAAGTAAGGATTTTTAATTTTTTTTAGCAAAAAAGCTCTAAAGTGGGACCATTTTTATTGTTTTTCAGCTATAATGTAGTGATTTTTACCAATTTTAAGCATGAAAACTTTAAATTATAATGATTTACATACGCTTTTATTCTACTTGCTCACAAATTTCATTTTTCATAGTATTGGATGCTGCAACTAAGGAATCTATAGTAAGACTATAAGAATTCTTCACCCACCATATTTAAGCCATTCCTCTCATCACTTGCTATAGATAGGTGTCACACCATGAGAACTTTTCATAAATCTTGAAATTTACATCAAAATGTAATAATTTACTGGAAGAAATAGCTAAAGCAGAATGGGTGAATACGATGCTATAAATTTCAATGGCAAAATATTACTTGTATCCCTGTAAACCTGTACAGGTAATGGGCAAGTTATAAAATGGGTTTAAAATTCAAGGAGGGACAAGTGGGAAGCCTCCATACTTGTGATTTCCTCCAAAAATTTATTAAATTTTTAAATAAATTGCAAAATTTTTCAAAAATCATCAGAAAAATTTTCCTATTATATAGGATATTTATGAATAGTGGTACGAGAAATGGCTTAAGTAAATATGGTGACTTGAGAATTCCCATAGTTTTATTATAGATTCCTTACTACAAAAACTATTGATAAGAAAATGTTAACAGAGTGCAGTTTTTTTTTTAATAAAAGCGTATTTTTAAAAATTCATTTTTACTTTACTTGTTATCCTTCTTAATCTTAATTTGATGCAGAATAAATGTATGTGTGTTCCATTGGTGGGAATGGGAGTATTGAAAATGAATGATTCAAAGTTCATTGAAATTTCTAATACATTTAGTAGTTTAGGAAAACAATTTTATTCTCTGAACCAAGCCTATATCAGTCAGAGGATTACAAATACAATATAATATAATAATTATTAGAATTTGATTGCTGTACAATGTTTGTGTACTAATTAATTCAATTATTTATTTACATCCCTTTCTATGGTTAGAATTTAAACTTAATAATAGAAATTCATCCATCTTTGTTTAATGTTTCATTTAATTGTTATTGGTGGAGGCATGTGGATCATAATACCAGCATCTACAACCTGCAAGTCTACTATAGGTTACAATGAATCAATTTGATTGAAGAATTTAACAAATGAAATCAATTTAATAAGTTCGAATTTAAGAAGCAGTTAGTCTCATTTTACAATCTGACTTATTATCAATAAGTTGAAATAAAACTTTATATGCTATATTCTCACTCAACGAATTATAAACTAGAAGTGAAACTTTTTGGTTTCAATAGATCACCTAAATTCACATGAGCTTTAGAATTTTTCTATTTGAATGCAGTGAGCAGTAATTATATAAATAAAGTTTAAAGTTTTAGTCTAAAAATAACAATATTTGTCAAATTAATCAATTATTATTATCCTGATTAAAATAATTCCCACCACCTTATAAAGAATAAAGATAGAGAAATATCATCTTATCATCTTAACAACTCAGCATTTAGGGAGTCCAACTCAAGTTTTAGTGTTTTTCTTACTGAGATATTTCAAATTTTCAATGTGTTGACATCCGTTTCATATATTAGATACTAAAAAAATATATTTGGAAAAAGAAGGATTGAGTTTAAGAAGTAGTCATGTTTTAAGTTTATTTTACAGTTATTATCAGCGAGCCAAAATAAATTTTTATCAATTATATTCTGCACTCAGTTAAGCTAAAACTGAACCTCCTTAATTTGAACAGATATTACCTAAACTGACACAAATTTTATTAATTTTATAATGAAGTATAGTGAACACAAATTAAATAAATAAGGTAATCACTTTTAAAGCTAAGAACAAAATTTATAAATGACTTCTTGTAAAACTTGGTCCTACCAATATTTTATGCATTAATTATATATTCAATATTTCTAAATGTTTCCCTAAAGTGAAAACAAAGACGTTGACACACCAAAAATTATTTGAAAAATTGATTAAATTAAATAACTTATTGTAAAAAAAAAAAAAAAAAAAGGTTTTCACAGCTATCATGAAACATTTAGCATCACTGACCAGCAGTACTTTATGTTGTTAATTTTTATTTTTTTACTGATTTTATTTATGTTACTGGCTTTTTTGTTTGTATTTTCAAAAAAATAACTTCAAAGTATGAAAAGTGAAAATGAAAAGAATAAAAATATAACGGCAATAATAAGTATAGATTGAAATATTTATTCGACTATTTAAGAAAAAAAAAATTTTTTTTCTTGAAATTTGAAAAATACTCAAAAAATTTTTACATTTAGCTAAAAATCCTTAAAAATCCTTAAAAATTTTAAAATACTTACAAAGTTTCTACCGTTTTTTCTCAAACTTAAAAATCCCTACATGTAGGGATAAATCTTTACATCTGGCAACACTGCTTTGTTTGATAGTGGCTGAAAAACGCAGCTGTGTTGCAATATTTTTTTTTTCATATGTTTCCGTCTTTGAACGCATGAAGAATAAGCCACTCAAGCTGTACTACTCCTCTTTGTTCCTCGTTGAACTCTTCAGTGTTTCATTAACTCTCCATTCGTACGTATTGCTGCTAATACGTACTATATATATACATATACGAAGCCCGAACTAAGTTCGAGGAAAAAAGTCAAACCGTACTGACACACGACGAATGTAAGGTTTATAAAAACGAATAGGAAAATCAGAAAGCGAAAGAGATAGACAGACGCTTACACAAGCACTAAGCAGCAACGTACTTACGTATACTTCGTATTTAGATTTGGTAGTTGCTGCTGCTGTTCCGTTCGTCGGTTACCATCGAAGTCGTCGTCATCGTCATCATCAAGTATCAACACCATTATCATCATCACAATTGTAGTCGCTGTAAATGATTGCCGACGAGTCGACATCAAACGACAACGCTTGTATAAGACGGTGTAATTTTCAATTTACTCCTCATTTTCGTTAATTGTTTTACATACTTACACAGTACGAGGGTGTGTATATCGCATTACATGATTATGATACCCTTCCACTCCTGAAGGACATTTGCCTTGCCAGGTTAATTCAACGTTTCCAAATTAATAATGTCAATATACCTACCACTCATTTCTATTTGAAGAATCATTTGACCAATGGCGTTAAGCTGGTAAGAATGAGGAAAATATACGAACAATTTGTTTGAAATTCAGTTCTGTTTTCTTTCGTTTGTAATATTTTTTAACCATCAGATCATCACATTTCACTCCATTCCATTCACTGAATTGATCAACAAATTTTTTTTTTGATTGTTCTTTGGATGCGACTACGTTGATACGTTGACTTAAAATACGTAATTTTAAATTCTAAAAAATCTGGATTGCAGCTTGTGAAAAAGCTTCGAGAAAATGTAGTTATTATTTCATTATTTGACCTTGAACAATTTGGTTAGACTCTAGCTTTTCATCTATACTAGCTAGTTCCCACCGCCCACAATATTTTAATTTACAAATAATTATTAAAAGAAATTGAGAATACACTTTTTAAGACCCACAAATTTTTGGTTAGCAAAGTGCAAACCCACTTTTGAAATGTAGGATGCACTCTAAAGGATGGTTATACTTTTAGATTTATTATCTATGATTTAATACCTATGTGAAAAGTTTACTAAATGGAAACACTAATGTATGGTTCATACTGTTTCTCTTGATTTATTCTCTAAAAGTTAAAATTTCCCAACCTTAAGAATACGGATTAGAAATTCGAGAAGAGTTTAAACCCTGCTTAAGTCAAATATAATGGTGGACTTCAGACCCCATCATTTAACATCTTTATACCTCCATCACCTTTCATTACCTCTCCAATCCCTCCCTGGGCTTTAAAATGCCACAATTATAATACTTATTGTTTGGATTTATTGAATATCCACTTGGAGGCCACAAGATTCATTTCACATCCCTCCAGGGAGATACCCTTTTAGATTAGGATCGCCATTCTATTTTATGGTGAATGCCAACTATAACATTAGTCACTCTGATTTAGAGTTTCTGACCATTGTCAGCAAGGTGGTAGCATAGAAACCTACATGTCAACTAGGGTTACCATCTGTGTGGATTAAAAATTCCTGACCTAATTGAAAGTTGAAGGTTTCTTTGCTCAGGCCTCGGGGTTGTAAAAAGGAAATTCTGTCAGCGAAAACAATTTAAGGCCCTAAAAAAATTTTAAAATTGCATCCGTGTTCAAATGCAGTATTCAGGATTTATCTGTGAAAGGGACTTTACACTAATGGAGAGACCAATTTTCCAAATAAAGCGAGCCAAAATTTTTTTTAAGGTTTTTAAGTAGATTTTTCATAAAAATTCATTATTTTTAGGTAGGATTTCTTTAGAAAATCTATATTATTATGCTTGGTGCAGTATTGGCTCCAAGGATTGAAGTGTGTATGTTTTTCATTTCATGACCTCAGGAAAATTTGAACAACGATAACTCAAATTCAGATATATATATATATATATGATTATAATAAACGTGCAACCTGATTTTTTAGACAAAATTCAACAAAAATTATTCAGACAAAATTCAAGGTGCATGTGCCAGCTACAAATGTTTTGTTGTTTCCATCCCAATAAAGTATTGATCAGTGTTGCCAGACCAGTACAAGCCAAACTGTTGCGGCGCTTCAGAGCTTATATATATATATAAAAGTCAATTTCTTATTCCCACGGTACAGGTTGTAAATTTTGTCCGACAATCATAAAATTTGGTACGAACATTTGTACCAAATCAAGGACCAGACCTATTGATTTTGGTGCCGATTGGCAGGACAGTACTTCGGGTACCATCTTCTTTGTTTTGATTTTGACTATAAAATGCTCAATTTTGCAAAAATAGCCACGAAATTTGAAATAAATATTTATTTTAATTCACTATAGTACGCTGCTGCTAATTTTGGCGCGGATCAGCTGGATTGTACTTCTGATACCTATATTTTGCTTTTTATATTGGTCATAAAATGTGGAATTTTGGAATCATATGTATGAGATTGTAAACAAATACATATTTATTATAATTTATTGTAGTATGCTACCAATTTAGGTGAGGACAACCAGACAGTACTTCCGGAAAAGCTTTTTTTCCTCTTCTTTTTTATAATTTGCATGAACTTTTATTTTTACAAAAATTAACCACATGTTCATGTTTTATTTTTTTTATTTCATAACTTTATCATATTTCTTTGATTTTATTTGAAATTATATGATATTTACCATACCCACTTTATCATCTTAATTAATTTTTTATTTCAAGAAATAATGCTTTTAAATTTCATATTATCTAATATTTTGTCAGCAACAAACAAATTTTGTAAAATCATGAAATACCATCAACACATATAAACTTACAGACAATTAATGTGACCATCAAAATTCATAATTCTTTTTCTTGCTGGAGTTTTTTTCTTTTATCTTTAAATTTGGAGCACTTAAAAATCCTGGACCTGGGGAGAACCTCTCCTTCACCCACACATATCAGGCCTGTCTATGATGAAGCGGGGAGGGCCAGAAAAGAATGTCAAGTCAATACAAAAATGCACCACTTTGATGCCCTCTGCATTCTACAATAAGAATGGCTCATCACAGACACATTGTCAGAGCAGGGTAAGAATGATATTCGATCATTTTTTTTCAATTAAAATTTAGACAATCAAAACTTCATTAAAGTGGAAAAATTCTTGACATTTTAGCATTTTTAAAATTTCCCCCTAGACAGAGATTTTATTGGAACTCTAAAATACTCACATGTCCAGATGTTTCCCGACAGATGGCAATTGCCAATCAGTTACTGTAGTCTCAACACTGCATCTTTAGTGGGGTAACCACCACTAGACTGGTAAATAACAAGAAATGAATTCTATCCAGAAACAACTAGTTGGTTATAGAAGTTGAGGTTCAGACTAAGGCTTCTAACTAAAATGTTTTTAGGGTTATTGGTAACTGGGAACCAACAAAAATCTATATTGATTACTGGTTTGGTTATTGATTAAAAATATACTTGAGTTGCTGGTTATTGTTCTGGTTAACGAAAACAACTTTTCTGATTATTAATTGTGGTTATTGGTTATTTGTTGAGACAAAATTTGAGCTAAAATAGGCAAAAAAAATTTTCTCTCGATCAAATTATCAATAATAGAAAATTTTTCAAGAAATAATTGGTAATTTTTGAAAAAAATAATCAATAATATTGATATTTCATAAAAACCAATAAAAACCTATTCTTTCTGGTTATCATTCTAATTAATGATTTCAACATTTTGCAAGAATTGGTTATTGCATAGTCATTAGTTATGTGAAATTTTTTTGTTTTGGTTATCAATTCCCAAATCATTGTTGTCAATTTGTTTAGGTTTTTAGTGGTTATTTTTCGTTATGGTTGTGGTTACAAGCCCTAGTTCAGGTTTCCATTAGCAGAATTGACTCCACCCGGCTGCCCCAGCATACTACTATCAAGCGGGTTTGATAACTCGGTTTAGTGGAGACATCACATTAGAACTGGGTAATAAGGAACAAGTGGTGTCTATTTTGATACCAATTCAGTATAACGGAATTAATTTGTTCAAATGAAATAATGTCACTAGTCACTGCGACGTCCAAATAGAAGTTACTTATTCCTGGATTTCATGCGTATCAATCAGTGATTTCTAAGAAGATACTCTTCTCCATTTATATTCAGTGAAATTAGTCGTACTTTAATTTTGTTACTCAATCTGGCGACACCGGATGCTTGAGATTCAGTCAAAATGGTGGGGATCCTAATTTATTTGCCTGATCTCAAGCCCCTCGCAAGTCGCAGGTATGTAATACGCACATAAGCACAATTTCACTAAAAAAGTGGCGGCAAAATTTCGCATCCATATCACTTGTTCGAGACAGGCCAATGTTTTCACATCTTCTATTTAGGTCACGCCACGTAGATAAAGAGAAGAATGGTTCGATAATTGAACGCATGAACGTCGTTAATGGTGTACAGCATCGTTTTGAAATTTCCGTTTTTATCAACTGTACATTACGTTGTTTGCCACTTTTTCTTTCTTCTTCAACGCTACACGTTTATAATAGTGAAGAACGTTTGAAGGTTAAAACAGGTCTGCTTTGTAAAAAGTGAAAAACTGAAAGTGATACACTTAACATCGACAGACAGACCAAAACTTTACCAACCGCGACCAAAAATGATATTTATGCCACCCATCACGTACACGAAAATAGTTTTCAAGGCTCCTCTTCTTCCTTTTTGACCCACCTGTCCAGGATCATGGGAAATCAGGTATTCCTAGATTTTCATTGATGAAATTAATGCAGTAATCTTTGAAAGAGGTTGGACTGCGAACAGTCAGGGAGAGCCCCCACGTAAACTAAGAAACATGAAAAATATCGAGTGAGAAATCACTGGTGTAGGCCTGAAGAGAGAGGAGAAGAGGATTTCCCCTAATCCCGAGCTTTTTGGGAACTTAGAATTTTTGAAACAAAGAGAAAAATTAGTGGATTTTCAAAGAAAACTTACTTGAAAATGGACACAGATGTAATTTCCAGTTCATTGGAGGGCTCATGAATTTTTTCTTCCCGGCTACCGAATTTCCTCTCGATGGCATCACATTGGTGCCAAATGTATGTTCGATGTGGTTAAGGTATTGTACCAAAAATAATGGAAAATCGTAACGATCTACATGAATTTGTGTGGTCTAGGCCTATAGGGTGATCGATTTTTAGTAATTTGTTTTTACCGGCACCAGCATCTTGTTGAGTTGGAGAAACAGAACACGAGTTCATGAGTGTAACATTTTGGTATAAAGGCTTTTATAGATGGAAAGATGGTTTGGTGGAGTCTGGACTTCCTTGAAGAAACGGCAGAAAATACGTGAACCCCTTTTACAATGGCGTTATCCATGCCCTTATGCGGGTAGTTATACTTTTGAGGCTGGTCAGTTAGGTTGATGTTTAGTTGAGTGCCGATTAGAGGAATCTGATAGCCAATGCTCTCTTAACATGAATTTCATAGTCACACGTGAGACGACTAAATGAACTGCAACGAACAAGCCTCCAATTTGGGTCGGAGTGTGACGGTAACTGATCTCAAACTTACAACCTTCCATTGTTGACCGACTATCGAATCATTACGTTATCCAGACTCCTTGTTCAAGAGCTTTTCTTGCGAAGGTGTCATGGGTGTCTCACACCCTGGTTCGATCTAAGTAGGCAAAATAATGATGCAATTGGAAAAATCGTGTAACCACCTTTTTTTCATGTGTAAACATCTTAGTGCTCGACTGCTTGGTCTATGGTAAGGGCTAAACGAGAATTATGATTGTCAGATTCGCCTATCTGTAACTCTTATAACTGTAACTTTCATTTGTGTGCGTTACATGACATGTAGGCATGTGATTGTGTGCATGATTAATGCATTGCGCACAAACACAACCACAATATTATTATGTTTACACATCAATCCTTCATGAGTAGTGCAACTCACATCTTTGTTTTTTTTTTGTTAATTCATCAATTTTTCTTAAGTTGCCAATTTTCTGGAGAAAAGTTAGCTATATTGGGAATTTTACCCCTCTGTCTGAACCACTTCGAAGAGCCACTGCCCTCGTCACATAAAATGAATATGATGTATCAAAAATTTCAGCCTGATCCATTTTGTAGTTTTTTCAAAATTCTGAAAAAACCATTTTTCCATAAATTTTTTGTTCTGTAGTTTTCTCAGAAACTATTGAACTAACTGGCAACAAAATCCTATCAGACTTGGTGGTATAAAAGAACCACCTTTTGTGAAAATTTTGGGCCTTATCATTTTCATACTTTTCTCAAAACTACTGAAACGATAGGCACCAAGCTCTTTCAGATTTGGTTCTACAAAATAACTACTTTTGTGAAAATTTCTGCTTTATACCTTATGTACTTTTCTCAAAACCATGACCCAAAAATTTATGTGATACATAATATACAATAATTACTTATATATGTATATTTATTGTAAATAACAACTTAACAAAAATTGGGTCAAAATGGGAAAATAGTTACATGAATTTTCTTTTGTCATGAAATAAAACCTACTTCGCAAGAATGTCATATACTTTTTTTTGCAACACCTGCTCAAAAAAGAAAAAAATTCAGCAAGAAAAATTATTTTTGAAAATGTATTTAACTGTAACAATATTTTTGTATTGTACATAATACTTTCTTAAATTTGTTTATTTATTATCATCTTCAATGTATTTTCTCATTCCATTCATAAACACTAACATCATTCATACAAGTCTTGACTTGGCTGATGACATCATTTTTTCACAAAAACTGTTACTTTGTTTACACAGTTGTATGATCTCATTTCTTGTTTACAACCTTTTTGCAATCTTGCGTATATCTTAAATTCTACTAAATTATTTGTGAACACCCACTTTACGTCATATTCAAATAAGACCATTGTCCTACTTCATATACATACATTTCTGTAAATCAACAAGATTGAAACCCTTCTCCCAGTAGCGACCCAAGCTAATTGTGCCCCAGTGGCTCCACCATATTTTTGCGCCCCTCATGCATTGAGACCCTCTTAAAATTTTTTTGAATCATCTCAGAAAAAATGTATAATATAATGAATCTAAACTTTTTAATCCAAAAGTATCGGATTTGAACATCAGTAATTGAATTTTTTTAATTGTAAAAACGTATTTTTAACGTTAATTATTTGCGCCATTTTGGCGCCCCTTTTTCAAGTGAGAGTGGTTATAGCCACAGAAACATGCTGTTGGGCCCCCTCTGCCTTCTCTTACACTCTGTAAAATTGCTAGAACCTTTCCTTTAGGTTAATTATCCAACTAGTATTTAATCTCATGATTTTTACATCTAAATTCATTCTAATTCTATTCTAGTTAATTAATTTATTCATTCTGATTCACCCTGATTGATTCTCAACTCTCTTGATGTTCGTTACTGTTTATAAATTTTATGTTCTTTTATGTCTTATAACTCACTGTTTAATACACTCTTTTATTAACTATTGTGTTGGAACTATTCTGTTACGATTAATAACTGTCACATTAACAATACTAAAATGGCAAATTCTCCTTCAATTTGCATTTTTTTTTGTTCGTTTATTTTCATATAGCTAAAGATAAATAAAGACTGATGAAATACAGATTTAAGTAAATTTTGTCTTCTTTTCATCAATATGAACCCCAGTTTGTTAGCTTAAATAGCGGCTAAGGAATTATTGATTGAAAGAAGAGAGGTTTCTGGATTTGAAAAATGGCAAATTTTCTATTAATTTGTGGTTTTTTCATTCATTTATTTTCTTGCAGCTAAAGATGACAAAAAAATTACATGAAAAGAAAATTTGAGAAAATTTTCTCTTCTTTTCAGAAATACCAATTTCAGCTCTCTAGCTTAAATAGGTGAAATAAGAGAAGTTAGTTTCAAAGCTGAAATGTTATGTTAAATTGAAGTGGCAATTTGACAATCCATTTTTCACAAAATCCAGATGTGCATTTTTCATAATGTTGGATGAGACATAGTGCCCATGCGCAGTCAAGAAAGTGATTTAATAATCTAAGTAACTCCCAAACTGTTCATGTTCAAAATTTCACTCTTCTATATTCGGATGAAATCTTCTACTTCACATATAGTTAATACAAGCAAAAAACATTTGTTTTCAGGCTGAGTGGGTGTTGAAAAAAAATTATTTTAGTTTAAGATCAAATACAAATAAAAAGTTTCAAAATGAAAAAAACATTAATAAACAAGTTTAGTCCCATTAATATTAAATTTGAATCAAATTTAGATAATGACCAAAGTTATAAATTCTAGTGATAAGGTGATTTTACTGAAAAAAAATTTAAAGCGAATTTTTATAAAAATTTTCAGATTTTAGAAGATAATATACACCTACCTAAGACTTGTTTTGAAACCAAGCTTGTTAAATTAAAAATACACAGGTGAAATTTTTTGTGAGAACCTCAATTTCTCTATGAACTGATATCAATGCTAGTCCATTCAACCAGGACTTAGCCGTTGAGTTAGGAAGGTAGTTTTTCACACTTTTTATAGTAGAAAAATAACTTTTCCTCTTGCCACTAAGACTGACTGTGTGACTGAAATTTTCAGATAATTATAGATATGCTTAGATAAAAAACCTTCATTGCAATTCTGCTAGAGAATATAAACATGTTGACAGAGAATGGATCCGTTGGAGGGAGGGGGATCACACCAAATAAAAATGAGATTTTTTATTCTGGTACTCTTAGTGAATATTGGGATTCCAGAATAAATAAAACAATTATTCTCCTATAACTTTTACCATGTACCAAATTTCAGGCTGATTGAATCAAATTCTTCAAAACATTTGGCAGGGTTGTCCCCTAATAAACCCCCTTCCTACGTCACTAGTTGGAAGGGGTTCAGACACCCAGGAAAACCAGAATCTCTCTTTGCTACTAAACGTCAAGAAATAAGAAAATATTTTAAAATATTGCACATCTTAAATAAGGAAAAACAATAATGTGCGTCTCTGAAAAGAGGAAAAGACAAATAATTGGATAGCAACGTCAGCAAAAGATAAAAAGCGATGGGTCATCCTAGTCCCCGACTGTGAAAGCAGTCAAACTCTTTAGTGGCAACATAGCTCTTTCAAATTATGGGAGCTGAAGTTGACTGAATTATCTACGGCAAAATATAGGCAACAATTTTCGTCATCCAATTATCGTGGCCTAAAAAATGTAACAGTACTAAAAAATTGAGGAAGAGAGTAAAGTGGGTATACGTATAGTTATGTAATATTATAATATTTCTGACATCCAGTAATATTCTCAGCATACGAAAATAGTCCATTTGACTTCAACTGAACCATGAAAATAAAAATTAGGATAATTAAAATTCAGCTCAATAAAAGGTTGTTATAGGCTACGGAAATATGAGCACGACATTACGATAAGAAGTACAATAGAAAGGGTAACGTTTATGTATGCAATAAATACTGGCAAAATACAATCAACCTAGCAATATTTTGTCAATAAGACCACAAAGAGAAGAAAAAAAAAATTATAACGTTCGTTATGGCTTTCGAACGTCGAACAGACATAATCCATAAATACCAATATGAAGTACACGAGTTCAAATACAACAGTCATATATGGAGTAAGTACACCTACAGAACGTTTTTTTTCCCTTCGTTCCCTCATGTTTTGTGATGTAGTAAATTGAGACCGGAGCAAAGTTGAAAGAAAATAAAACACCACTGTTTCGCTTTACAATAAGATTATTTGCAAGGCTAATGTGTAGGTATTTAAACGACGTGTAATCGAATTATGGCCCTTCGGGTTCGCCATCAATCGGTCGAGGTTCGATGTCTCTGACTCTGTAATTCGGCGCACAATAAATCTACAAATCGTATTCTTGACAAATGCAGAACAGCACGAGTAATAGAAATGAATCACTAAGGACACGCCGCATTACGGTGTGCACAGGGCCGGATTTACCAATAGGCCCACTAGGCCCGGGACTAGGGCGCAAAATTTTCCAGAATGTGACAAAAAAAAAAAAAAAAAACTTGCGGCAAGCTTCGCAAGAAAGAACAGGTCGTAAGTAATATAAAATCACACTGAATAACTAATAAGTTGGGAAAAAATTGACCATTAAAAACCAAAATTAGTGTAGCCTATCTTGTTTTGTACGAGAAATACTATTTGTAAAAAATTTCATGACTATTAAAAGATAATTACAACTTTTATTAAGATAACATGAAAAATTAGCCTCTCCAACAGCCCCAGGGAATGAACTATAATACCAATAAGAACCAAATTCGGAAGAATATTAGATATACTTTAAATCAATACCTGTTTTAAATTTATTTTGTAACTATAGCTTAGAAATTACTCTTTTTACAGCCATTAATCTGCCAAAATTGCAACAAGATCGCTCCTACCAGATGTACCGTAAGGTCTATCCGTACCAAAATGGATAGATATTGCCCATGTCCTAAAATACGTACGTATACCATATTTCAGGCCAATAGATTTAAAATTGTGACCTGTACGCTGTTCGATAAAAATTGCATAAAAACTGACATACTGGACGGACCATACGTCCGATCCGGACCAAAAACAATAGAGTTCGTCCCTGGGTGAATCCAAATATGTGCTTCAAATTTCGAAGCTATCCGATCGAAATTACGCCTGTAAATGGACTCAACGCAAAAGAGGATATATATATATATATGTACAAATGAATTTCCAAAAATAGTGCCAAAATTTTCAGGAGGTAATGAAACGAAAAACGTACCCACCCCCATCCCTACATCCGAATATCAGGTCAATTCTAATAAAGAAGATTTTCTTCGAAAACCTATTTAAAAATGCCCAGTTTCACTAGGTTTGCGAATGGAACATTTAGTGTGATAACATTTTTATTTTCTTCATAACAGGGGGTGTGCTAATTTGATCAACAAGCTGATGATATCACGGACTAGACGTGAGTACCAACAATGCACAAAATCGTGTATTTTGTTTGTTTTTTGTTTTTTGTTTTTTGCCTCCTTTGTAAAATGTCCATTTTAACCCAAAGGTCCCTTTCTCCTTTGCGCACCACAAATTAAGTGTTTTTAAGTAGGTGTTCGAAGAAAATCTACTTTTTTAAAATTGACATGATCTTCAGACCCAGGGGTAGGGGTAGGTGCATTTTTCGTTTTATGACCTGAAAATTTTGGCACTATTTTTTTGAAACTCATATATATATATATATAATATTATACCCCTTTTTGCGTTGAGTCCATTTCCAGGCGTAATTTTTATCGGATAATTTCAAAATTTGAAAACACATATTCGAACACACTCTGAGAAGAACCATGTTATTTTGGTCCGGATCGGACGCATTGTCCGTCCGACAGGTTAGTTTTTATGCATTTTTTATCGAACAGCTTACAGGTCGAAATTTTCAATCGATTGGCCTGAAATGAGGTATACTTACGTGTTTTAAGACATGGACAAAACTTATCAATTTTGGTAGGGATAGACTTTACGATACATCTGGTAGAAGCGATTTTGATACATTTTTGGCAGAATAATGGCTCTTAAAAAAGTCAATTTTAAGCTACAGTCACAAAATTTGAAACCGGTATTGATTTAGAGTATATCTAACATTCTTCCAAATTTGGTTCTTATTGGTATTATGGTTCATTCCCTGGGGCTTTTAGAGGGGCTAATTTTTCATGTTATCTTAATACAAGTTTTAATTCTCTTTCAATGGTCACGAAATTTCATACAAACAGTATTTCTCATACAAGAACCTGATTTACCAATTTTGGTTTTGATTGGTCAATTTTTTCTCAACTTATTAGTTATTCAGTGTGATTTTATATTACACTTACTTTATTAGAAGAATGTTAGTGATAGAGGTGATATTTGAAACAAAGAAAACCTACTTTTTCTTGCGGAGGTTTTTGGGCAAGAGTTTCTTTTCATTACATCTGTGGTCTTTCGTTTTAACCAAATAAAAATGTGGTTACATGCAGTGATGGGTAGTTTGTTCACGAGTTAGTTCTTTTGAACGAATCCTAGAAATGAACTAATCGATCATTTAGTTCACTTCTAAATGAACTAGTTCATTAGTTCTTTTTTTTTTTGATAGTTCTCAGTTCTTATCAGTCTACTCTACTTGATCCGTTGATCAAACTGAAGTTGAAGTAACTAGTAGTCGATGAGTGGGTCAAACAATTAACCAATAGTTCTAGCATGAATTTATGAATACGAGTCGATCATAATATCATATAATAAATTAGTTGATTTAAATGATATGAGCCAATCATGAATCAGCTGATTGAAGGGATCGAGTTGAAAAATTTACTGAACTACTGAACTAATTGAACTGGTTCACTTTTGTGAAGCAGACTCAATGAACTAAATCTGCAAAATGAACTAAAATTACCATCCCTAGTTACATGTTGAGATTTGATTCTTATAGTCTGAAAATTTATCAACTGGCTATTAAATTTGAATCTCGATTTGAGTTGAATTTTCTTTTATCTCATTTTATCATTTTTTCTGCATTTCATATTTTACTAATTCGGTTATTTTATTCACAAATTTTTTTATTTTAATTTTATTGTGCTAATATCAAATATGGATAAGAGGTTGAATAAACCTAGTGGTGCTAGTTGCAAACGCAAATGAGAGACAAAGCAGAAAAATTTGGATGAAATTAAAAAAAAAAAACCAAGAATTTTCAACTTTTGCAATCGTGCCAGTTCAAATTCCAACCTTCCTGTTCCTGATCATTATGACGAGTCCTTTATGCACCCAGAAATACAAAATATGGTTGAAATCAAAGAATCTACAAATATGAAAAATAATTGGTAAGTTTAATACGAAATTATGAATTATGATATTTCCTTACCCCTTGATAAAAAATTGGAATCAAAAATTGTCATTTTGTATAAAGTTTACTTGGGAAATTGACCCTTCAAATATATTCTTATTTCCCCCCCACCCTCAACTTATCAGTATCTATCTTTTTCTTTCTCATCTCCACCTCTGAAGCCTATAATGTTTCAATTAAAAATATTATTGTTTCTTACTCGAATTCAACATTTAACAACTCTGTTTGTCTAGATGGAGTCGGATTCATTGAATTTTAATGACATTAGTGAAGATCCTTCTGAATGGACAATAAATGATCGCACAATCGATTATTTCGCAAAAAATTGTTTTAAACAGGACGTAAGTCAAATTGATTTTTCCAGAAGCCAATAAATGTATCCTGATAAGGTACGCCATTGTAATCCATCTATTTTTACAAGACAGTCCATATCTGGTGACAAGAAAAACCGTGATTGGTTAATTTATTCTGAAAAATGTGGGTTCTTAGTTTGTGGCCCATGTTTATTATTTACCAATGAAGATTCCCAATTTGGTAGAAAAGAAGGGTTTTCAGATTGGAAAAACAGCCACATACGAGTAGAAAGCCATGAAAACAGTAGAAATCATAAAAGTTACACCCTTAATTTTGTAATGCGTGGATCATAATTAGGTACCCTCAACCATCACTTGAAAGTTCAACTTCATGAAGAAATTTCATACTGGCAAAACGTGTTGAAAAGAGTAATTGCTATTACATCGTCCTTATCAACCCATGGTCTTGCTTTTAGAGACACAGTTGAAAAAATTGGTCAAATTTTTTGATGTGTGTTGAACTCCTCACAAAATTTGATCCCTTCCTTGCTGGTCACATTGCTCATTTTGCTGAGAAAGGTTTGGGAAATATCAGTTATTTGTCTTTGACAATTTCCAAAGAAGTAATTGGATTAATGGGTAACTGCGTTCGAGAAACTATTGTTAAGGAGAGTAAACAAGCCATGTATTTTTCGATTATTGTGGATTCCACTCCTGATATTGCACATTTTGACCAGCTTTCTATAGTTGTGCATTATGTCTTAACTTCAGGCAAACCTGTAGAATGCTTCTTTTTATTTTTACCAATTGTAGGACACAAGGGAAGTGACATGTATAAAGCAATTGTCAATTTAATGGAAAGCTTAGATACTGATATGAAGAAATGCAGAGGACAGGCCTACGATTCAGCAGTAAATATGAGAGGTCAAAATCTTTGACTGCAGGCTTTAATCAAAAAGACTAGTCCATAAGCAGACTATATCCCCTGTGCTGCACATTTGTTGAATCTAGTAAGTGATGCTGCGGCTGAGTCATGCACAGAAGCACATAACTTTTTTTCACTAATACAAAACATGTATGATTTTTTTTCCTTCTCTACTCAGTGTTGGAAAATTTTGCAGTCTACTATTACAGAAAATAATTCAATTGGTGCAACTTTGAAAACATTGTCCAATACACGATGGTCAGCAAGAGAAGATGAATGCAGAAGCCTTCATAAGATTTGGTGCAAAGTTTATCAGAGCTTGGAAATTTTGGAAATTAAATCTGATATCAAATCTGTTATTCAGAATGAAGTAAGAGGGCTTTGACAGTCATTAGAAAGATTTGAGACTGCATTTATGGCCTGTTTCTGGGGCTTTATTTTGAATAAGATGAATAGAACACAGAAAGCTTTGCAGGCTGTAGATATAGATGTTTTACAAGTTGTAGAATACTATGATGCATTAATCGACATGATTAAATCCCAGAGAGACAAGTATGATGAATTTGAAGATGCCGCTAAATCAATTTTTTAAAGAAATACAAAAAAACATGGAAAATAAAGAATGTACTTGAGAATTATTCGTTTATTTTTTTGAAATTGATGAAACAACTTTTGTTTTCAAGTCATCCACAAGATCTGTGCAAATGATCTGAACAGATCATTGTTTTTCACAAATGATCCATGATCTGGATTTGGATCATTCTTTGTAGAGTGATTTGTGATCCAGACCCAATCACTTCTGAAAAAATTGAAAAGGAACTGTGATCCGAGTTGTTTTCATCATGTTCTTGCCCACTCCTGCTGCACACAGTAACTTCAAAAAACATATATAGGCCAGGTGGTATTCAGAAGAGGGTTTTCTAAAGGGCTGGGATTGAGAAACGGAAACAGAAACCAAATTTTTTGGAAATAGAAAGCACATTTTTTTACTCTGGAAACCGAAATAAACGGAAACACCAAAATTCTGAAGTGGAAACCAAATTGGAAACAATTAACCAATTAGTTTCAAGACCAATAATGGAAATATAATGGAAACGGAATGATAAATTATTTCCATTTCCATTTCTCACATGATTAATTTTTGATCTGGGAGAAAAAATTTGAAAAAATATCGATAATTTTTGAGAAATATCAAAAAAATATTGATAATTTTTGAAAAATATCGAAAAAATATCCATAATTTTTGAAAGGTATAAAAAAAATATTGTTAATTTTTGAGAAATATCAAAAAAATATCAATATATTGATATTTGAATAAGATTTAGAAAATTTTAAGTCAAGAAAAAATTTGTTTTGAATGGAAATTGAAAAGGAAACTAAAATGATAGAAGCGGAAACAAAAAATAACTAACATTACTGTAAATTTCAATAACTCAACTAACCGATACAATGAAAAAACATAGCGTTTCTCAATCCCTGCGAAAGGGTCCAGAAAAAAGAGCTATTATAGATAGGATAAACGATCAGTAAGTCGCTGATAGAGTCTAGATGATATGAAGATAAGAACATTTTTTGTTGACAATTTTATGGAGAACATTTTAAAACTGAACTATTTAGTTTGTATCTCATTAAAAAAATTGGATTAAGTCAGACCATCCCCCATAGGGGGAAGCAAGGGGGTGGAAGTAACGATTTTCAACCACATATTCAGGAGACCAATTTCAATACATTTCAACAAAAAAATATTTATTATGAATTCTTTCTTTTTCAAATCCGTTATTTGCCTGGGCTACTATTCAAGTTTTTCCAAAATAGGTACTCAGAAGAAAATTAAATACTTAATAACTAATTACGAATTATTTCAGTAGCAATATTGCAGAAATTTTACAGTATTCTCATATTTTTCAGACTTTCATTTGATCTTGGTTTTGCAAAAAGTATAAAACCAAGACTTATTTTGCTCATCGTTGAAAAAAGAAACAATGCTGGAGGCCTGGAAAAGGCTCTTAATAGTTCAAATTAATAAAATTTCATGGTATGAATGATTCAAATTATAGGTGACGGTGTGTAGTGTGTAGCTCTACATGAAATTTTCCATTAGCAAAATTCATTATTCATGTTAGCAATGGAAATTATTGAGAATATGACATCCCAGTTTCCTAAATCTGTGCTTCAAAATTATTGTTACCTATTGAATAATTCTGCAAAGAAATTTCATCTGAAAAAAAAAAAAGTTATTCCAATAAAATTATTTGTTTCTTCTTCTCACTATAGGACTATCAATCATCTAATGAATTATTCAAATAGTTTTTGTTCGTATTTTTATCCTATTATAAAAATTTCAATTCCCATGACAACGAATTCGTTTTCGTGGATGGAGGATGAGAAGTACGCGCAACTATGAACATTATCGTACTTAACAACTAGAAAAAATTTGTGGCCTCAGCATTGATTACCTACGGGTATCTACCTACTTATGTCTATCCCAAATAAGAACGACTTGACGACATATAATGAGCAGATGGACCAGGGAGGAAAGGAAAAGGTTATTCACCCCATTCAACGAAGATTGCATCCAAAACCGTCGTTTACTAATAAGCATATTTTGTCACATTATGCCGCTGTGCATTGTGAACGTCTCTATGACGTCACGTTATTCTTATTTGAGATAGACTACAAGGACTATACCTACTTACAAGGATGTATATAAGGAAGATTCCTGGGGAAGTCTTGACTTTACTTAGTAAATAAAAAACAGGCCGACGTCTAAAATTTGAGTAATTTTGTCGATTTTGATGATTTTATGTTAAGGGGGGGGGGGCTCAGAAGATACCATTTATAATTTTTGGACCTCCTATACGACAGAGCTATTTATGCCCTAGCCTACTTAAAATATGATACTAGAAATACCGAATGGAGGAGAACATCTCTCCATTAATTGTGATCAGTGCAAAAAGTTAAACTAGCAGCTATTCTTCCTCTGGATACGGCCAAAAGAAACAACATTTAGGATATACTCGCGTATGGAACCGCAGACAAGCACCATTTTGATAACGTTCCAAAGTACCTACAGCGAGTCGGATATGTGATGGTAGATACTAAAAATGCAATAATTTATTTATAAACTTCTCCAGAGACAGACTAACTCTCCAACAAAAAAAAAGAAAAAAGTAAACCATGAGATAGGGAGGATAATGTTCATCATTTGCAGAACGTATAGGCCACAAAAGGAAATCTGGACAAAAAAAAATTATGCCATAAATTAACTCGGTGAAAATTAAACAAAATTTTGACGACTATTTAGACCATGATATGAATATGTGACATAAATGCGCAAAATGACTAAATTTATGTTCAAATTCTTTTTTTTGTTTTTTTTTGTTTTTTTTTTTGTTTTTTTTTTTGTTTTTCTTTTGTTTTTTTTTTTAAATTTAATGTACTTGTTGAAACCAACGTTCCTTCGAAAGTTGGTTAGCCGAAGCATCGGCAACAGCGTCTATCTTCGGTAAAGTAGTAGTAGTGTGACCGTATTTTTTCGACGGTCATTAGTACATACATAACAAACCGATGCCAGAAAATCGATATCACAAATGACAGATGAAGAGAGCCAAACAGCAAAAGTTAATCACTGGTGGGAATAAACAGCAGAGCGACCAGCACAGGGAGCTCGTCCAAATATAGACCCTGACGTGCTGCACTGTAAGTGGCGGCGGTGGTCGGATGTAGGAGAGTTTTGGTGCGGACGTCGTCGTCATAGAATCGGACCCAAGAATTACTCGCGTGGCAAATTCACCCTCCTGTACGCCGCTTCGTGCACCCTCCAGTTTTTGCTTGGTTTTTTTCTACTTCTTTTTTCTTTTTTTCTTTTTTCCTCATTTTTTTTTCTTTTTGTTTTCCCCTGCCATACTGAATTCGGAATTCTCTATTCTCTATTTAGGACAGGCGCGCTCTCACACTAATGATCATCGCAGGTCAGGTGCAGGGTATCGGCGAAAATGTTTTGCGCCTTCGTTTCTCTCCATCGTACGTACTTTCTCCTCCAGCTAATCTCTTCCTTCTCTCTCTCTCTCTCTCTCTCTCTCTCTCACACGCACTTTTTTTTTTAGGTGGTACGAACGAAAAAAATGGGTTCATCGTAATTTCGGTACAAATGAGTGCGCTTGAAAAAGGAAAAAGTCGGCTTCACGCACACGATGCGACGATAGATTCGTTCGACTGAAAAATTCACCGCCAATTTCCCAAGCTTGACTGTCGAGGGTTGAGCAAAAGTAAGACCAAAAGTCAAGACCAAGATCAAGGTAATCGCCGTTTTGCGTCAATACTCTGAATTCGGTCTTGGTTTCGGTATTGTTGTGCGGTCAAGTTTTGCTCTTGGTCTTAAGCTGGGTTTACTAAGTAAACCGAGCATTCGCTGTTCGTTCGATATTTTTCTATAGTCACAAGGCTACAGGATGTTCGTTGTAATTCCCTCGGGTAGCGAATTTCGTTTGTGCGATAACCGTTTACACCAAACGAGCAAAAAAAAAAAAAAAAAAAAAAAACTTCGTTGTTCTTTTGTTCGTTTGGTGTAAACGCAGCTTTAGTCTTCAGCGATGGTGTATATATTGCCAGGAAAATACATCAAAAATAATTTGTATTTTCCAACGCATTACTGAAATAAACCTAACATTATTGATAGTAGACGAAATTTTCAACCTGAAAGCTTACATCTCCAGTTGTCACGCCACTTGTAGCCTTTCACATTCCATTCTACGAAAAACTTAATAAATTACTGACTTATAAGCTCGAACTTCTGCAAGCTGAGGGAGTCTGATTAAGTTGTTGTATTATTTGCCTAATATTTCTGTTCCCACTTTTAATTCTCCTTTCCACTCCGAATTTTACCGTCTACTATATAATTCATTTTTCTCTCTTTAATGAACCAATAATATTAAAACTTTTCACAAAGCTCTCCTATTAGTTCAGTTATTGTTCATACATTTAATATAAATATTAAGCTTTAGGTAGCCGCAAAATGGAAAGTAAAGGCAGGTGAATTCATTTCACATACTTTAGTTGTATTAATATAAGGACTAAATCTTCAGCCTTTAAAATCCCATCTATACGATGAAACAGGGCCGGAAATATACAAATTTTCAAAATTTGATGTGATTAAAAACCTATATTTCCAAAATCATCAGAGATTGTCTAGAGTTGTCCTTCGAATACTATGTTTATCTCATGGGTATGTAACACCACACCATACATGGAACAAATGAAGTATTACCCAACTCCGTTAAAACAAGTACAAAAATCTGAAAATAAATTGAAAATACATTTTTGCTTTTACGTAATCCATCTAAATTGGAGAAAACTCATTCCTAAACTTTGTTCCATGCCTTCATAGACAGTAATCATAGTAGAACACATGTACAGATTGGATTTAGGATAGGCCAAAAGTTTTTTTAGACTTGGAACTACAACTGAATCAAAGTTTCATATTATAAGAAAAAAAAATGAAGGAAAGTACACTTGTTCCATAATAGTATTTATAGTCTCAAGTCCAAAAACCGTGAAACTGGGCAAGACTTTATTATCAGTATTGTGGGGACTCAACGGTATGAGGTAAAGGGGCTCGGACCCCTCAACAACAGTCGCTGCCCCAAAGGGCAGGCTAATAATCGTCCTCGTGACGTTAAACTACACAAAATACGTTTGATCGTAATTACCTGCAAGTACATGCAGGTAATGTACGAGTACCAAATAGTGACATCACCAAACAATGTCACGATCCGTACACGAACCAGCCAGCCATCTCTCATCATGATAGGGGATGATGCAACCTGGCCACCCTCACCGACGTACGTATTATCTTACGTACGTGTGTTTGTGTGCGTGCAAATAAGCCGTATATAAACCACCCGAACCGGCTCTAAAATCGCCAGTGTTTGCCTTGGTTTTGGCTTACCCGTACTTATGTACGAAGTGGCTGAACATGCTTAAATTCTGTTGAATTTCCTTCTGGTGAGAATATCTCTCATGACAAGGTATTCCACAAGTATTATCCAATCTGGAAATTATAATGGTCTTTTACCATAGATTAAAATAAAACTTCACCCTTGCATACTAAATAGAGATGATACATTTTGAGAGATACTTATTACATTTACTGAAATTTACTCCATATAATTAGACAAATTTATATAATTAGAGGATTATCATGTTGTAATAACTCTTCAATTTGGAGAAATGGATCCTGAAATAACAAACTTTTAAAATTCTAAGATTTGTGAAATATGGGACCATACCAGGAGTTACAAAACTACTTTCAAAAAAATTATCAGTCTTCAATCTTCATATCGTGTACTATGTGGAACTATTATGAAAAAAACTATCACAATTGTACTCAAATTAAAAACCAGATTTAGGAAAAATCGAATTTCTTCATTTTTTCATCAGAATAAAATTATTCTCGTAGGTGAGAAAGAAAAAAGAAACATTCCACACCATCATATGTAGAAACTATTCGATGGAAAGAAACTAATAATATTTTTTGGATTCAGGAAATTTAAGCTTCAGAAAGGCCCTGTTTGAAAAATCCATATTATCATGGGGGAAACTCAACAAGGAGTATGGATTTGTTCCATACCAGTGAATAGTGTATAAAGTTTGGAAACTGTAAAATAATGTGAGACTTCATTATAATTATTTATCAAACTGGAAATAGGTAATTGTGAAACATCTACATCCCTGAATGCAGTTTCATAAACATGCATATATAGGCACAATTACAGAATTTTTCAGGGTACACGATTGGAAAATATCCAATTTGGTTATCACCAAGTATTATAAAACAAGATAACCACAAATATAGTGCTAAATAAAATCTAGAAAAACTATTATAGTCTATTACTAAAAATTAATGCCAAATTTCACACTTCAATTCCGAATAAAAATACCAGTTTTGTGGAGATTCTCATTACATTCAAATAATTAGTAACACATAATTAGTCACATAAGTATAGTGGAAAAATTAAGATCTTCTATAATCTTCTTAATCTGGAGAAATGTATCTGGAAATTACGAATTAAAAAAATGGAACTTTTCTCAAATCCAATTCAGTGAAAGTTCTTACTAAGTTTTTCATTCCGGGCCCAGGAACATCTGTACCCTAAATCCAATCTGTATGTGGTTCTACTGTGATTACTTTCTATGATGGTATGGAACAAAGTTTAGAAACGGATTTTGTGCAATCTGGATGGATTATGTAAAAGAAAAAATGAATTTTCCAGTTATTTTCAGATTTTTGTACTTGTTTTAACAGAGTCAGGCAATAATTCATTTGTTCCATGTATGATGTTACATACTCATAAGATAAACATAATATTCGAAGCACAACCTCTAATGATTCCGGAAATGCAAGTTTTTTATCACATCAAATTTTGAAAATTTGCGTATTTCCGGGCCCTGTTTCATCGTATAGATGGGATTTTAAAGGCTGAAGATTTAGTCCTTATATTAATACAACTAAGTATACGCAATGAATTCATCTACCTGCAATTTGCATTTTGTGGCTACTTAGAGGTTAAGCGCAGTTTCTTCGTAATTTTAATATTTTCGTTTGGTTTTAATTTTGCACAGTTGAGTCTTGGTCTTGGTTTCAATCAGGCATGAAAAGGTTTTTTTAGAATGGCGAATTGGCGAGGCCGAAAATTAATTTAATAACCAATTGAAAGGGTAAAAAGGACAAAAAGACGCATGTAGATATGTGATAGATTGAAGAGCGGGTAGAGGAGTCCAAGGGGACATGAAAAATCAAGGGGGAAAATAAGAAAGATAAGTTTCTCGAATTTATCTCCAATGGTAACGTAACGTAGAGTTTTTGAATTGTGTCTGGATGCGTCAAGTATGAGTGTTTTGAAAAGATTTTCAATAGGTTTTTTTTTTCACGATTATTTTGTGAACGAGTTCAAGACCGTCAACAATATTGCAAATTTTATATTCTAACATCAAAATACACCGAAAGATTTCACCAGCAATTCTGCGTTAAAGCAAAAAAAAAAAATGAAACGATAAATAATTTAAAAACAATTAAAAGTTCACAAGTACCTTGGTGAATTATGAGTGCATGAACGCACATACATACAGACTTCGAACATTGACCTAAAATTAACATACGAGAATACAAAAAGGTTAGTTCCATTTTTTTTTCCTCGCACTCAAATTGCACCAACCACTAATTTAGAAAATTTCATGTAATGCACACAAGCCACTGGCATACTTCAAAAAAATAATTTTTTACACAACGGATCACGATAGCACGACAGTAATAATGCAAAAATTTTTTTCTCAAAACTTTTTAATTATTGTTTAAAAAATTTTCATCCTCACTGGAGTTATCATTTTTTCGAGAAGTACGACATTATCCTAGGTGAAAACCTGTAAAAACGGTTGGTGCATTTGCATAATAGAAGCTGTTTTTTACCAGCTACAAGAATGAACGTCGTTTACACGGTTGCCAACCAATATGAAAATAAATCTTTAAATCAGGAATAAAAATTCAAAAACTCGAAAATCTTAACTAAAATCCCTGGATTAAAAAAAAGAAGAAATACGCAAAGAAACAACCCAAAGAATGTCCTCACTCCTCAGGAATTTGGATATTCGGTTTCAATTCTGATCAGTGACTTGGCCAGGAAGTTTTGTCAAGGGAACAGTATTTCAAACTTTTGAGGGGGCCCAATACATATAATTACTGACCTTGGAGGATATATATATGATGGAGACAACACTGAACAGTTTTAATGTGGGGTTGAGTGTCCAGACGATAGATGCCACATGCTGGCGTACAAAGTACCCCAGACTGAACACCCCAACCAATCAGAATCAAAAATAGATGTAAAAGTGAGGTACTTTATAAACAAATCCACGTTGCGAGATTTTTCTCCAATCAGATATTTAGTTGGAAGTACACGTGTTTGTAGAAGCGCTTTCTATAGATAGGACACCAAAACTGCCCATGTGTTGTCTCCATCATATACATATCCTCAAAGAGACATACAGCTAAAAATATAACCAACGCTTGCTCAAAAATATATCAAAGATAGAACCCTGATAAATGGCGTTTTGAATTCGAATATTTATTACTGCAAATGTGTTATAGCTTGATAGTGTGTGTGTATATATTGATATGGAGATGTTTACTTTTACAATGAAATAAGCATAGCTTTGGCTGCACAAAACTTACAACTCATATGGTTTCTTTTCTATATTTCACATATTTTTAAACCACATCGCATATTACGGAGCATACAGCATTAGACATCTCTTTAGCTATACATCGTGATAACAAAAAACAAACAGCCTAAAGGGAGCAAGTCAGCTGCCAGAAGGGGCTGATTTCTTTCTGCTCCGTTGGCTTGAGCCTGGTTTTGATAGGCCTGGGTTGTTGTAAGCATGGAAAGAAATTTGAAGAAATCCAATTTTTTATCGGTCACCATAATGGTTACCAGTAAAATATGTAGCTGAAGAGCAAATTACAGTGCCAGATCTGGGTTTTTGACCACTGAGGCTCTACAAGTTTTTACCGCCCATGCATGTAAACATCCGTAAGAGTGTAAAATGAATAGTAGTGGAGAGGAAGGATGTTTTGGACAGGTGGAGGTGTTGGGAGGTTCAGCTACTTGTTATGAATCAAATTATTCAATTTTTTATGGTATATAGGAAACACTAACAACTAACGATTGCATAGAAAAAACTGTACCGTCGATATTTAAATTAGTTATTAGGAAATAAAAAGTGTTTTTCTGTACAAAAAAACTTGGTTTTTACTTTTCAAAATAGAAGAATATCTTTTAAATACAAGATTGTACCCATCGGAAAAAAAAATTGATAGTCTGCAATTAGCATAAACATTCCTGTATATATTCCATGTGTGTTCTAGGTGAAATTTGCAGATTATTTTTAATAAATTAATTAAATAAAAAAGCGGGTGCGGCAGGTTATGGATACATTTCTTACATAGTGGAAGAGTGAAAAAATTATTGGTTAGATTTTTTTATTTTTCTATTTCATGGTTGGTTTATAGCCTACTAATGGTCTACAAAGTAAAAATATTTCTTCTAAGCATTTTTGAAATTTTCTGCATAACATATTTGTCGATAAAAGTGAAAAAATCATTTGTTGTTATTATTATTATTATTTTCATTTCTTCTCATGGTCAAATGTTCGTAGTTTACCAAATAGTAGGTACGAAGTAAAAATACGTGTTTCACAAATTTTCCATATTTTTTTATAGAGTACTAGTTGATATTTGTGGGTTGTCCCAAACCTTCCCCATGTCAGTCTAAAACACTCCATAAGGTGGAGGTTTGAAACAAAAAATCAAAAAAATTAATTTCTAAAATTTATTGATTGAAAAAAATCTCATAGGTCTAATAATTTTTTTTCTACTATAAGTAGTTTTGCTAGGATATAATTGAAAAAATTATAACTGTCCAAATCATCTTCCCTCTCCCTATAATAACTTCAACAATTTTACTACCTACAAACTTTTTATCCTTATTTTCAATTTACTGTACCTAAAAAAAATTGTAATTGGTTATGAAAATTATTTTTTCTTTGAGGATGTCCTCAAAGAACTGGGAGAAAAATCCTCCGAAAAAACTTGTGAATTTGAAAATCAAAAATTCCCAATATCTTGAGACAAATCCCGTTTAGATTTAATAATTTAATAAAATTCAATGAATAAAAAAAAAAAAATTTTCGATATTAAGACAGCTAAGGATTTGAACATGGAGCTATGGACGAAAAAGCGTTTGAACAATCACCACAATAAAGAATTCTTTCCACCAATCATGTGGGAGGGGTCTAAAAATATCAAAAAACAAAATATAAACGCCATCCCTCGCTTATATTGATAAAAGAAATCCAAAAATTCAAAAAAAAAAAAAAAAGGAAGTTGAAAGAAGTTATTTTGTAACACACATTAATAGAATACACAATTTTCGAGGCATGTACATGGCGTGCACAAAGTGGCCAATGCTAGAACAGAGTGCAGATGCAGAAATCTGTCTGAGAACAATGTTTCTACTGAGTTGAAGTCTTAGCTAAAGTAACTACCTAACAGAAAACGCAGAATTATGCGTTAGCCTGGCATCCTGAGTTGCTTCATGGAGGCCATGTCCCCCTCCACCCCTAAAAAAAAACATTCTCCCCTACCACCCACTATGGCCCCCCAAAATGAAATTAAGAAACTACCAATGCAAGCACCATATCAACACTTAATGGGTCAGTGATTAACACATCCCCCAAACAATTCATAGCAGTATATGTAGCAGTACTTCTAATTATATGGCTAATCTATTGCTAACACTAATACATATAGAAGTTATTGTAAATTATGAGTATGTGTGCGTTTGATTTGTCGGTTAAATGTCCGTCAAAAGGGTAATGTCCAGCCATCTGATTTAACTAGCAATATTTTGTATTTGAGAAAGATAATTTTTAGTCAAAAAAAATTTATCTGTAAAACTTCTATTCGACCCCTAAAATGGTAGTTTATTATTAGAAGGAAATTGGCAGTACTAATTCTAACTCGCATCTATTTCACAAAATATCTGTACTATAGTTGCATCGAGGCTAATTTACCAAATTCAGTTTGAAAATAATTATTATCATCTGATACTTTTTTCCCACGGTTTGCTACAGGACTGAATACATATATATGGGCGAGTGTGTAAGATATATACAATATATGTATACTTCTACACACTTTTTTGTTCTCATTGTATTTGACATTTTTGTGACACACATCTCAAAGTTTTCTTTTGTTAGGTATTATTCATTACACATGGCTTTTTCAATGTGAATTAAAAATGTTCATATAATTATTACTTAATATTTGTTGTGGCCATAATTACAAAGAGTTCTTCTTTTAGTAAGTATCATTTCTTTATTGCTCATCATTCATAAATATGTCAAAATTTTTCAATTTTTTCTAAAAGTTTACTGCTGTATTTTAGTTGACTGGTCTGAATGGAGGAATGCCTCCAGTTCAGATGGAGTAGATTATGGATAAAGGGAAGATGAAAGAATGGTGTTTTGATATCATGTTGTGCAGGAAAACTCAAGAAAAATGACGATTGTGCATCATAGTTGGTTCTTAGCCCAAGAAAATATGTTCTTCTACCCACCCATGGGGAATAAAGTATTATTCCTAGCTCTGTGCAAAAGGATTTGACCAGACCCTAAGAAATAGAAAATTGCATCATACGAAAGCATTCCATTCAAAACAAATGAGTGACCACATGATTATTTTATCTTCGTGTTTATGGGTATTCAAACTTGATAATTAGTAGTGACCTCGAACAGAAGTTTGTTTACATTTGTTTTGACAGATATTTACTGAATGAGTATATCCTAATTTTGTACGTTAAAGTTTTTCTTCATATGATCTTTTGACTGTGGTTCGACGTGCTTCAAATTTTTCAAAATAAATCTGTGAAATTGTGTTATTGTGAAAATGTGTGATGAAAAATGCAAATGGCCAAGTTACTGGATACCTAAAATGGAAGAAGTGTCCAAAAGCACTTATTACCAATATAAAAGAGAAAATGGGTCAAACAAAAATGAATTGGTAAGTGTAGATACGTGCTGTCTGGTCTTTGTAGTGCATAAATTCATACTTTCTCATATTTATGGTAGTCATTTTTAAGTTGTCTTTAGTTCTGGATGTTTGGAAGTACAGTATTTATATATATACTGTATATAGGTTATAAAAATAATGAATTGGCACCTATAGGTATATTTATTATTCCTTACTTGACAATATAGGAATGATCAAATTTTGGATAAATTTACTGAATCGTGCCTGATTGTATTGGAGGGTAGGCTGCATGTATTTTATTAACTTTTAGGGTCATTATATGTTGGTAACTAATTATTGCATTTTGAATTCTTTTTTCTTTATAAATTCAGCTCCTTTCTTATTTTTATCATAATCTTATGCAGCTTATACCAGTTCACCAATAAAATTATTGTAATTTCTGTCTGTTTATTCTTCTTCTTTTGCCAAATATTGCAAAGTTCGAAGTAACATTTTTATTACTTTCTAATCTCCCTGTCAAAAATAATTTTATAATTATCCAAAACAATGTCAGTTCATGAGAAAAGAAAGAGTACATTGCAGATCTAAGTAACATATGAAGAAGGGTATAAAGTTAGTTGGAATAATAGAGGGAAGTTTCTAAATTTGTTTGAAATAAGTCAAATTTGATTTACATAAAAAGTTGTAGGTACTTGAAACTTAATAATTCACTGCTAATTGGTTATTTAATTCATGACCATTAGCACTGAGCTTTAGCTTCCCTCGAGGAGAGTTGTATCAAGAGGTGATATGAATGTACCTTACATGTGTCTTAGCTCTCCCATCCTTTTTTGCCGCCATTGAGAAGTTGTAATTCCCCATCTAATGGAAAGGATATGCTGGGAGAGTCAAAATTAATAATGGCAGACTAATCGAGACCAAGTGGAGAAGGCTAAAATTTGTACAAGAGATAGTTCTCATATTGTAGCAAGTCTGAAAGGCTGTTTTTGCCTATTAGTTAATTAGTTTCAGAGAAAACCGGAAAACAAAAAATTCCTGGAAAAGTGGTTTTCCCAAGACTATGAGAAAATGACTGAAGTGATCGTGCTAAAATTTTTAAAACAGATTTTCCTTATATTGTTGCAAGTCTCTTGGAAGTTTGGTGCCTATTATTGCAGTAATTTTTGAGAAAACTAAAGAAGAAAAATTGCTGGAAAAAATTTTGTGTTCACTTTTTTGAGAAAACTACAAAACAAATAGGGCTGAGATTTTTAAGAAAGATAATATAGTTATTGTATGGGAGCAGGTCTGAAAGAAGTTTGGTACTCATTGTTTCAGTAGTTTTCAAGAAAACTGAAAACAAAAAATCTCTAAAAAAGAGGTTTTTAGTGATAAAACATTGATAGTTTGATTTTTTTTTTAAAGATATGGATAACTATTAATAGTCTTTTTGCTTAATGTGAAATTAACAATGAAACATTGAATTTTTGATAGCTATCGATATAAATATCTATCACTATCAATATAATTATCGACATCATTTCGCAATTTTTTCAAGTAAGCTCTCTCCCTCACTCTCTCCATCACCATCTACATCTACATCTTCATCTCCATCCCCATCTACATTTCTACCTCTGTCTCCATCTGCAGATCTCTATCTCCATCTGCAAACTGGATTTTCTAGCGAAGCATGCTACTCTAGTTTTTTCTAAATAAAATTAATTTTTTTGTAGAGGATGACTAGATGGAACGACAATGTTGAGAGTGGTATTACCATGAAGCAAAAATGAAGAACAAATGATTGACTCCACTGTCATTCAAATCAGATAATTTTGAATTTTGAGCCCCTTATACACTGTTTTACTCATGTAGGGGGCTTGAGTGGAGTTACAGTGTTGGGGGTGGTATTGTCTAGAAGTATAAAAGAGGTAAAGAATTACTGATACCACATTCATTAAAATTGGACCATTTTGAATTTTTACCTCCTATACACAGTTTTACTGATGTAGATGGCAACAAGGTGAAATTCTAATGTTGCGGTTGATGTATTCTTGAAGTACAAACAATTGGTACCAGTTTTATTAGAATTAGAAAATTTTGAAAATCCACCATTTAAAAAACTTCAAACCCCCTGTGGCACTGAGGGTTTGAGCACAAATAACAAAAATGCATGCATAATTGTGCATAAATGAAGCACAAGCACAAACGAATGGCACCAATTGGGTGACAAAATTTAAACCAAAGAAAATAAATTTGTGGCTTCTTCAAAAAATTAAAAATTTTATTCTCATATTTTTTTTTGGAAAGTTATGGGCATCAAAATTCTCAGAGGTTAGGGGAAATGTCTCATTTTTCTCTCAGAGATATTACTTCAAATTTACCAATTTTGAGTTATTCACACAAATAAAAAATTAAAAATGGTTTTGGATTTTTTTTTTGAAGAATGTTATCTTTGAACTATTGATATCAGTATTGAACACAACATAGAATTAATGCTAACACCAAATCGATTTTTTTCAAAACTACAGAATATTTTCAGTCAAGTTACTCTTTTCACAAACTGACGATGTACGTAACTGAAGTCCTGATATTGAAATAACACCATTTTTAAAAGAAATAAATAGCAGAATGAATAATTTACTGTTAGTCAGTTCAAGTTTTTGGTACAACTATTTTCAAGATATAAGTTATTTTGAGACATTGAAATCAGTTTTTATAAGTACTGCACTTTTCTTACAAATTCAGTATATGATCGTAATAGCAAAGTTTTATGAAGAGTAGGACAGTCAAACCCATTCAAATTTCTGAAAAAAATTTTTCACGAGCGCCTCACAAAAACTTGCGAGTGTGCAAGTGAAAAAGAAAAACAATGAAGTCAAACCACTAAAAACAAAATTAAGTGGCTGTGAAATTATACGGATTATGAGTGGTTTGTACATACTTTCATCAAATTATTACACTTGTATAAATGTACCATAATTTCTATATGTGAAAGGAAAACTTGGAAATTTCTGTCAAAAGTTCTAAAGCCCAGTCATAAAAGTTATTTAGTTTTTCTTTCACTTCAAGGAGGTTTTACAGTTATGAAAGTTTATTGGTATTTGCTTATACTAGCCCTGACACGATAACCTTCTCATCTCACCATGCTTGGGTCTGAGGGATGGAGCCTGCCAACAAAGAATTTTTGTTTTTAATTAAATCTCTGTATTTATTGTTCCATCATATTTTTAATGAATTGTTTTTTTCTGGCAATATATTTTGTATTGTTGTTTCAGAAATCATTTTCACATTCAAAATCCTGAGAAGAAATTGCATAGTTTTTTCAAGATACTGGAAGAAACAAAAGTTAGATTTCATGCTACATCTTTGAAATTTCCAAAAAGCATACATCATACCTAGCCAAAAAAAAGTTCTGACCAAAATCAACAAAAAAGTATCTCCGTCACCAATTGAAGGCCAAGCTGAGAATGCTACAATTCCTCCATCCCAAGAAAAAGTTAAAACAAATTCCAATTTGATTGAAAACATGGATGAAGTTATTGTCAAAGGGTTGATGAAGTCAGAAATGGTGAACTCCAGAAAAAGTTATGCGAATTATCCAGTTATTTTGTTTTACTTGTCCTTTTTTACGCACTTCAAATAGATTATGCAAATTATAAAATCTTGTTAAGGTTTCTGAAAGATATTCCAAAATGTTTTAGATTATCCATTCAGAAACTGGTCCAGGAGCCCCATCTTGTATCTATGCGGGTGTTACTCTGTTGTATTTTTCAAATTCAATCAATTTTAAATGTAACCAAACAAATCATACACCTACAATATAATAAACATGGGTACTTGGCCTAATTTTCAACCTGTCATAATCTGTTTCAGAATGTTGAGAGACGTCAACGGGTCCTAAAGTTTAAAAGAATATTGAGTGAACTTTGTTCATTTAATCTTATGAGAAATACTTTTTTTTTCTGAAGTTTTATATTTAATTTTGTGTTTAAATTTAGGTACCACTTTTGTATTATTACTTCCCCTGTTTAAAATATTTTTATCTATCAAGTACAACTATCCGTTAGGCGTTACCTTACAGTATAATGAGTTGTTGTTTTTTTTTTTTTTTTTGTTATTACCATCAGTTTCTTGGGGAAAGGGAAACTGCTTAACTCATACACGTACAAATCCGTTTATTATTTATGGTAGGTACCATAATCATAAATAACCAAAAATTAAATCTGTATATTGGCAGTCCAGTAGGAGTCTCCACTGCTAATTTTAGCGCTATATCAGTGTTCTCGCAGCTAAAAACAATGTAAAATTAGCAGTCAACATTTTGTATGTGCACTATTTACAGTTAAAATACAGCTAAGGCGCTTCTAATTACAGAAGTGAATTAGTAGTGCTACCGCTAAAATACAAATATTTATGAGAAATAATTAGACGTTAAACATCTGCGCATTAGCCGTAAAAAGTGTGCCGAATTAGGAGTTACGGCTAATTTAGCGTTGGATTTTAGCTGTGAAAATACTAATGTACAGCTAAAATTAGCAGTGGAGACCCCTAATTTTTTTTCCAGTTAGTCGTGAATTGTTTTCCGGGATGTAACAGACAACAGCATAACCATAACGTAGGTAGCCTAATATTCGTGAATATGAATAATGATAGCATTTAATAGCTGCTAAATGTACGAGGCGGAACATACCTGCGATAATTTCTCTCTTCTGGGAGAATACTTTGCTTACTTACCTATAGGGTTATAGGTATATAATAATATGTAGGTAACTTGATTGGCACGCTGAATAAAACGCAATCGCACGGCACCAAAATCCAAATCAAGAATTTACTAGAGAACTGGGTACGAGTCTATAACGTCGAAAATATGGCATTTCAATTGCTCTCTTCACGATATAATCAGCGAACGACATTACACCATGATACCCCAGTAGGCTGTATGACACTACGAATATATTGTATCAGAATAATAGAGTGTGGTAGGGACGTAGGGTTTATTGAACACACATGCACGACGCACACCATTCGCACGAACATCAGTTTTTGTCTTCCCAACTGCAACGGCAATGTTTTTAGACTTGTCAGAATGTCTGCCTGTTTGTCTCCGCCATATATACTTATGCTGGTATTCGTACTTCATTAGGTGTCCTTTTGATAGCAACCGAATTATCCAAATGAAGCAGAAACAGAGCAGAGAAAGAGAGAGAGAGAGAGAAAGAGAGAAAAATTAAAGTACACACGTACACACACACACACACACACAAACGCATCCAATGAGGAATATAATATTAGTACTGTCAACGACTCAACGTCGCATAAAGTGAAACTCTTATCGATATTTTACAGATAAAAAAAACTCTAACGCAGCAATACTTCACTAGAAAACTCCGTTTGCCAATTTTCATCTCTGATTCAAAAAGGAAAAAAAAAATTTGAATTCCAATTACTTGAAAAAATTGTAAAATAATATCGATAGTTATCGATATCTGACAAATATATCAAAATATCGATATTTCAGCGTTATAGTTTCAGATAAAGAAGATCGATGTTCTATCGGTAAAAAGCGATTACCCAGGAATTTTTTGTTTTCCAGTTTTCTTTAAGAACTACCAAACCGATGAACACCAAACTTCTTTCAGACTGCTCCAATAAGAGAACTATCTTTTGTGAAAGTGCCCTATTAATCTCGTAGTTTTTTCAAAACTGTGAACTAGGGAAACCCCATTTGGTGCGTGTCAAACTGACTCGTTGTGCCAAATAACAGCATAGAGATAAAAGTAAACGCACCAGATAAAAATACGAAAATTGCCTTCGGTTATTGTGAGAAAAAGTCGTTAATAAGTTTTCAACGCAATACGTTTTTCTTTATAACAAAATTAATTTTCAATTCATACGTAAATACGACGGGGTCTAATCGATTTTTTCAAAATAACAATATAAAACGCATACGAAGATAATGGATCCTACGAGAAATATTTCAGGAGGTAATGAATGATGCAACTTTTCATGTTAAAACGATAATTTCGCGTAACAATGAGTGAGTTTGAGGGGTCAAACCGCGCTTAAATATTTCGAAAACCATTCATGTCCCCAAAAAATAATCTCCAATCAGGCTGCTGCAATGACCTTCCCCACCCAAAATTATGCTCAAGCTACGCCGCTGAATAAAAATAGACAGGCAATTTTCGTATTTTTATCTGGTGCGTTTACTTTTATCTCTATCGAGTTATTTTGCACAGGGAGTCAGTTTGGCACGTATTAAATGGGGTTTCCAGTGCGTGACAAACTGACTTACCTGGAACATACATTAAAAAAAAAAAAAAAAAAGGTCAAAATAAGAAAATGGTAGCAATCGTTTTCTTTTTTTTTATCATCCCCGCCCCTTAACCCCTAACCCTTTTGTGAGGTCAATTTTAATACCCCGTTTTTATGCAAGGTGTGTAAAAATTTAAAATAATGAACTGCAGATAGTTGATGAACGATCGTAAAACGTGTAAGAAAATAAATGATAAATATGGTGATTGATGCTCAAGCCCAAGTTCATCCATTGAAATGTTAGAATAAATTTTATATGAGGAGCTTTAAATTATCTAAATACGTACAATGTAGGTATCATTAAATAGGATCACTAAAGCCAAATGTTTGAAAAAACTAAGGCTATAGGAGGCCACAATAATTAGTGTTGTGCTTTTCCTGGGATCTATAGCGTAGAATATTTTCCATAGGTACCTACCAGAAATGACGAATGCGAAAAATCTATAAATCCATGATCCGCAAGTAGAAATCAGATGTTTGGTGCAAGAAATGAGAAAGTCGCGTCAAAGGAAATGTCCAAAGGCTAGGGCTGTCAAGCTGAATAATAAACCTTCGACTTTTGGCTTGCGCTTTAGAAAGTACAGCTTTAGCTTTTGGCTTTCGGCTAAGCCATTGTTTTTTTCGGCTTTTGGCTTAAATTTTTTCTCTTAAAATTAGTAAATTTTTAGGTACCTACCTAACAAAATAAGAAGAACAATAAGTTGTGAGTTTAGTGCCTGTTGGGTTCAGTAGTTTTTGAGAAAATTAAATTCCTGGAAAAGTGGTTTTTCCAAGATTTTGAAAAAACTCATCATGTGCTTCTGTCAAAGGTGTCTAAAATATGTGACTATTTTTAGTTTGAAAAATTTTCCTCCATGAGTAACTAAGCAAAAAGTAGATACCTATAACTACATCAGAATAAAATTTATGTACATAAAATTTAATAAAAAAGAGCTTTCACTCTAATTTTTTTCATAATTATCATGAGATCTTTAAGATACAGGATGATAAAAAAGTGTATGTTTTTCAAAGTCATAACTGCATTATGTTGTTAACGTGAAGCTGAAAACGAATATACCATTACACCCGTAGATGCGAACGTACAAAAAAATTAGCGCATAGAAATATTTTCCATCAGTATGTTGTCTATTCATCATATTTCAAGCCGATATACACATGGTGTCCCAAATAATAAAGATAATCCATTAAAAAATAAGAAAAATCACGTGAAAATTGTAATTTTTTTCATAATTGTCTAATGGTTTATTTCAATAATTGGGGACACCACGTATGCATATAATCGTATTATGATATAAGTCTAGGAACGTCATGTTGATAGGAGATATCAAAATACTAATTTCTTGGCTATCTTTTATCTATATTCATTTTCAGCCCCGCAAAAAGAAAATAATGCAGATTTTTTTTTTTCAAGTATAATCAACTTTATTCTCTTTCCCTCTTGCATTAAAAAATAGCTTTCTAGTTACGTCATTGAAAATAAGTTTTCTTTTCAAGAATTTTGGTCAATTTCTCACGCATGAAACTTCTTTAGACTACCGGTGCATTTACTCATTTTGCTTTTATTTCACTACTCCACCATTTTAAAAATTTTGATTTTCCACACCTACTATCTCTCCCTGGATCATGAAAATCGGTCTAGTAGTTCCAAAGTAAAAGGGACGTAGTACCTACAAGAAAACTGTTTGTCTATATTAAAGATAAAGAAGATTGAACATTGAGATTAAATTTACACAGTTTACTTCGATTTTAAACTTTATTTTTTCGATTTACCTAATTTTCATTGTTTTTGGCGCCCTTTTCCGACCAAAGTATGGCTCGATCCAGAAAGTCATGACGTACCACTTCAGGTGTAGCGAAATAATGAAAAAGCCAAACTAGGCCTAAGTCTGAAAGGAGCGAAGGGAAATTCTCAAGTCAGCGGCAATTTTTCCAGCCCATGCTCAACGTAAAAATAACCATAAAATCAAGAAGAAAAAAAATTTCAAAAGAAAAAAAACTGAAGTTCCTCTTTTTATGAAAATCGCTTCAAGGGCCCTTTATTCCCATTTTATTCTACAATGATGTACCTTCAGCGAGACCAATCAAATGTCTATTGAAAGCAGAAAATAATACAAAAAAAAAGCTGTGTAATATGAAAAAAAAAATTGGTATTTTTTTCTAGTTTTTCAGCATAACGTACGTGGTCATGGCCATAAATAATAAAGCGAAATCATAGAGAAAAAAAATGGTTCTCCCCTTGTTCAAAAGGAAAAAATCTGTGTTCAACGCAACTATGTTATTGTGGAAAATATTCTTTTCGAGGGAGGGGGGATACTGATATAATCGACGATTAAAGAGCAAAAAATTAGAAAAATTAGACCCTTTCTTTTGGAAAATTCTGAATCCGCTAATATCGACTAGGACACATTTTTTTATACAAAATCAGTCTGGACAACTGAAATAGGATGACGAAACTGAGGTATTTAAGAAACTTTTTCCCCTCTTTCTCACCCCATTAATAATTAAAAAATTAAATCGAAGTCATTTACTTTATCATTTATTTTCACGAGATTAAAAATAATTTTTGAAGTACCTACCAGTGTACGTTCTTAGATGTTTAAAACGAAAATTATTCCAAATTTTAAATATTTTAACAAGTGAACGAACTGTTCATTTTTATACTAACGTTATTGTAAAGATTGATCAGTAATTAGTGTAATATAAATAGGTAGGTAGTGGCAAAAAATAAGATTGGGAAGACGAATTCAAAAACAATGGTACAAATTGGAGTCTTTGACCTACACGTGTATATAGAAATACCATAAATCAAAAACTTTTTTTTCTTCTATACATTTAATTGCGAAAAAATCATTTATTTGAAAGACGAAAAAGAAAAACGATGAGATATTGTTTTTTAATAATAGAAAATTTTCTTTATCAATAAGTAGAAGAGAAAAAACTTCGAGAATATTGATTACAGAGGAATAAAAATCGGTTACACAATATTCATGACGTTATTTCCACGCCCGTACGTAGGCCTACTTTAGATATTATTGTAGACTGTACTTGTTTGAAATATTCTTCAATAATAACAAAAAATTAGAATTTCTTTGCCGTTGAAAATATTAATAACCAATTAAAATGGAGGGAAAAAATGTTCAGCAAATCATGCAGTTAGAAAAAACCACAAACACCAGTTTTTTCATAAAAATATACGGAATAAAAATTTACAATTTATCGTGCTCGTCAAAAATTATATTTGAGCATAATTATATGGATTTGTTAAATTACGACTAAAGAATCTTAAAATCCACTTTCTAAAAAAGGGCACAGCCAATTATTGGTTTCATCAAAATACGCCGCTAACAATAATGAAAACAATCGAATTAAAACGTATTTATACTAGCTTTGTTCCATTTGGCGAAAAAGTGCTGCACTCAAATTCGAGATTTTCGACAATATTCTATTAAGAATGCCAACACAGTTTAACACTAAGGTTTTACTTCTACGTGAGTTTCGCGAAGGGACCAACAATTCAAAAAATACTGACAGATACGGCCTATGAATATAAAACAAATTAAAATAACCTTTGGAAATATTAAGAAACACCCGGCAAACGATACGATGTAAACACGATCATATCTTTAGAATAAATTTTTTCAAGAGAAATACAAGGAGTCGGTTCAGAAAGTTTAATACTTTTCAATACCCTGACAAATGGAATTGTGGGGTACTGCCAATCATCCTTCCTTCATCCTGGCAACAAACTCTACAACTCTCGTAACGCTGCAACATATGGTAACACTGATAGTTCGTTCTTCTATTTTACATTTTTACTACCTCTATACCTCTTTCGATGACGTCGTCACCGTCGGAGGAACTAATACTTGCATAATGTTTGATTTTGTTTTAATTTATTATACTCTTCTGTAAACTAGTCTTTTTATTCGGTAACTCTATTTGGACCTTTACAGGAACAGCCTTTTCCTAGAACAAGTTTCTCACCTTTTCAAATAGGATTACCTACTTTCGAAAAGGGTAGAGTTCTGCACCTTTTTCCAAATGGAACATATAAATTGAAATTCTATTGGTAAACAAATACGCAAACTACGTATGTACGGTCTAGACTAAAATCTAAACTCAAAGGTACACCAAGAAAGTTCGTCAGGAAAAAAGGACAAAACAAAAATTCTTTCAAATGAAAAAAAAAAAAAATAGTTTCGTAAGAAAAAAAAAAGGTTTAAACATTTCGAAGCCCATGTTGGAAAAAAAGTCAAGTTATAAGAAAAAATATTTGTTTCGGCGTAGGTAGAAATTCTGGAGGTCAAATAACCCCAAGAGCTAAGCTAGGTATGCTCTTCCACACTGCATCAGCTCTATGACACTTGACAGTCAGAAAAGGGTCAGCAACTTCTGGACAATTTTAGTCTAAGCGAATGGCAAGATAAAACTGAAGACCGCAGGGCCCAATGACTTCATTTGCTCGTCAACGTTTTGTTCGGCTCAATGAACTAGATTTTTCAGTTTAAAGTACAATAATTTATTACTTTAGGTTGAGTTTCATTCCTGAAAATATCAAAGCAATGATGTCATACGAGGCAAAAAACACCACAATGGGGGACTGTGCGTGAAAAACCGACTGTAGCGTTTGCGATGTTACGCATAACTATGTGGACAAACAAACGAGATAAAACATGTAAGTATACAGTAGTCTTCAAATATTTCTTCGTAATTCTCTTTAATGAACATTTCACGTTTGGATTTTCATTGGACATACGTACCAAAGTGAATAGGACACTCCACGGAATACGATGAGACCAAGAAGAATAAGTCTGAGCCCTCAGAAGCCAAGATAATAAATAAAAAAAGAAGAAAAAGTTGTCTCAATTTCACTATCAAAGTGACTGACATCTAGCAGATATTTTTGTAAGCATTGAAAACGAGATAATGAACAAGAATCCATTTAACACAGTGCTAAATAAATCTTCAACTATGCTCTTTCAGGATGGTTTCGATGGGTGGTATTGATTTTATTTACCATCAATAACTGTAAAAAACCATTCACACTGATGTGCAATACAATAATTCCTGTTGAAAAATACCGTTCTCCAAAAATCACTGAAAAAGTCTATAGAAAAATAACAAACTTGGCGATTTTAATAAGGTTTTGTTGAATTTCGTAAAAAAACCTTAAAAACGTCCATTATGGATTGTGGCAACATCCCGTTTTCAAGCTTCATATCAGTAAATGACACTAGCGCGCCACAGGTCTGTCAAATCCCAATTTTCAAAATCAATTAGAATCAGATTCGTGATTTTCGAATTGACTGACAAAACCATATTATGCAGCTGCTACTTGAAATATCAATTTTTGTAAACATCCACAGTAATCAGCTCGAAATAAAATATCTACTCTTAAAAAATTAAAACATTATAATCAAGTATAAAGAAAAAAAAAAATTAACGAAGGTATTGAAAAATAAGGTTGAGTTAAAATGATTGCCACGACGATATCTTTAGGTACCCTAGCGAATAAATTGAGATAAATCGACGAAATTAGATTGGTAAAAATTCTTTAACGCTAACAACCATCCGTAATATTGTTATTAATACCTATTATTAGTATTACGTTTTTAATTGACATTATATTGAATCGTATCATCGTAGTACTCGCGTGAATGTTTGCCGAGACGAAAAAGTAATATTCAGCCAACGAACACGCTGTCTCTGTGATTAACGTTTCATGACATAATTGAAGAGACCTTTCACCACAACGAAATAATTTAAGAGACATTTCAAGGAGTGTTCAACGAATCGAACGGACTGAAGAACACAACACAGGGATTTCACTGTGGAACACAATTATCTATGAGATCGTCATCGGGATCCGCGTTTGAGAACGCATCGCTAGAACCACTAGCACCTTCTTCTGGATCGAAATCGAGTAAGTCTACTTCTTCGGTGTCGTCGTTCGATGGCATGGTAAATTGTGGACGCGGACCCAGCACTTCTTCGAGAGTCTAAAAAAATAAACGAATAAAATTATATTCATAGAACTCGTACAATGTAATCCGCAGTTCGCAAAAAATCTTTTGCATCTTTTCTCAGCAGCGATCAATCAATTCAGACTAATTATTTATCCAAACATTCATTCAACTAAATTAGGGGAAACACAAAACGAACCTTTAAGTACAATAAACATTTTTTATCATAACTCCGGGAAAATTTTGGTAACAAAAACTCAAATATATATATAAGCCAATTTTTTGGTATCACGGTACAGGTCACAATTTTGGTCTATTTGGAACAAACATAGTGATAAGCTCAGGATCTGACCTACCTACTGATTTTGTTGCGGATCGACCATACAGTACTTTTAATTTGGCTATTTTTGTAATTTGGAATAAAATAACTTGCTATAAATTTTGGTGTGTATCGGCCATACAGTATTACGGTATAGCTATTTTTGACATTATTTTGGCTATAAAATGCTTGATTTTAAACTAAAAACTAAGAAATTTACAAAAAATATCAACTATAATTTATTGCAATATGTCTGCAATTCTGGAGCAGACTGATCGGGAAATGTTTTCAAATAATTTAGTTTTGTTTAGATTTCGAAAGAGACAATTGTTTTTAGTTGCATAATTTTACATCAGCAGTTAAAAAATTTAATACGATCATAGCAATTATAATCTATTAATAAATTTTTAGCAACTAATTTTATAATTTTCGAAAACCTACTTCTTCTGTTAGATTTTTTATTTCATTTAGAGGGGTGATAGTAGCGTATTTTTTTCTCGTATAAGGTGATGAAGACTCGGCATCTAATAAAATATGTACCACATTAAATGTTTCCGTCCATCCCGCCAGGCACCGAAGTGCGGCACTTTTTTTTTGTTGCGAGTGAGAAAGAGTAAAAGGAAGGGGATGCAAAATGAACAACACAAACCTTCAACTGCGAATGATTGGCAAAATAATTGGACGGAAATTTGACGTGAAACGTTATATTAATATCTCCCCAGCAGCAATCTCGTCCCCACGCTGGCATTCCTTTGTTGGGCAGAACTTTCAGTTTGCCTGCAACAAGATGTTAACGATCGCGTTTTTCAAGATAGCCGAGCATTTCGAAAGAAACGAAAGGCGCGCACGTCGACCGACCACTTACCGTGCTCGATGCACTGACCCGCAGGTTGTACCACTTTCAAAGTGGCTCCACTCAGATGCGGCAAGGCGAAGGTGAAGCCGCATAACGCTTCTGCCAGGCTGATTTCTTTGGTCACGTACAAATCTTCTCCGATGCGCAAAAACGACGGGTGTGGCAGTTCCTCGAGCACGAACACGATGTCTCCGGGCTCGGCGCCGAGGGTTCGGTCACCTTGTCCGCGCAACACGATGCGCTGCCCGTCCCTCATGCCCTTCTCCACGGGTACATCGATCATAGAGGTTTCGGTGACAACTCCAACGCTGGAGCAATACGCGCAGCGATCGTGTTCTTGAATGATGAAGCCTAAACCGAATAATGCAAATATACCGTTGCAAACAGAAAAATAAAATCATAGTCTATGACGCAGACTCCCAGAAAAAGCAACAAAAGCCAAAAATTTCAAATCATCATTTTCCGATTTTAGTCTTAAATGAGTAGATACGGAACAGTTTCGCACCGACTGGAAATTAATTTTCGAGCTGAATAATATTCTTAAAAACTTCAAACTGGGCAAATAATTTTACAAAACGTAAGGAATTTCAAGGTCTTGAAAAATAATCAAGTTGAAACATATGAACGAATATACAGAAAAAAATATTTTAGAATCTCCTGTTCAACGATATATTACATACTTTTGTTTTAAGAAGAGACAATTAGCCACTTTAAATATCACATTTAAGGGTGAAATTTAACAAAAATTTTCAGGGTGAAATACTAAATAAAAGAAATCAAAACGTCGATGAATAGGGTAGCCTATTAGCCTACTACCGAAAATAAATATCATTGCTCCATTGAATAAGCGTATCCTCAACGTTAAAGGTCAAAAGTTTACCACGAATATACAGACAAAGGTAGGCATACAATGGCGTCGAAACCATAGCTATAATCCGGTTAAAAAATTTCGTACCCCTAAAAATTCCACGCGAATAAAAAACCAGACTGATTGAATTTAAATACAAATCTCATGTTCGAAATACGATATCTTGCTGGGTTCTCAGTTTTTGGTTTTTTATTAGGCAGTTTTTAGATTCGACATTCATTCAAAGACCTTTTAGATTACTGTCGGACTCTGCACTGGCCTCTTCTAACTTTCTTCACACCACGGATCACTGGAATTTTTTTTTTTTTTTTAGTAGCAGAGACGTACATACAAAAGGTATAATTATGCTCTGCGAAACTCTGCACTTTTCGATAAAGGCGGTCCTATTTTAGAAAAGCGTGGAACTAGTTTTCCGAAAAGTTAGTTCTATTTGTCATAGTATAGAATTCAAAAAGAGCTTTCTTCAGGTCTGAAGCAGTGCCGAACTTCCTAATCCCACTTGATTTGTAAATTCAGATGGAAAGTTCTCTTCTGAAGATACGATCGTCTGTGTTCTTTTTACTTCCGTCTCATCAAAAAAGTTATTTTAAATTATATTCTATTTCGAAATATACTTATCAATTTTTTGTCATTTCGTAGAACTCTCAAAGAACTAAAAACCATAGGGTTCAACTGAGTTCCCACTTTCAACAGAACTTGTCAAGAGCCTAGAACTTAAATGGGGCACATTTTTTCAACACGGAATACGCCTAAAGACGTAGGTCAAAAAAACTACAGTTTTCTTGGTTAACACACTGACCAGTATAATATATTAATTAGGTAATCATAAAACATATGTCACCAAGCTCACAATGAAAATGAAGATTGAGTATACGTAAATACTTACGTTAAAACGTAAAAATAGCTTTTCCAGACCTAACTGCTTCATTCGAGCAATTTTCTCTAAATCAGTTAATCAAGCGGACCCCCTTTTCTTGAGGACTGTTATGCGATTGAAAAACTATGTTTTTTGCAGAGAATAAATATATAGGGTGACCGTAAGTGTTTAGTGACACATAAATGTAAATTAAAAAAAGCTTTTGTCTGATTTTTTTTTTCTTTTTTTTACGAAATTTTATGATTTTGACTTGCGTTGCAACTTTTTTGGACTATCATATTCTTATTATCTCAAATCAGAATTAGAACAATATCTTACCTGCACCGCCGCATTTAAAACACGACACAGTCATGGATAAAATACTACTCCCAAGTGGATGGCCGGTGCCTAAACATCCATGACAAAGAGGTCGTATACCCGATTTGGTACCTTTTCTAAAAATATAAAAAATATGTTTTTAAAAAAAATACAAAAAAAAAAACATAAGTACAAATAACACTAATTAGGAATTAATAATATAAATATTAAGAAGTAATGAAGCAACAGGATTATAAGAAGAAATGAAATTAATATTTTTGTCGAGAATGGACACGAGCAAATTGAATTTTCATGGATCAAAAAATGAATAGAAACCTTCGAGCAACTCTCCGACCTGATTATTAACATTTAAGTCAAAAACCAATACAACCAGAAATGCGGATAGAAGTTCATAATTACATAGTAGCTATGTTCTGCATGAAAAAAAGTACGGAACTAAGCACCTTTTTGATAACAAGCTACTGTATTTAAAAAAGTGTCGGATTAGTTTTTTAAAAAAGTAAAGAGGCTGTACTATTGGTCAAGGTTGACTGAGAAAGAACTCGAATTCTCGAAAAATGTGTAACTATTGAGCTACTAACTCAGTCCGGTGAGTAGGTTCAAATGAAAAGTTTTACTCTAAAGATATGATCAGTGGACGATGGCTGTTCGAAACACTTTAGCCGAAGAGAGTGAAATTTTTAATTTAGCCAACGTTTTTACAACAAAATTTCCAACTTTCAGAAAATAGAAAAATTGACAAAAGAAAGGTCATTAATTAAGCTTAATACGATTATGCCAACTGCATCACCAACTGAGATCAAGCAAAGCGAGGGGTGGGGCGTTCAAAAAACAATTTTCACCATTTTTTTATTGTGTATAGAATAATACTGGAGTAAGCGTGCAGCTTTTATGCGTTGGAGTGTTATAAAACTTGAAAATACTGGAATATTGAACTTCCTTTCCTCATCACACCAAATTTGAAGTGACCCCTCCGTATGATAATGATCAACCATACAGTGCTGGCATCATACATCAGCTCCTCAAATCTTGAAATGAGATGTTTTCCCATACCTCAATACTGCTCCACCCTTGTACCTTCCAATTTCCACCTTTTCCCAGTTTTTCACAGCTCAAGAAATATTTTAGAGGATAAAGTTTGAAAACTAAGCTTAAGTTTGGGCAGCAGTTGGCACGGTTTAAGAAAAGTTGACTGCCCTCTTCCATGTTCATAGAGATGAAAGATGGAAGGGGAAAGGGTGAGGGAGTATTATGGGATGGGGAATGCATCTCATTTTAAAGATTTAAGGAGCCAATGTTTGATGCCAGCACTGTGAGGTAGGTCATTGTCGCACAGAGGGGTCATTTCACATTTGAGAAGTGACAAAGGGGAGTTTAACATTCCAGCTGATGAAATGCAGTACACAGTAATCGTTTAGTTAAGTAAACGTTAAAATAAGAAACTTATTTTTTGTTTCACAGACATTTAAACAGCGAATCAGATAATCTTGCAAACTTACCCACTGCATGCTAAACAAATGATTTTTCTCATTACAGCATACTTTATTTTTCGCCCATGGTAGAAATCTTCTAGTGTTACCCTACGCGAGTGAAATCACACAATTATCAATAACATTATCGTCATAGGGGGCGTAAAAATTTTCCGAATATTACACATATTACACTGCAAAATTCGAGGAAAAAAAAAAAAAAAACTCACGGAATTCTGTAAACGCTGTCATCAACGCGGCGCTTGTGGAGCGAATAGTCCGTGAACATCCCCATACCGGGGGTGAAATCGAAAAATGAGCCAAAAGACATGTGTGGAAACAGATTACTGAAATTCACTGGCGATTCTCTCTGGACGCCACGTTGAAGTCCTTCGATGCCATAACAATCATACAAACCCCTTTTATTCTCGTCAATTAACACCTCGTGTGCATATGAAATTTCTTTAAATATGTCTCCGGCTGCTGGGTTTTTATCCGGATGATATTGTCTGGCCAGCTTACGGTAGGACTGAAAACGCGAATAGATTCGAATCAATGTGCGAATAATTCGATTCATTCAAAACATTCAGTATTCCACTGTAATACAATATTTAGTGCAGGTTTTTCAAAATGGCTTTCGAACTGACTTCTTTTGGGGTGTGGATCATAGCTTTTTAAGTCGAGGGTATTGACGCGAATCAGCTCCAACCGGATATTTTCAATTCTTGACTTAAGCTTAGGGTAGTAGTTCCTCAACTTCTTTGAAACTGTGACCCACTTTAAAACATTACCAACATTCAAAACCCTCTGAGAGTAAAATGAACATTTTACATAGGGAAATAGGAGAGAGGTGGCTACTAAATTAAATATCTAGACCACTTGAGTGTATTTCCCAAATGTGCCAAATTTTGTAATAGCTACTATTCGAAAATTAATACACCGATTTTGATAAAATTCAATACTAAACCAATTCTTAATAGTCTCCAACTACCATAAGAATTTAAAGCCAAAATATTTTAACGTATGGGAGTTATCGTGATGACAATATGATGGGTTTGCAAAACTTTGAGAATCTCTCTTCGAAACTACAGAATGAATTTCAAAAATATCAACACGAATGGGTAGCACATGAAAGTCTTTAACAATACCTCAAGTTTCACTGCCATGGGTCAAATAATGGAGGCTCCATAGACTCCCAAAAAATGGGAAAATATATATATATATATATTGTGTACAGAAAAATTTCAGTAATCTATACATATATGATATACGTGTCAGGATCGGAGCTTTTTCACAGATCCCACCCCCAGGTCCCATCACCGCACTGAATGCAATAGTTGTATGTTCCTGAAAATACACTTGTACTTTGATGTAAATAAAATTTGGAGAAAAAAAGTTTCTATACATTATTTCACAATTATTACAGGGGTTGAGATAACGGATGATGAAGTAGGGTACTTTTTTTCTTCAAAATTATAAAATAATTAGAATCAGTTTCTCATTATTAGAAAGTTTAAAATAAGCACAGAGAATATAAAGAAGACCAAATAAATTAGCATACTGAGATTTCTCATCAATATGTAGTCTATATATTACATTTCATGTCGGTACAATGCCTAGATGGAATCCTCAATAATGGAAATTAACAGTCATGATCAGGGAAATAATTTGGAGAATATAAACGAATATAAACTGAGAGTAAAATTTCGACAAGTAAAATTGCAAAGGAGAATTCGATAGTATGTTTCGCTAGGAGTACACAAAGTGAATACAAGTCCATGTCTTTCATCTTGCATTCGAGTTGCGAGCGCTATTTTTATACGGTTTTATTCTACTCACTGAATTTGTTGAAGTACACCGGATGACCGACTTCAGCGCTGCTTTCACATGTTGCGACACACCCACACATACACTTATATCCATTTTTATCAGTTGTTTTTTTCAATTTTTGTTTGTTTCTGTCTGGGGGGGGGGAAAGTGAGAAATTTTATTTTCTCTTTCGCCGTTATTTTCTTCTTCAAATTATAAAAGCGTATTTTTTTTAAACTCGTTTTTAACCTAACTTATTTGCAATACATGTGCATGCGTAATTAGGGGAGGTGTCTGATTGGTCGGAAGGAGGAGTCAAATATTTTCTTTGAGGGAGCAAATACTTGTTTTTCTCCCACTATTGACATTTGCTTTCTGTAAAAAATTTTTACTTCCTGGTTTGAAATTTTATGCTTTGGTTTGAAAACGAATACCTAATCACGTATTTTGCGAAATGTATTGTAAAAATTGTTTCAGTTAACGTGTTTTTCAGAAAATAATAGATCAAGAAATGAAAATTTTCCGATACCAATGTCTGAAAGAATGAAAATTTTTTAATTAATCAAGTAAAGATTGAAGACAAAAATTTTTCAATTAAAGAATTAATTTCACTCATAAAGGTCACAGTATAGACATTTTTAGTAATCCAGGTAAATTTCACATATAGAAGTTGAATGCTGAAGAAATTATACTTGTACACCTAGTGGACAGGTATATGTTACAGTCCAAAATCCAAAATTTTTTTCACTTGTCACTGTACTTGTTTTTACTTGTAGATGTTAATTTGTACGGAAAATTGGTTGAAAATAAATAAAAGAAGAATTATGTTGCAATTAGTGAGATTTTTTGCTCAACAAGGTTTCACTGATCGAGGTTTTACTGTAACAGAACTACAGGGTTACAGAAGTGCTTTACCATTGTTCAAAAATTATTAAAATAAATAAAATAAATAAATAATAATAAAAAAACATTATAAATTTGTGGTTTTAATTTTTACACAACATATCACAAATCAGATCGCGATTCTCAGTTTAGGAACCACTGGTTTAAAGAACAAAAAATTGTCTGGAAGAGACCAAACTGGCAAGTGGTGAGGGGGCGATAATAATAGAAACAACTCCAGAATTTGGTCTAATCTAGAATTTTATTTTAGTCAACTAGTCACTGCTAGAACGGGTAATACCCCTCGGAAAATTTTAGTTCTAATTAACGCATCAATGTCAAAACCCAAAATAGTTGAAACCAGTTTTGAATAAAAATTTTGTCAAAATAGTTGCATTTACATGCGTCGTACACACACAAGTATAGTAGGTAACTTTTTTTGATTAGGCAATATTAGTTTGAACAGAAATATATATTTTCTTGTTTTAACTAGTCAGAATTAAATCGGCCAAGGGCTACTGTCCACTCTAGAATTAACCAGTCAATATTAGAAAAGACTAAATTATAGTTCCGACGATAACATAATATGTTAGTATATGAATTTGAATTTTTGGTAACAAAATTTTTTTTGAGTTAGGAAATGAAAAACGTACCTACCCTAACCCCTAAGTTAGAAAACCTGCATAAGAATCTGAATACATTGTCACATCAAAAGAAAAAAATTTAAGCAACCAATTGCATGGCACAAATGCGTCCAAAATTAATAAGATCAGAAGTTCTCAACTTTTTGCAAAATGGAAGCTTTTCTGAATTAAAATTTTTCTAGAACCCAATAAATTTAACTTCCCATTATAAACACAGTATAAAGGTACAGTCAGTTTAAGTATTTTAAGATTTAAAATTTAAGAATCAAGATTATATAGCCGTTTTCAACGGTATCTCGCAGAACCTCTAATGAAGCACCGTGGAACCATAAGGGTACATAGGAACAAATTTTAAGAACCTTTGAATTAGATGATTTGCGTACACACCAGATAAAGTGAACATACATGTCACATTTTTTACAATTTGGAACCTGTTTGCAAACACCAAATACGCATATTATGAGAATGTTCCTCAAATGTTTGTGGTTATCCAAATTTTGTTACAAACACAAAGGGCAACAAACAGCAATTAGGACATCTACTTGGTGACCAGGAGTGTGTTCAGAATGAATAACCAAAACAACTATGATTGATAAAAGGAAGCTGAAATATTAACTCAAGTTTACCGAAGTCAAAATAAACAATTTTTTCCAATGTCAGGGTGAATAATTAAAACATAATAGATTTTTATCAACCACTTCACGTTGTTATCAAAATAATACTGGATTAACCAATCAAAATCGTTAGGGTAATTTTTCTCCAACTATTTACTGGCGTAAAAAGTTACTTCCTTGGCTAAAACTGCCAGTCATTCTGAATGATTGGAGTGTTTCGGTTGTCACCTGAGCACTCATCCTGAACACATTCTCAGTATGCGTTTGTCCCACTTGTCTGGTCTAGTATTGCGAACATGAGTGGAACACAATCTGTATCTCTCTTCAGCATGTTCGAATTTAATCTGTTGATACGTCCCAAAAGTTTAGGTTACATTACGTGTTTCATTACATGTGTTCCGTTACACTCGTGTATAATATGTGCCAGAAGTGTACAATATTCTGGTACAAATTATGTTCGTACAACTCCCTGGTCACCTAAAAAAAAATCAATGTAGTCTTGATTTTCGACACTTGGAAATGAAGTTTTGTTGGTCAAAGAGAATTTTCGACAAACTATTCTGAACTTCGACACCAGTTTTCATCACCAGTAACAACTTTCTAGTGAAATTTTCTATGCCCTTCAATCATGACGTCCAAGAAGTCAATACAATAACAAGGTCAAAAAACTTGATATGCGCGAAATGACACAACTTAGTAAGCCTTGTGCACTAATATTGATGATACCTTGCAGAATTGTCAACATGCTGGGTGCACAGTACATAGTCCAATTATGGGTCAACGATGTAATACGCATATAATGATGGTAGAATGTCTATAAAAAAATGTTAGCGCTGTACAACAACGTCAGCTAAGTAAGACAGATGTACATTTTCGTGATTCGTGGGAGGAAGCTGGGAATGAAAGACAAAAATGTTCATAACCACTTTTTTTTTCAACGCTGCTCAACTTAGACGAGGGAGTATTTGAGAGATATTAACTTCTAGACAGAGTTCTATAACGTTACAGGATAAATTGCAACGAAAGAAAAAACATTCTTGGCACTTCGGATGTTTTTTCTCTATAAAAATTGAAAAAAATTTCTCTCTTCATAGTTTAAGGTCTTACCATCTTATACAGCTTGTCATCGGAACAAATGAGGAGAATGATATCTCTTCCCTGGCAGAAATTAGATAGTGATCTTATTAAGCATGTTCTCAGTGTTCGATACGTTGCTTTCGTGAAACTCAGTAGCAAAGTTTTTTAAATACAGGAAAATAATTTATAGAAAATCGAATACATTTTTACTGAACTATTTTTGCCACAAAATTGATACTGACGGATATGTAAGCAAAAAAGAAAATTTGGGGCACAGATTTCCAACATTTGATACCATATTAACGAAACAGCTGAACTTTATGAATAAAGTATTCAACAAAATTAAAAACGTACACTTGTTGGTAGTTTAGAAGGAGGTTTATGAGTCAACATTGAAGTAACTGTCGAGAGAAAAAGGAATTCGCATTCGATTAAAAAACGTTCGAAATTAGTAAGCGTCAGAAGAATGACTGAACAAGGCACAGCAACAAGTTTTCCAGCTCATAAAATTATCGTGTTCACAATAATTCTGACGCCAAACTCAAAGACATAAATGCAGAAGCGAAGCTAGCATAAAACTTCCGGAGAGAGTGGCTTAATTCCAAGGTCCTTTATTTTTTTTCTCAAATGAAAAGAGAAAAGACGAAATTATTATTTTTTTCTTAAGAATACAGATTTTCAACTTCTTTTCTTAGAGGGCTTGATTTAAATAATCCTAGGGGGCTCAGTACTCAATTCCCCGCTCTAGCACCGCCACAGTACTGATGCAAACTTAGCTTGAAGAATGTTGACGAAGACCCAAATGGAAATCAAACAGATACTTGAGGACAAAAAAAATCACAAAAATTGATTTTTACCCGACGAACTTGTCCATGAAGTTTCTATTCTTGTCTCATTCATCTTTTTAGTAATTGCGATAAATGTGCCTCCTAAATTAGTTTATCGTGTTCATCTCCACTAAAACTGATTTGTTTAAAGAAAAAAAAATTTAGCAAAAAAATGCACACCATACAATTTTCTAATAAAAAGGTCATCGGACGTTTCAAGTAGGTAGGTACAGCGTACATAATGCCGAGAATATTTTATTCGTTAATCTCCCATTTGTACCACAAGAAAAAGAATCGTCAAAATTTATCTATCATAATTTGACAATTAAAATGTTTCGAACCTTATCCACAATAATGTACTTAATAATTGAACATAAATGATACAATTACAAATCATGCACCTTTCGCGTATCTCGTTAAAGAATAAGTGAGGAGGTTTAATCTGCCTGATGATTTTCAATAGTGGACTAGACTTAACAATGCGTTCATACACAGTAGTTACCAGCTGACGAATGAACGATGTGAAACAATCATTTTGAATAAATGTTTTCAGCATAATATTTGTATAATGGTAATTGATTATGGTAATAACATCAACGCAGATTACTGGATACGTAGCGTACTGTATGAGCTTAAAAGTGAATCAGGACACTTGATGAACATAATATGAAGAAATACATTTTGCATTCACATTCAATGGTCGTTTCAGAATATGAAAAATTAAGATCAAAGGATTCGCAAACACAAGTAAAATTAACAAAGGGAATTCGAGAAACAATGAAAAATGGAATAAAATCGGTTCTTTAAGACATCTTTACAGAGAGAGGTTGTGAAAATGTAATTCAACTGAAACATTGAGTCATTGGAAGTTGGAACTATATATAATTATCATAGTTAATTATTACCTGATTGATTTCATGAACAGACGCAGTTTTAGGTACTCTCAGTAACTCATAGAAATTAATATTTTTTTGAGACATTGTAATCAAAAATTTTCAAATAAGTACAATGAGATTTAAATCACGAACTAAAATGTATCATTTTATTCATTTAAAAAAAAAAAAAAAAAAAAAACAGAAAACAGAAAACAAGAATGAAGCATTAGATTAATAAAAAAATTTTACTCAGTACACCGAAAGATTTCATCAGATTTCGTAGCCTCAATCACTTTTTCACATTTTTGCTAATTTAATTACTACTAGCGCAACTAATTATTGACAGAAATAAAATAATTCTAAGGAAAGAAATCAAATCAATTAATTTTTTGAACTGAGCAACGTAAGAATTAAGAAGTTAGTTATCGATAGAGATAAGAATGGAATTTTGGTTCGAGGCTTCGAGGATATATATATATGAAGGAGACGACACATGGGCAGTTTCGGTGTCCTACCTACAGAAAGCGCTTCTACAAACACGTGTGCCTCCAACTAAATATCTGATTGGAGGAAAATCTCATAACGTGCATTTATTTATAAACACTGGCATACAAAGTACCTCACTTTTACACCGATTTTCAATTTTGATTGGTTTGGGTGTTCAAACTGCGGCATCTATAGTCTGGACACTCAATCCTATGTTAAAATAGTTCTTGTCTGTTTCCATCATATATATATCCTCAAAAGGATATATATATTGAAGTGAGGTTGAAATCCAAAGAAAGGAATAAGTTAGTTAGAGATACTTTAATGCAATGATCGGAAGTACAAATTACAAGTTTGAGGAAGATGTACGATCTCCCTCCATTACGAGATTACAGTTTGAGTGGGAACCGAGTTTCAGCGTTCTCGGGTGAATGGACAAAAAAAGTCGTGTTTGTTCGCACAACCTGAAAGTGGTGTTAGTTTATATTATCGAAAGTAGTAGCGCTAACGGTTAGTGAGTGAGTGCAGGTGGAGTGTAGAACAACAACCCCCCACAATCCAACGAAATGAGCGAACATAATTTAGCGCGAGTACAAAAATTTTGAATTACAATATTATTACACTTTTACCTTCATTTCCCAAACAACAAAGATTAAATAAAATAAATTACATAAAATAAATTAATAATAAATAATGACTAGATTACAATATGTATTTCGATGTATGTTCGAAAGGAAAAAGAATTTTATCGACATATATTATATTAACGGATTTCGATTCGTATATTTTTTGATCTTTCAAGTTGTTCGAGAAAAATTTTGTTCAATTTAGTTCGGTACTTGTTGAATGAGTTGTTCCGAAATGTGATAAACTAATATCAACTCAACGTGTGAAATCTGTTGAGGTGAGTTTCAATCTTTGCATCCAACGAAAATAAAGCACGGACATGTATCAATAAAAAGATTTATTTACGACTTTTGTATAACGACTGACGAGCGGAGAACATTCTCCGTCGAGCAGTGGCGGAAAAAGTATTATGCTGGCGATCAGTGTCGCCACATGTAAAAAGAG
>WOFM01000451.1:767364-877364 GCA_011428145.1 Ericerus pela
TTTTGAATAAATGTTTTTCAGCATAATATTTGTATAATGGTAATTGATTATGGTAATAACATCAACGCAGATTACTGGATACGTAGCGTACTGTATGAGCTTAAAAGTGAATCAGGACACTTGATGAACATAATATGAAGAGAAATACATTTTGCATTCACATTCAATGGTCGTTTCAGAATATGAAAATTAAGATCAAAGGATTCGCAAACACAAGTAAAATTAACAAAGGAATTCGAGAAACAATGAAAAATGGAATAAAATCGGTTCTTTAAGACATCTTTACAGAGAGAGGTTGTGAAATGTAATTCAACTGAAACATTGAGTCATTGGAAGTTGGAACTATATATAATTATCATAGTTATTATTACCTGATTGATTTCATGAACAGACGCAGTTTTAGGTACTCTCAGTAACTCATAGAAATTAATATTTTTTTGAGACATTGTAATCAAAAATTTTCAAATAAGTACAATGAGATTTAAATCACGAACTAAAATGTATCATTTTATTCATTTAAAAAAAAAAAAAAAAAAAAAACAGAAAACAGAAAACAAGAATGAAGCATTAGATTAATAAAAAAATTTTACTCAGTACACCGAAAGATTTCATCAGATTCGTAGCCTCAATCACTTTTTCACATTTTTGCTAATTTAATTACTACTAGCGCAACTAATTATTGACAGAAATAAAATAATTCTAAGGAAAGAAATCAAATCAATTAATTTTTTGAACTGAGCAACGTAAGAATTAAGAAGTTAGTTATCGATAGAGATAAGAATGGAATTTTGGTTCGAGGCTTCGAGGATATATATATATATGAAGGAGACGACACATGGGCAGTTTCGGTGTCCTACCTACAGAAAGCGCTTCTACAAACACGTGTGCCTCCAACTAAATATCTGATTGGAGGAAAATCTCGTAACGTGCATTTATTTATAAACACTGGCATACAAAGTACCTCACTTTTACACCGATTTTCAATTTTGATTGGTTTGGGTGTTCAAACTGCGGCATCTATAGTCTGGACACTCAATCCTATGTAAAATAGTTCTTGTCTGTTTCCATCATATATATATCCTCAAAAGGATATATATATTGAAGTGAGGTTGAAATCCAAAGAAAGGAATAAGTTAGTTAGAGATACTTTAATGCAATGATCGGAAGTACAATTACAAGTTTGAGGAAGATGTACGATCTCCCTCCATTACGAGATTACAGTTTGAGTGGGAACCGAGTTTCAGCGTTCTCGGGTGAATGGACAAAAAAAGTCGTGTTGTTCGCACAACCTGAAAGTGGTGTTAGTTTATATTATCGAAAGTAGTAGCGCTAACGGTTAGTGAGTGAGTGCAGGTGGAGTGTAGAACAACACCCCCCCACAATCCAACGAAATGAGCGAACATAATTTAGCGCGAGTACAAAAATTTTGAATTACAATATTATTACACTTTTACCTTCATTTCCCAAACAACAAAGATTAATAAAATAATTACATAAAATAAATTAATAATAAATAATGACTAGATTACAATATGTATTTCGATGTATGTTCGAAAGGAAAAAGAATTTTATCGACATATATTATATTAACGGATTTCGATTCGTATATTTTTTGATCTTTCAAGTTGTTCGAGAAAAATTTTGTTCAATTTTGTTCGGTACTTGTTGAATGAGTTGTTCCGAAATGTGATAAACTAATATCAACTCAACGTGTGAAATCATGTTTATGATTTGTATTCAGGTCTCTGTTTATTCAAAACCTGAATTTGCAGAGATGACAATGAATACCTACAGGAAATAAATTTTGTTTCAACAAGTATTTTTTGGCCTAAAAGTATATTATATTATTAATTTTGTTTGAACATGTGATTTTTCTTTTCTCAAACATTATATTTTTCATGTACTATATTACAAAAAGCGGGATTATTGTATTCAGTGATTCTTGATTTTAGTTTCTATATTTCTTCCCTTAAAAATAAACGATTTTCCATATGATTATTGTGAGAGGTTTGATGTCGTTAAGATTTTATTGACTAGGTTTCTAAATTTTTGTTTTTCGAGACTTTTTGTCAGCATATCTGCTAGTTGCGAGTTTGTACCTACAGTTTTGAATTCTATTTCTTTGTCTTCTACTGATTGTGTAATGGCATAACATTTTATCATTAAGGCCCTTGCTCGTTTTTGAGCTCCTCCCGATATTATTCTGAGAGCTGAAATGTTATCTTCGAAAATTCTTACTGGGTTATTTTCTTGGAATATTTATTTTTGTGGAAGGAATGTGACCTGTATATCGTCTAAAGCATCAAATACCGCAATAATTTCAGCAGCAGTTGAGCTTGTAGCTACGATTGTTTGTCTTCTCACGTTCCAATTAATTAAATCCTTATTTAAATATATCAAAAATCCTGATATTGATTTTCCCAGATTTAAATTTGATATTTTTATTTCATGATCTTTAACATCTGGGGCATAAGATGCATCAACGAATGAATGTATGCCTTTACTATCTGATGTGAATTTAATTGAGAAATCTTTTGTGGTATTTACATATTTAAATATTCTTCTTACATGATTTTTTAATTTGGAATTTGATTTTGTTTGGAACCTTGAGAAAAAATTCACAGCAAATGAAATATCTGGTCTTGTTATTCTAGCTAGGTATAACAAGGCTCCAATCATTGAGCGATATTCTGTATCGTCTGTACAATTTTCATCTTCTTCAATTTTTAATGATGTTTCTATGGGGGTATTTATAAAATTTGATTCATTTTGATTATATTTTTTTAGAATTTTTTCTATGTATCGTGACTGTATTAAAGTTATTGTATTTTCTCTTCTATCTCTAATAATTTCAAATCCTAAATAAAACCTCGGGTTATCAATAATTTTCATGGTAAATCTTTTGTTAAAGGAATCATTTACGTTTTTAATCCATTCGGGGGTATTAGAGGCTATTAATATATCGTCGACATATGTGATCATTATAATTATTTTTTCATTTGATTTTTTGAAATATAGACATTTGTCCGTTTTTGATCTTTCAAAGTTCATTTTTAAAATATATTCGTTTATCAAGTTATACCACAATTTAGATGATGTCTTTAGGCCATAAATAGATTTTCTGAGTTTTAATAATTTATTACTCTCCATTAGTAATCCTTCTGGGGGTTTTAAATATATTGGAACTATAGCAGGAGAATTTAAATAAGCCGTTTTTACGTCGTATTGAACCATTTCCAAATCATATTTATTAACGATTGATAGGAACCATCTTACTACCCAAATTGGAACGACTGGGGCAAATACTCTTCCCAATTCGTATTCGGTTCTGTCCTTAAAACCCCTCGCAACTAATCTTGCCTTTGGTTAATGATATCCTTCATCATTTGGTTTGGTTACAAAAACCCATCTTGTATCAATTGTTTTTAAAGATTTATCATAGTCCACATATTCCCACACATCCATTTCCTCTAATGAAATGAATTCATCCCCAATAGCTTTCATCCATTCTTTCCTAAAAGGATTATTTTTAATATCCTTATATCATGTTGGTATACAGTCTTCGATCCATCTATTGTCTATAGTTTTTGTGATGTTAAAAGTATTTATATTAACTATATTTTTTACAAAGTTTGCTGGTTTAAGTACCAGTTCTTGTTCACAATTTTTAAGGTTTGATATATTTTTATTTTCATCAAATTTGGCGTCGCAAGATATATTAAATTTATTTGAGAAAGGGTCTCTTATGCAGTATCCGGTAGTGGTATATCCCATGAGTATACCTTTCTCTCCCCCTTGGTGCAAATTTTGGATCTATTTTTTGTTCATTTCTATTTTTTGACTTAGTTGCATTTTGCTGTCAAACTTCTAACGGAATATGTCTATAAACTAATGATCCAAAAATTTTCAAATTGTCTAAGTTTGGTTTTTTACCAAAAAAATTTCGTATGGAGTTTTGTACTCTAAGTTTACTCTTGTCGGTGATCTGTTTATCAAATATGCGGCTGTAGCTATTGCATGTGCCCAATATTTGATATCCAGATAACCATCAATTAGTAAACTTCTTACTCTTTTCATTAAGGTTTGGTTCTGTCGTTCGGCAATCCCATTTAATTCTGGCGAGTAAGGAACCACATTTTCAATTTGAACTCCATTTTCTTCACAAAATTTTACTAATTTTTGATCCATATATTCTTTTGCATTGTCACATCTTATTTGGCTTATTGGTGTTTCGGGGAATTTATTTTTCATTGAAAGAAAAATATTTTTAAATTCAGTAAATACCTGACTTTTATTAGATATAGGTATCACGAAGGTATATTTGCTATAATTATCAATAAATGTTAGTATATATTTTTGATTAGCTATTGTAGGTGTGAATGATCCCATGATGTCAGATGATATAATTTCTAATCTTCTTTGGGGTTTATTTCTAACATTATTATGTCCTAGACGTTGGCTATTAGCTATTTTGCAAATCTCACAATTTACAAAATCATCATTCTTGAAAATAATTGTTTTTGGAATTCCTACTGTGACTTTATGTAGGTATCTCATGTATTTTCCATTTAAGTGACCCAAACGTCTATGCCAAATCATTTTTTTATGGTTGTTTGTATTGTTTTGGATTATTTCTAATGAATTGTCTGAAATATTATTATCATTATTTTTTATTTTATTTTATTATTATTATCCTCTTCAGTGGTAATATTGTTATTTTCATTAATTTCTTCTAAATTATTATTATTTGGTTCTTCTTCCTCTTCTTCTATTTCTAGTTCGACAGAGAAAGAGTCCCATTCATCGTCATCTTGGTTTTGGGTGACGGGCATACATTTTTTTGGTATGTTTATGTAATCATAATTTACTTGAAAAACTCCATCAATTTTAAAAGATGTAAATAAAATTTCTCCTGTTTCTATAAAATATGTTTGTATTTTTTCTTTTCCTTGATCCATATGTAAAATTCCAAATTCTGTTACTTTAATCCCGGACATAATGTCCAACGACAGATCTGGTACATAATGTACTTCTAATAATTCTATTGCTGTTTGAATATTATTTTCATTTTCAACTAATATTCTCGTATTCCCCATATGTGTGGCATATAAATACGTATCTTTAAGTGCACATTGCAATTTTACTGGAGTTTTAAATTTTGTTACGTTAATCAATTTTTCAATATTTGATGTGAGATGGACCTCCGCCCCCCCATCAAGTAATATTTTTTTTTTAAAGTACATAATTTTCATTTTTTGTGTTGTCTTTGATTAATTTCTTTAGGAGCCAATCTTCATTATTATTATATTTTTTTACCATGTATGACAATTTAATTGGTCCTCTCTTCCTCTTTTTTATCTTTATTTTTTTGTTTTTCCTTATTCTGTTCCTTATTTTCTGGTTTATAATCGGGCATTTATTTTTATAATGTCCCGTTTGATTACATATAAAACATCTTTCTTCTTTATTATTTTTTCTGGGTGATTGATCATTATTTTTATTATTATTTTGATTTCTATTATAATTACTTTGATTATTATGATTATTATTTTCATTTCTTGAGTTATTATTTCTATAGTTGTTATTATTGTTATTTCCATTATTATTACCATTTGTATTATTATTTCGTCTATAATTATTATTTCTGTTCCATCTATTATCTTTATTATTATTATAATTCATATTATTATTTTTAAATTTATTTCCATTATTATCAAATTTTTTGTTAGACGATTGATATTGTAATTTAATTTGTTTATCTCTTATTTTTTGATCACCGTCTTCCTTTAATATCTGTTTGAATACTTCTAAATTTTTTTATTTTCAGGGAGGTTTTCAAATTGCATTTTTGCAATGGTTTGTTCGTATCCTAATGCCAATTGGAGGTTTTCTAATTCTTCTTCTTCAGATACTTCCTTCCCTGCATCACCAACTTCCTGTACAAATATATCCCATTTATTTAAGAAACCTCTTATATTTCCACCTGGTGTAAATCTAAAAGCAATCCATTTTGATTTTGCCATGTTTGCAACTATTTTTGTTTTGGAACCATAAGTTATATCTAATTTTTCGAAAATTTGATCTACCGTTTTACATTCTCTAATTTGTTTTGATACATTATATGTCATTCGTTCCATGATAAATGTTTTTGCACATTCTTGTTTTTTGAAATAAGCTTTAGCAGAATTTGAAGATGGTCTATATTGTAGATTATCCTGTTGCGAGAGTAATTCATTAATTGAAGTTACCTCAACAAATAAATTTAAGTAGAAATATTTATCTTTATTAAAAGAGAAATTCAAATTATTACAAACACTTCAGAATTATACTTAGAACTATTTCTTAATATTAGTGAGACCTAATGTCCATAACAGCTAGTATGAACCCTAACGTTTCTACTTGACTGTAGGTTTAGGAATGAACATGTCTTCGAAATGAAGATACGACATCACCTTCGTTTCCATTGTTTTAATCAAATATGGCCGACCAAAAAGGTGGCGTGATACAGAACATCCGCCAAATATGATGACATATTACAGTCAGCATATCTGGTGGTGTCTGATCGTGAGAAGCTAGGTGAGATATAGACAGCTATTATTCCGAGAGTTAGGAATAATAGTTGTCTATAATTTGTTCGACACGTTTTTGTAGACGAACTGAATCGTCTGCAAAAATGGGACGGAACAAAGGTCCCCGGGCAAAAGAAAGCCCGAAGCTCCTGCTTCGTTAAATTTTGCGTTCCTGAAAATTTACTTTTTTTTTACTAATAAAAATGTTAATTCTAGTTACAAGACAATTTTATTCATATTACAAATATTTCTTAATTTACGTTGCGGAATTGGTCATCGCCTAAAATATAAAATTTAGCATTTGAGCATAGAAATTTATTACTGCAAATTAACTTAATTGATAAAGTCTGGCATAATCAAATTTATTATGCTTTTTAATGATAACTTATTATATTTTATTACAAAAAATAGACTTAAAATTATGAACCATTAACGGTGTATTGCTCCCAATGCCAAATCGTTTATCTGATTGTGTGCATTGATAGCAACACAGTTTACTTTAAGGTTTACGTACACCAATATGGCTACTATAAATGTCAATAAGCCACACCAGCCTAATAATAGTAGGTGTACAGTGTTTATAGTGTCCTGATATCCCAAGTCAGGAATTTTCAGTTCCGCTGTTTTCAGTCTCTCTTCGAATTTATGAACCGGAGTTATCGGTGAGATGTACGGTACGTTGTCATGCCATTTATTATTATACGCAACTGAAATATTCGGAAATTTGAACGATTGATGTATTCCAAAATCTAGCTCCATAAATTGATACTTCGTCCAAACCAGTGGTAGGTGATGCTCAATAAGGATTTCTTTTTCTGGGTTATTGATACAGGGGAATCCTGCCGGGATGATTGTTTCGGCGTTGTTTTCTCCTTGTAACTGTTGAATTTCCATTATACATGGGACTGTTAGTAGAGTTGCTCCAGGCCATGAGTCGTTGATAGCTATGCTTGTGCTCATCTTTGTAATTGTGTTGACTGATATTAATGGGTTTTTTGCATTTGTGATTGCAAATTGGTTCATTTCTATTTGTTTTACTACAATTTCTTCATGATTCGTTTCGCATTTAAATGAGCATTTCTTTATTATCTCTTCATATTTCATTCCTTGAAATAATGCTCTTGCACAATTACCTTTGTTGTTGGTTGTACGGTCTTGTGGAAGAAAACATAACAAACTATGTTTGCCACATAAATCAATATCTGTTCCTGTGATAATTCTTATGGATCCGTCGAATTTGTTGTGGGATAGGATCGAAGGTTCTTGATCCCAGGAGCAAATTTTATTATCATGCGTACGAAATGCTAATGGAATAAAATTATACAGGTCGTATTTTGTGTGAAGGTTTTGGAGTGGAATTTTTAATTCAATCTCTATTTCATTTCCTGTCATGTAACAATTTACTAATTTCGTTCGATAATAAGACTGGATTGATTTTTCGTCTAATACTATCGCAAAATTTGATTTTTCAGCTAATTTCTTTATTTTTATCAAATCTTCTTTTAGAGTTGTTTCATTAATGATCGCCGCTGGTAGATGATTGTTTTTACAGGAGAGGAACAAATGGCTAAGTTTAGCATTTTCAGTAACTAAACTAGCATGAAGAGTTCTAGCTGTGTCGAAGATGAGTTCTCTTCTAGCTTCAATTATTATTTCATTATTTTGATTTTGGATCGCATCTTTTAATGCCTGAACGTTTTCTTTTAAAATTTTGGAATTGTCAAATTCTATCTTTTCGAAGTTTTTTATGTCTTTTGTGATATTTAATAATTCGGCATGATTTTCTATCACAGATTCTCTTAGTTTTTCGTATTGTGTCTTCAGATTTTTCTCATTTTCGATGAAGTTGTTTCCTTGTGATAGTGTCATGACATTGCAACACCATGTGTCAAAGTCACCGAGAATTTGTATGCCGCGCTTCATTCGTTTTGAAGGTTCTCTGTCGAATTCCTTGATTATGGCTTCGTTAATTTGCTGAATTTCCGTAATCAAGTCTAGGATTCGTAATATATTTTTTGATCTTTGTATGCACCATATATTCTCTCTGGATGTGCAACTTTGCAATTTGTTAATTTCTTCCAGCCATTCCGGTGTTTCTATGGTCTGCCTTCTTGGAATTTTCAGACTGTACAATATAGGAATTGTTTTCTCATAGACCTTGCTGAATTTATTCAGCTCGAAATAAGCTCCTGACGATGCACTAATTTTCGTTTTTAAGCTTGTGTTCTCTGTTTTGATTGTAAGTGTGGTGAATATGATAAAAACGATAACGGCGTGATTTATCATCTTGTAGTCTGAAATCATTACAAATCACATGAAATTTTGCTGTTAAACGCAGTATAATATTTGTCGGTACATTATTTAGTTGTTATCATTTGACACGAAAGGAAAGTGGATTGCGAAAAATGTATATCGATGCACAATATTTCTTCGATTTTTATTTCTTTCTCATAAAAATCTACATATGTGCGGAAATTAATACATCTGCGTTAGTGTGGGACTCTGGAATTCGGTTTGCATTACTACCATCAAGGGTAGGTCTTGGGAGATGGCGTACTCCAGTATATTTTGATTGTTCAGAAAGAATTCATCTTGCTTTACAACTCTGATATATATGGAGGTATCGCAGTCTTCTTGGTGTATTCGATCTCTGGATTCGTCTTGATTTTCTTCGTCCTCGTCCATCGGTAGCTATATAATTTTGAGTTCCTATTATTTTTAAGAAGTCGTTATTATTTTTTTATTACTTTTTTTTATGAAATTGAACAAAGATCTGTTTTACGAATTTAATAATATCATGAGTTTAGGCACGGATCGTGCTAGTGAAGAAGTTTTGGAGGATGCTCCTATGTATCCTACTCCGGCTGAGCTGCGTGCGCTACCAAAGTTTATGGTTCCAGATAACGGGATGGTTGAGACTTTGGAGAGTTTTATGCTCACGCAGGTTTCTCTTCCGTATCTTCGTTGCTGGTCTCCACGCTGTCCGTGTCTTTTCACTGGGGTGGTAGGCCTTTGGAAGATTTTCAAGGCTTTACACTCCTTTTTATCTGCTGATTATGGTCCAACCGGGGTGGATGCATATCGCAAAAATTTTCCTGGGGATTCTCTAAATACGTCTTTTGGATCGTGGAGACATGTTATGCCGCAGAGTCTCTGTGAATGCTGTTTGCAATCCATGGTTCAGCTGGCTTCTCAATTCAGTTTCCTCTTCCCAGAGGCAAGCTTATGGAGATGGGAAGGATCTGTGGTTTGCTTCTCGACTCTTGACGTGAATCCCTCTGATATTACCGGGTATGCTGTTGGTTTGAATCTCCTTACTTCCATCATTTTGGCCATGCAACCTCTCAACTTTGGTGCCAAAGTTCGTTTTGCCATCACTAACACTGCGTATGCCAACACTATAATGGATAGGTCGCAGTTCCAACACTTGGTCGATTATTTTGTTCGTTTTTATCGACGAAAAATCGAGATAAATGACACTCCCCATTATATCGAAGTCTTGCGTATATTGGAGCCATTGGAAAAACTGACTATATCACATGATCGTCGAGTTCTGCGAGGAGCTGATCCGAGAAGTGAGCCGAGTCCTGGACCGAGTAAAATGATCGTGTCCAATCGGCGCATGTTCTTGGTTCCTCGACATCAACGTTTTAGGCGTCGGTCTGTTTCTCCGGAGGCTGAGACACATGATCATCTTGAAAGAGTGGAGCAGGGTAAGGTCAAATCTGAGGCTGCAGAGACTTCTCCTCAAGATGTGGATTGGTAGATTGGTAAGTAAAAAAAAATTATACCTCTTTTTTTGTGGGAGAAATAATTACGTGAATGGTCCTTACAATATATCTTATCTATAGTTATTATGAATTAGCTTACAAATATTATTATACAATGGTTTGGGTGGTGGTTCAGAGTATTTTTTTACGTATTCCTCTAAACTTAACTCACTCGGGTTTCTAATATTTTGTGAAAAAGGTTGGGTAGGTAGAGACAAAGGTTGTTTAATACTTTTTCCTTCATCACACCTACTGAACAAGTTGATTTCTTCCAAATGTTGTTTTTGGGTAATCAATTGGATCTTTCTTAAAGTTATTCTTTTCTTTTCCGGGTCTTTTAATTCAAATTTTTTTCTCCATTCTGAACTATCTTTTCCTTTTAATAAGTCTCCTTCAGTAAATGTTACCTTTTTATTGTTTTTATTTTTATTGTTAGATTTCTTTAAAATTCTTTTTCGTGGTCTTTCTCTTGGAGGTTTGACCATGATTTTAATTTCATCTTCTGATTCATTTTCTTTAGAGTTCTTTTCCTTCTTTGGTCTACCTCTTTTTCTTTTTGGATTAGAATTAATTTCTTCAGGTTCTGAGTTGTCGGATACAGTTTCTTCGATATCTGATGGCAATTTAGTAACATCACGGGCATTATAAGGTGTGAGTCTTCTTATATGCACTGTGTCGTCTGTGCTATTTCCATCGTTGGAGGTTATACGAACAATATAGTTTAGATCTGAAACTTTTCTTACTATTCTATATGGTCCTAGAAATTTTGGTTTGCCTTTTCCGTAATTTATCGGTGCTTTCAAAAGAACTAAATCATTAGTTTTATAGGAGATTTCTTTTCTTCCTTTATTATAACTGTGGGGACATTACTCGTATGAGGTTATATGGGCTCGCACCCCTCGACGACAGTCGCCGCCCAAAGGCTGGCAATAATCGTCTCTATGACGTTAAACAAATTTACACTGGTGCGTTTGTATGTTTGTACCTGTACGTACGTACAGGTAACATACATTGTACGAGTCGAGATCAATTACCTGATAACGATCTTGGTAATGTCACGACTCGGTACCAAACGCACTGCGTCGTTTCTTATCATCTCAACGGAGACAAGAAACGCCGTTACGCATGACATAATTACGTATACATACGTATGCATGTGTGTCTGTGTGCGTGTACCAAATCCGGTATATAAACTCTCAGAACCGGCTCAAAAATCGCCAGTGTTTGCCGTGGATTTGGCTCTCCCATACTTAATCGTATGAAGTGGCAGAACACGCAAATACTGTTGAAAACCTTCTAGTGTGAATATCTCTCACAACAAGGTATTCCACAGTGGTGACCCCGACATGATGATGACTTCAGGTACGCCATAGCAGGCAATCCAGGTGTTGTATAACCTGGCAGCTACCGTGGGAGCTGTCATCTCATAGAGAGGAACTGCCTCTGGCCATCGAGTTGCTCTATCGATCATCGTCAACAGGTATCTGTGTCCTTGTGATGGGGGTAATGGACCCACCAAGTCTATGTGTATCGTTTTAAACCGCTCTGTTTGTTTGAAAGATTTGAGGGGCGAATGAGTGTGTCTTCCTACTTTGGACTCTTGGCAATTCAGGCAACTGCGAGCCCATTTGTTGCAGTCGGACTTCATCCGAGGCCAAACAAATCTTGATGATACTAATCCAGCAGTGCATTTTGGTCCAGGGTGCGATAGATTGTGCACGCTACTGAAAGCCAATTTGCAATACTTTGTCGGCAAGAATGGCCTATTCTTGCCTGTACTAATGTCGCATGTTAGTAGAACATTAGTACCAGGGATTTTCCTTTGTCTCAATTTGAGAGCTGTGTCATCGTTCGACAACAGTTCTTGCAATTCTGCATCCCTTAACTGTTCTTTAGCTATTTCAGCGTAAGGTAATTGAGACGGTGCCAAGATGGCTTCGATCCTACTAAGAGCATCAGCTGGAGTGTTGAGTTCTCCACTTATATACTGGATGTCTGTAGTCAACTGTCCTATGTAGTCCAATTGTCGAGCTCTTCTTGGGGAAGCTGGTTCTGTCTTTTGCGTGAAGGCATGTGTTAGGGGATTATGATCTGTATACACAGTGAAACATCTACCCTCTAATTGGTGCCTGAAATGCTTCAGCGCAGCGAATATTTTCAGTAACTCCCTGTCGTATGTGCTGTAGTTCTTCTTGGTTTTTGATAGCTTTCTGGAGAAAGCAAGCGGTAACTTCTTGTCATTGTCCTTTTGGTACAGTGTTGCACCAATAGCAAAGTCGGGTGCATCAGTTGCGACACATAACAGCAGACTTTCATCTGGGTGAGCTAGTAGAGTTGCATTTGCCAGTGTTTCTTTTATGTTTTCAAAGGCTTTTTCAGCTTCTTCTGTCCAGTCGAGTGGAGTTTTATCTTTCTTCTTATTTGTTTTTATTAATGCAAACAGCTTACTTTGTTCAGCTGCAGCATTTTTAATGCAACGTCTGTAGAAATTCACCATCCCCAAGAAGCGTCTGAGTTCTGCTACGTTGGAGGGTTTCGGGAATTTCAGTATGGGCTCTACCTTGGTCTTCAAAGGGGAAATGCCTTTGGTCGAGACTTGATAGCCGAGAAAGTCAATCCTGGATTGTTTGTATAAACTTTTTCCAACATTGATGGTAAGTCCAGCAGCGTGTATACGTTGTACGATGGTTCTTACATTCTTCTCGTGCTGTTGCTCACCGCCTTCTGAGCAAATGCATATGTCATCCAAATATGCATAAGCAAACGGCAAATCCATAAACAGTCCATTGATAAATCTTTGGAAAGTTTGTGCAGAATTACGGAGTCCAAACGGCATTCGAAGGTATTCGAATAACCCAAAGGGGGTTATGACCGCTGTCTTTGGGATGTCCTGTTCGGCCATTGGAATTTGGTGGAATGCCCAGTTGATGTCGATTTTTGTGAACATCGTTTTACCCTTCATATTCGCATTGAAGTCCATTATGTTTGGGACTGGATAGCGATCAGGAACTGTTTTGGCATTTAAGGCCCTGTAGTCTCCAACAATTCGCCACTCTCCACTGGCTTTTTTGGTCATGTGGATCGGGGAACTCCATGAGCTTTTTGAGGGGCGGCATATGCCTTCTCCTATTATGCGATCATAGTATTCCCGTGCTGCTTTGAGTTTATCAGGCAGTAGCCTGCGGGCTCTAGCATGGCAAGGCGGTCCTTTAGTTTCTATATAATGAATGGTATCATGTTTATAGGTTGGATGCCTGCGAATCGATGGTTGAGAAACTCCAAGATAGTCTGACAGAATCCGTAGGAATTGTTCGTCGACTTTCGTGCAACTGGATATATTGGTGTGCAGTTGGTACGCTAGCGTTTTGCCTTCCACCCATAGACCAGTATTGTTGTCTATGATTTTTCCATTTTTGAGGTCAATGACCAGGCCGTAGTGCGCGAGAAAATCTGCGCCCAGGATCGGAGTTGGAACGTCCGCAATTGTAAAGGACCACGTCATGTCTCTTCGCAAACCGATGCTTACTTTGCTGGATTATATTCCGTAAGCTGGAAGGTTTTGACCATTCACAGTTCGGAGGTAGTATTTCGGAGGAAATGCCTTTTGGTTTTTATCTACTGGCAAAATACTCAAGTCAGCGCCTGAGTCTATTAGGTAACGTCTCCTATTTGTCCTGTCCTTGATGAACAGGCGGCGTGAACACTTTTTCGAGGGATCTTCAGCCGCATAGACGACCCCTCTTTCTAGTTTGACGTCTTACCGTATGATTTACCCCACCATTGGCATCTGTTGTTGCACTTGGTGGCCTCTGCACCAAACCTATTGTGAAAGAAGCAGGATTTATCGTCCCAGTTTTGAGACTGGGGTTTGGGGGACGATGTTCTTCTAGGGGGAGTTGGACTCTGACCCCTGGTAGAATTGCTCTTTCGGTATCTAGACCTTGTTTTTTCCTTCCTTAAATAATGTCGTCCTCAACCAATACCTTCCAATTCGTAGTTCCGCCTGTACCTCAGCCTGTGAAGACTAAGGAACAGACGGAACACGAAAAAGAAATAGAAAGAATCGAGAACGAACTATTGATGGACACGACGTCGGCTGTGGACATCGTGAAAATGATGTCCGCACCCCTTCCCGCATTGATCTCACCCCCGAAATCGCCGTAGAAGACACCGGTAGTGGCGTACCCACCTCCGGAGTCCTCAGCCCTGGCGAGATTGGAGACGAGACAACAACTCCCGGCAGATGAGGTGCATAAACCATGCCCTCCCCCCACTGCAAGCCTGACCTACAAGCCATCGGGGAATTCAAACTCCCCTATGTATCGAAGGCCAAGGCCGCTGACAATGCCTGATCCCCGTCTGTCCCACCATTCCCAACCCTACAACTGTCCGGCTCTACAACAACGGCCGGCTAGAAGAAGGGGACACACTAGCAGGGATGCCTACCATGCCAGACTCGACGCACGGAAACAATCCTACGAGTGTGTCGGGGCTGCGGTAGGCTCAGCCCTTGCCAAGTGGGAAAAGGACCAAAGGCAGTAGACTCGATAAGTCCCCCCAGGCACGCGACTTATCATTTTTGCGGCGCAAAAACTGGGGGGGTGTAGCTGTGGGGACATTACTCGTATGAGGTTATAGGGGCTTGCACCCCTCGATGACAGTCGCCGCCCAAAGGCTGGCAATAATCGTCTCTATGATGTTAAACAAATTTACACTGGTGGGTTTGTATGTTTGTACCTGTACGTACATACAGGTAAGATACATTGTACGAGTCGAGATCAATTACCTGATAACGATCTCGGTAATGTCACAACTCAGTACCAAACGCACTGCGTCGTTTCTTATCATCTCAATGGAGACAAGAAACGACGTAACGCATGACATAATTACGTATACATACGTATGCATGTGTGTCTGTGTGCGTGTACCAAATCCGGTATATAAACTCTCAGAACCGGCTCAAAAATCGCCAGTGTTTGCCGAGGATTTAGCTCTCCCATACTTAATCGTATGAAGTTGCAGAACAGGCTGAAAACCTTCTAGTGTGAATATCTCTCACGACAAGGTATTCCACAATAACGTTCTGTATATTTTCTTGCATTTTCTTTATCTAAATTCGGGGATTGTTTTTCGTATTTTATTTGCTTCATTTATCTGTTCTTCTCTGTCTTTGTTGATAAGTGGTGATGGGGATAATTAAATTAATAGGAGGTTCTCCTTTATAACCGTGCATAAGATAAAATGGATCGTGGTTATTTAATCCTTCGATAGGTCTCATGTTATAGGTCAAGGCTACGTTGTACACGTGGTCTGGCCATTCTTCACTATCGGCACTCTCGTATTTTGCTAACATTTTTTTAATCGTTCCGTTCATTTTCTCTACTTGTCCTTGACTTTGCGGTGAATATGATGTTGAGTAGTATATTTTAATACCGTTATTTTTACAATAATTTTGCACGTATTCGTTTGAAAAATGAGTTCCGTTATCACACGTAATCTTTGTTGGTTTTCCGTAATGACGTACAATTTCTTTCAAGAATTTAATTACTGAATGCGCGTTTGGTTGTGTTACTGCTTTAGTCCAACAATATTTTGTTGCTTTATCTATTCCTACTATGACAAACTTCTTTTCATTATTGGTATTAAATTTTCCGATAAAATCGATTTGAATATGTGCGAGTGGTATGCATTCTTCAGGATTAATTGGTTTTAAATATCCATATTTTTCATTAATATTCTTATTGATTTGGCACTGATGGCACGAGCGTACATGTCTCGAGACTATTTTGGGCATTTGTGTGAAATAGTATCGAGCACGCGTTTTGGCAAGAGTTTTACGAATTCCAAAATGTCCTCCCCCTCTTTGACTCTCATGACATATTTTTAATATTTGAGGTATGAGGGAGTCTGGAATTACTGGTACAGCATAGTGATATACAGAGTTATCACTATTTTTCCATAGGATTCCATTTTCATCAAGGAAGAATGGATTCAGATTGCGTGATTTCCTTGCTTTTAAATTTTTTCTTAACTCTTTTTCGTTACCACCTTCTAAAATTTTAATTATAAATCCCCAATATTTATCTTCACGTTGTAAATCCCATAGATTGTGAATTTCTACATCTGTTATATCAATTGGATTTCTCATTTCTGAATTTTCCGAAAAATTGGAAAGTTGAGAATTTGTAGATGTATCGGAGTTTCCAGATTTTTCCGAAATATCGGATAAGATGGAACTTCGATCGTCTTCAGAATTGTCATTTTCCACATCAGTTTCATTTTCTTTCTTCTTCATACTGCGTGTTATTGCTTTGATTTGTTTCTCTTGATTTACAATATTTGGAGGATCAGGTGTTCCTTCTGGTATTATAAATTGACCATTTCGGAATTCTGCATAATTGTCTTCTTCTTCTTCTTCTAAATGAGATAGATAATCTGCAATTTTGTTATTTTCGCCTTTAATGTGCCTTATTTTGAACGTAAATTCTCCTAATTTCGAAATTAACCTATTTAATCTTACGTTTGGTTTCTTCATTCGACTTTGATATGTTAAAGGTACATGATCCGTAAAAATATTAAATTCTTTATAGACTAAGAATTCTCTAAAGTATTCACAAGTTTCAGTGATAGCCAACATCTCTTAATCAAAAGAACATAAATGTTGTTGATTATTAGGGATTTTCTTCGAGAAATATCCTATAGGATGTGGTTCTTTTGTCTTTCTGTCTACTTGCATTATTACTGCTCCTATTGCTGTTTTTGATGCGTCAACTTCTACGTATGTTTCAGCATCAGGATCGTAGATTGTAAGAATTGGATCTGACGTAATCAATTCTTTAATTTTGTCGAAGGCGTTTTGTGCTTCGTTATTCCATGCAATTTTATTATTTGCTTTAACATTTTCTTTCCTTGTTAGGTCTGTTAGTGGTGCCGTGATTTGTGAAAAATTTTTTATCAATTTTCGATAATAATTTGCTAAACCAATAAATCTTCGTAGTTGTCGTAATGTTTTTGGTGGTTGAGCTTCACGAATTGGTTTGATGTTTTTATCCAACGGTTCTAATTTATTGTATGAAATTTTATGTCCTAAATATTCAATACTTTTATTGAAGAAGCTACTTTTACTGGTTTGATTAGTAAGCCTGCTTCAACAAGTACTTTTAGGACTTCTTCTAAGTTTTCCAAAGTTTCTTCAAATGTTTCTCCAAAAACACATATATCATCTAGATAGACTAGAACTTTGTCTTCTAGGATATGATTGAATAAATCTGTCATGGTTTTTTGAAAAATGCTGGGGCTTGCACTTAATCCCATAGGAATGGAGTTAAATACGTAGCTTACTCCGCCAACATTTATTCCTGTTATCGCTTTTGATTCTTCATCAAGCGGAATTTGATAATATCCCTGATTAAGATCAATTGTCACGAAATATTTCTTATCTCGTAAAGCATCCCATATTTCAGGGAGACGAGGTACTCTACTCGTATCCTTCTTTACTATTTCATTTACACCTCTATAATCTACTAATAATCTATAAATTCCATTTGATTTCTTCTTAACAAATACTGGGCTCTCATATCTAGAGCTTGCTCTTTTAATAATTCCACATTCTTCAAATTCTTTAATTTTCTTTCTTATTTCTCTTTTTTCAAAAATTCCCATGTGGTAATTTCTACGTTGAATTGGCTCGTCTGTTTTCAAGTAGACATGTGCCGGTTTCAATTTCGTAGGTTTTACCTTGGCAGGTTCTTCCATAAATATGTGGATATATTTTTTTAGAACGCTTACTACTGCCTGTTTTTCTTCCTTCGTTAAATTCTTATTAATGTTCACTTGTGTTCCTTCATTGTCGTGGATAACGCTGTCATCAGATCGGGTTATACGGACAAGTTTTAGCATACCAACCTCCTCACCTTGGTTACCCACAGTATCCCCCGATGTAATGCATTGGGTGCTGGGTTGGCCACGGCGGACGGAATTTGTCTGACGGTCCCGCAGTTGGCTGTTGAAGCCTATAGCGTCCTAAAACTGTCCCTTGTGCGATCTGGGTGTCAAAGTGCTGACTGTGGAATCTTAAGGCTGGCCATCCTAAATCATCAACAATATACTCGCCTTCTAAACCATAACTTGTTAAAAACCACTCATCTGGATCTGCTTTTCCCATGTCTGGATCCAGGTTTATACAATATTCATTATTCACTTCTATGCAGAAATCTTTGTCTGCTCTAATAAATCCTTCGCAATTTTCTTCTTTAAACTTAATTATACTAAATGTTTCACTCTTCCACGGCAGTCCTATTCTAAATAAATTCTTACTAAATAAAATATCGGCATTATGTCGATCTAAAAAGTCATATCCGAGAAGTAAAGGTGTGGTCACCTCAGAGGTTACGTATGCTTCCGCATCAAGGAGGAGGTCACCCATTTTTATGGTGATTTCTACGACTCCTATGACGATTATTGCGCTGTCGTTAGCGGCTACCATACACACTCTTGCAGGTCTGATCATATTATCCTTTACGAGGTCATATTGGACAAGCGTCACTTCAGAGCCGCTGTCGACTGATCCCTGTGTTTCATATTCCTCACGGCTCACAATGTTGCAGGAGACGATTAATTTACGTCTCGCCCTGACTAATTTCATTGATGCACTACGGATATGAATTTTCCGATTATGCGGCGCGTGTGGATCTATTACTAGGAGAGCAGCGCAGTCCGGATGATGGACGTTGCCATTACAAGCCCAAAAGTCGTAGCCATTAACTGGTATAGAGCAAACGGGCTCCACTGCAAGTTTTTTGGCTGTTGGGTGAAGTTTTGTTATTGGATGCTTGGAACTACATCTGGAGTTCGCAAGTTATACGATGGTACGGCATAATTTGTTGTAGGTGCCCAAGGTTGAGTACTTAACATCGGGGCATTATATGCCTGTGCGTAACCTGTTTGTTGCTGTCCGTAGGGATTAAATTGTTGACTGTAGTTTGACACAAAGTTATTGTTGAAGCGTGGTGGTCTAAAATTCCTTTGTGGGAATTGAGGTGTAGTTCGATTTCGTAGCCTACAATCTCTGGAGAGATGTCCCCTTCTTGCACAATTGAAACAATTTATTTCCCTAGGTGGGTATCTTTCGTTATTTTGAGGACGATACGATTCTCTTGTTGGTTGTCTATATACGTTTTGGTTATTTTGCGGTCTATTAGGTTCTCTTTCTCTAGATTGCCTTCTTCTAGGGTTACTTTCGTTAACTTCGTTATTGTTATTATTCGGGTTTCTTTCTCTACGAGGTCTATTTTCTACATTTTTGTTTTCTGATGTTTGATTTCTATTTCTGTTTTGTTCACGTTTATTTGAGGTGGGGGGTTTCCATCCTGCCTCTACTAGTGCTATAATAACTGGATCAGTTTGAGAAATTGGCGGAGTTATGGGTTTTATAGGCTCCTTCTTCTCTGGAGCTTTGCCCTTCATCATTTCTTCCATTTGTTTTGTTAACTTGGCAATAGTTTCTGTCGCTTTATTTAGCATCTCTTCGGTTTTCTGAACATCGGTTAAATCTAAAGCTTTTTCTTTGAATTCTTTCCAATCCGTAAATGTTTTTGAAATTTCGCTCTGTGTTTGGAGATTTTTGGACGCGAAAAATTTTCTCATTTCTCCTGTTAGTCTAGGGAGTAAGAGATCGCAAATTTTCTTTTCGCTAATTATGGCATCTAATTGTTTGTATAGTTGGAAAAATTTCGGCACGTTTGTACTAAAGTAGGAATCATCAAATTTTAATGATTTGATACGTTTTTTTACTGTATCTTTATCTTTTTTAAAGATACGCGTTAAAATTTTCTTGACATCAGACCATGAAGTTTCTGGCGTAATTTCGTTCTCAGCTGCGAATAATTCTAAGGCTGTACTACGGAGGGCTATATTTAAATTTCGGATCATTTCATATTCAGTTGCTTCGAATGTTTTTGCTTGCGTTTCGTATTCAAAGAGAAATTCTAGGATGTCCTCATCGGGGCCATTTGAAAAATGGCTCAGAGTCCATCTTTCTGACCTTTTCCAGAAATTATTCATCGCTAGATTATGTTGTGTATATGCGTCATTTGTTGCTGCGTATCTTGCTTGTTGTTGTTGTTGCAAGAGTAGGCGTGCGTTGCTTTCAGCAATTTCTTCCGGGGTCATATTGTTATTTTCGAATTTTAGAAAGGGGTTATTTTTATTTTCAATATTTATTATGTTGACGTACGCGTGTTCTTTTTGATCTAGGAATTCCACGCGTATTTCTGGTGGTAATAATTATCTTCAATTGAATTTGGAATTTTACTTTTTGGTTTTTCCAAATTTTCTGGACTTTTTACATGAATTTGGACTGAATGTTGGATTTCGGTCTGTGAGGACTTTCCCTGTCCCTGAGGGACTAGTGGCGATAAATCAGCACTAGACTGTGAGGAGTTTGATTCAATATTGATTGCTCTCCCAGGAAGATTTCGTCTTTGTCGTTAGGGAGAGAGAAATCAGATGTAACCGAAATTAATTTTTTAGGTGACACGTGGTGTGACACTTTAGATAGAAGTTTTTCAAAACTTGAGCTAAGACTTCGTCTTGCTAACCTTTTGTCTGTTTCTTCTTTTTTCTTTTTCTCTAATTCTAACTTCTTTCCTTTAGTTTCTAGATCTTCTTCCTCTGTGTCGGAGAAGATTTCTTCTGCTTCGTTGGGGTCTTTATTTTTTATACTTCTTGTTACTCTACGATAACTTTTACTTTCCTCGATTAATTTGTCAAAATCACTTGCTCTTTCAAATTTTTCAGTGTTGGGGTTAGAATATAGTATATGTAACAACTAATGTTTGGGATGTCTACCTTTGTATAACTTTTTCTGAAGTTCGATACGTGTTCTCCCATCTATCCTTTTTACTTTAGCTGCTTTTAACACACGATAGAGGAATAATGTGGACACTCGACTTCCCCAATGATTATCAAGGAGTGGGTAATTTCCTTCTTCAGAAAAATTTTCATATAAATTTTTAGGGTAATTTTCAGATTCCAAAATATTTTCTTCAGCTTTTGAGTCTAGTATATCTGGGAGTGATGCACTCGTACTTTCACTTTTCTCAGACATTCGCGAGGGTTGGGAGATTTTACATTTTACAATATTATTTACGATATCGATAACAGTTTCGAATTTTTCCGAATTAATGGAAGATAAATTTATAATTTGCTTACAGTTTGATGACGGATAATTTTCTGTAGTATTCTCTAGTTTATCGTAAGGTTTGTTCGGATTGACACTGCTGGTGAGTGATTTCTTGTTCTCTGCACTGTGCTTTTGGATACCACTTGGGCTGACTTTATTTCTTTTTGATTTCAGGAACTGGATCTGGATTTTCGATCTATTTTTAAGTTTATTTTTAGATTTGTTTTTTGTTATTAATTTATTTTTAAGTTTTTTATTTTTATTTGTCTTTATCAAATGTTTGCAGTCTTCTGCAATAAAGATTTGATTTCGTAGACGTTTGTTTAATTTTTCTTTGATTATTTGAATTATTTTAGACACAATTTATTTAATAGTTACGCGAAAATAATTTGCTCCAGCAAAATTCAATCAATTATTTGCGAGCTATTTAAAAATATTTTTCACACGACTGGAAAACGTTTTTACAAAAAAAAATTTTACTTCCGAAGGTTTTTTTGTTCGGGCCCCAATTTGTTGCGAGAGTAATTCATTAATTGAAGTTACCTCAACAAATAAATTTAAGTAGAAATATTTATCTTTATTAAAAGAGAAATTCAAATTATTACAAACACTTCAGAATTATACTTAGAACTATTTCTTAATATTAGTGAGACCTAATGTCCATAACAGCTAGTATGAACCCTAACGTTTCTACTTGACTGTAGGTTTAGGAATGAACATGTCTTCGAAATGAAGATACGACATCACCTTCGTTTCCATTGTTTTAATCAAATATGGCCGACCAAAAAGGTGGCGTGATACAGAACATCCCCCAAATATGATGACATATTACAGTCAGCATATCTGGTGGTGTCTGATCGTGAGAAGCTAGGTGAGATATAGACAGCTATTATTCCGAGAATTAGGAATAATAGTTGTCTATAATTTGTTTGACACGTTTTTGTAGACAAACTGAATCGTCTGCAAAAACGGGACGGAACATATCCATATTTTTGATATAAATTTTAAGTTCAGGGTGTGGACCAAAAACATCCCAATATCCCGAACCCCTTATCAAAGCTATTATCATCCGTTTCCAATCCAAGTAATATTGACCATCGAATATTTTCCCACTTGGACCTTGTATTGGACGTATAGTTTCATCAGCTGGCATGACATAATGTACTTGAGGGTGTGTACTCCCAGATCCTGATCCTCCTTGAGGGGATGGTGTAGCGGTTCTTTCGCTTGCTGTATTCATGCTTTCTGGGGTACTTGGTAATGTACTCAATTCTGACAACTCAATTTTGAAAAAAAAATAAAAAAATAAAAAAATAAAAAAATTAAAAATCAATTTTTAAAAGGTTAATTTCCAAAAAAATTTTATTTTATTTTTTCAAAATAGAAAAAAAATATTTTATTTTTTATTTTAAATAGTTAATTTTTCGTAATATAATTCGTATATGAAAAGAAAAAAATATTCCAATTGAGAATATATTTCAAAAATAAACTTGAATAAGTCTTGTTTAAATTTGACTTCTTATAATTGTTTATGACAAAAGATGTATTGAAAATTGTCCTTGAATACTATCTATAATATTTTATTGTAATAAGTTTTCAAGTTTATACATTGATATTCCAAACAAAGGAATTTTATGACATGAAAATTTTAGGATTAAACTTGCTCAATGTGACAAAGGATTTCCCTTTTGTGACAATAAATTGTTGAAACATGAAATTTGTTCAACTATGAAATTATTTCACTTATTATTATTATATTGTATTTTATTTTTCGTAATTTTAAGTATTTTTTAAAGTGGATTTTCTCTTTCAAAGTTTTCAAGGAAAATTCTGAAAGATTCTATCGAGTCTAAAGCTTGGATACTAAAAATATTTTTTGTAATTTCCACAAATTTTGCGACTTCGATGCCTCTTTTATAATGGATTATTCCACCAACATTTACTGAGAAAGTTTCTAAGATAATTTCTCCCAAAAATGTTTTCCAGAATGGAAATTCAACTAAATTAATTCTTACTTCTATTATTTTTTCGTTTTGAAAAATATCTAATAATTTTTTGTAATCTTTTCCTTTAATTTTTATTGTTCCTTCACAATTTGATCTGCAGTTAGAAACTTGTTTCCAAAGCCTTACCATTCGTAACCTGCTTTATTCGAACTTATTTTTAAGCTTAATCGTCCTGTGAAATTTCACTTGATTTTTACCGAACTGAAGGGGGTTCTTGAATTTAAGCGTTTTGGAATTTGAAGGAGTAAAAAAAAATAATTTCAAGAAAAAAAATTAATTAATTTTTATATATAATTAAATTCGCTCAATGTCCCACAAAATCACTGAATATATCCCATCGTTTTCCACAATAGTAAATGAAATATATAATTTGAAAGTATCGAAAATTACATTACCAGTGACTTGCGGAATTCCGTTGAATATCTCCCAGTTGAGTTCGTGAGTAATCGGCGTTTTCTCGTGGGTCAGTACTCGGATTAATTTCAGGTCGTCCTCAGAAAATTTCAGTCTCGGCAGCATACAAAATCAGCAGTACTCAATCGACGAAATTTTGATGATGATGATGTTGGAAAATTACGATGACTTCGTTTGATGCACTAGTGATCTCTGATTTTTAAATTTACTATGTTTCACCTTGCTGTAACAGACGATCCAGGTCCGAAGTAATCTGCAATCCCACGATGAAAAAAAGAATTTTGGTTTCACCTTGCCGCAAAAAAACAATCCAGTATTTTTCGGAAGATGATCAAAATGGCGTTAATTTAATTTGGCGCCAATATGATTAAAGTAACCTTCGAATAATTTTCGATGAACTTTTCGAAAAAATTAAACGAAAAAATTAAACGAAAAAAAATTCACTTGAGTTAACAACTCTTGAATTAGAAAATATTTCGTAAAGAAAACAACTTTTAACGAAAATAAAAGCTTATAGTTCCTTAAACTTTTTGGATACTATAGCAAAAAATTAAATTGAAAGCTTAAGTATCACTCCGTACTAACTATTCAGGAATCGCAGCTCTGCCTACCATGAAGTGAGGTTGAAATCCAAAGAAAGGAATAAGTTAGTTAGAGATACTTTAATGCAATGATCGGAAGTACAAATTACAAGTTTGAGGAAGATGTACGATCTCCCTCCATTACGAGATTACAGTTTGAGTGGGAAAAGAGTTTCAGCGTTCTCGGGTGAATGGACAAAAAAAGTCGTGTTTGTTCGCACAACCTGAAAGTGGTGTTAGTTTATATTATCGAAAGTAGTAGCGCTAACGGTTAGTGAGTGAGTGCAGGTGGAGTGTAGAACAACATGTATATACAAGCTGAAGTACCTATCTAAACAGGGCTAGACAATATACCACAAAATATCACCAAAAATCTGACTTATTTTCTGAGTTTTCTAAATTTATTGTGTTTGTGTGTGTGAGTGTGTCTTCATAGGTATTTGACTTCGTTTAATCAATGTAAATATCTGTAGAAAACACATCACAGAATCAACAATATGATTTTTAATAAAAATTTTTAATTTAAATAGTAAATAAGAAAAGTAAGTAAATGGAAATCAAATTTTAAAAATGTATTTATCAAATCCTCAAATTAAATTTACAGTACTTCATGGTAACCAATATTTCGAAATTCTCTAGTCAATAAATAAATGAACAATCCTTTTTGAGAACTAATCCTAGAAAAAGCCACATAAAGTTGTCCATGGGAAAAACATTGATTCTCTAAGTATAATCCCAGTTTATCATATTATGTTTGACTTTCTGATTTATTTATTGAAAGTGAAAAACAAAATTTTATAGGAAATTGCAGTCGTACAAAGGAAAACGGAATATTTGCTGAAGTAAGGGGTATAGGTGGTATACACATTTTTGTCTCGGCACTGACACCTGTCAAAATAGTAGTTTGAAATACGTTTGTGGACAACGAATCGATTATCAATCTTGTACCATTGCATAGTTGTGGAGGTTGTATATTACAAATCAGTATCACTGGCACAGCAACTTTCAATTTTAATTTATGTGGAGGTAGTCCCGAGTCATCGATAGACTCTAAAAATTCAATTGGAAACTGAGTGTCATCATCCTCATCAGTTGTCTGATCTATAGAATTGTACACAGTTTCCTACAAAATCAGAATATAATAAATAATGTAGCCTAATACTTAGTTCATTGTGACAAACAATTATTAAAATACATCAGAACTCTTTATTTAATCCTCTGAAAGCTATATTTAATCGTCTGAAAAATTTTACTTTGTCAAGATCATACAATTATCACGGTAGTCCTCGAGTAGGTACGTAGAAAGCAATTATTATCTTGATCTTCGTTTTTCCAACTGAAACAAATGAAAATAGAATCAAATTTAATGAAGATAAATCATTCTGTAAATCAAGAAAGTTTCAGTTTTTTAACATATTAGTTGTCAAAATTACAGTACAGGCCTACCCACTTAGTTACTATTATTTTGCTGAAAAATGTTGATATATCCAGGTAATTTATTGTCAATTAAAATTTACTTGAATTTGTGAAGATGTCAGCTTTTTAGGCTATTACCTATTTCTTCAAGAGATATTCCCACATATATATATTTGTGGGTGTATTCAACTTTATTGTAAGTATGTGATAATTTCTGTGAATTGATTTTATTTCAATTCTTACTTTTAAAATGTGGAAAGAAGCTTGAAAAAACTTTGAAGCACCTATACTTAATAGTTTTCTTTAGGTACATAACTTAATTGGGTATAATATACTGAAATATTCTATCCAGTGGCGTAGTTATAGCAAAATTTTTTGGGGAAGGGTTAATTTATTTCATTGAAAAAAAATATAAACTTGAAAATATGCTGTAAAAAAAAAATAAAAATAAAAAACTGGGGAGGTTCAAACTCCAATATCCCCCCTGTAAATATGCAACTGATTCTATCTAATGATTTCAGAACTTGAAGGCTTTGGATCATCAATGTTATTCAATAAAGATTTTAATAGACAAACATCTACATAATTGTACTCACTTAATGCAAAAACACAGACCACAATAACTGAAAACACTGAAATTTTAAAATCATAAATCTATGTACTGAAACAATACTCAGCATAGAAGTAGGAATAAATAAGTATCAATTAAATTATTTACCACAACACAAATCACAATTGAAAATACTAAAAAACACATTTGGTATTAAAGAAGTTGTGATTACAACAGGGAACAGAGTAAAATATGAAAATAAGATGGTCACTAGAAAAAATAAAAAAGAACGTCTGGAATGAATCTGCTGACATTAACATAAACAAAGTCACCAGTCAGCCGGATATATAGCTTCGCCTCTTGTTGGGTTATTCATTTGATAAGTAATTTTCAATTGCACTCACACACAGACACTAATGTTAAAATTTATTTCACACATGACACTCACACATAGACACTTATGCAAAACAACTTTAAACCTTAATTACAGCAATTTGGCTGAACAGATTTTAATTTTTGTGGCTTATAAACCACCTGTAAGTTACTCTTCATATGTGGTATGAATTTTGAAATATTTTGTTCAGTATATTAAGAGAACATTCAGGACAGAGAATGACAACTTGTCTCTATATATTAGATATATATACATACAATGGAGAGGACATAAAAGTGGTTTTGTTATCGCACGTACGGATAGCGCTGCTGACACAACGTATTTTGCTTCCTAAAAATTTATTTATCATTGCTCTGAAATGTTTTGTTGCTGGTTTATATTTCGGGGAATATTATTGTTACTTTCTGATTCATTATTATTTGGCTGATTTTTATTTTTATTATTTTCCCCAGTTGGTAGCAATATTTCCTATTTTTCTTCTTCAACTGTTAATTCTACTGAAAAATAGTCCCAATCATCATCCGTATTTTGTGCAATAGGCCTACAAATTTTGGGGGTTTGAAGGTATTCATAATCAACTTGAAAAACTCCGTATAATGTATTTAAAATAAAAAGAACTTCCTCAGTTTTAATAAAAAAAATTTTTTCTATATCCTCCAGATTCTGTTACTTATATCCCTGACATAATTTCTGAAGTCAGCAATCCTTAGATTATTTTGAGTAATGATGCTTTTAACCTCTTTAATTGGTTGAATTTAATACTTCTGTTCTCTAGAAATCACTATTCGATAGAGCAAAATAGATTTGATCAAACCAGGATCAATCTTATTTGAGCCAAACATTCAAAATTCTTAAATTTTCATCTTGTTTTTCATTTATAAACCCATTATTTTTCTTCCAAATCCAAACATAAAATACAAATGTAGAAAAAAATCGAGTACTGATAAAAAACTTGAAAAAAATTCAACTATCCAGTTCAGCTTGTCCCTTCACAATTAGACGATTTAGTCAGAAGTAAATAATGAGGCATTCACACACTAAAGACCACTGAATTGAGTCTGAAGAACAATCATTGGCTGTTAATTCCATTCAGGGTTGGGTACAAATCCACTAAAACTGGATTTGAAATTTCGAATACAAATCTGTGAATCTTAATGGAAATGGAAACCAAAATTATAAAAATAGAAACAAAAAATAATAATTTAATAAGAAATTTTAAAAACTCAACTAACCGAAACAAAAGCTCTGTTTGATAGGATTACACCAACTTATACCAACCTACCCTAGAAAGATGATTCCACAAATGTAGTAATGTTATATAACTTTGCACCAAGTTTTACTTGAATATTTGTGGAATATCTAGACCGGTATAGGTTTGTGTAAGTTAGTGTAATCCTATCAAACAGAGAAAAAATGAAAAAAGGTAGCATTTCTCAATCTCTAATTGAAAAACATAGAATTGGAAATGTAGGAATTTTTTATCCTAATTGTCTTAAAATAAGAGATAACTACCTGTTTAAAATAAATAAAATTATAGAGTGTTGTGTTTGTTATCCCGGATAGTTGTGAACAAACACACCAAAATTAAATACTGGTTTTTATCAAACAATATTTAATACTGAATTATCGTCACAGTAATTTGCGGTAAACACCACGTCACAATAAATTCTTATACTTAAGTAACTTCGCTCACTTAGCAGATAATCGTACGTAAAACACATATATGTATATTAAGATTCTATCTACCGTTGTCTCACCTCTACATAGGGTGGACTGCTAACTTGGCAGTGTCTGGGAACACCTACAGACTTTAGAGTTCAATGTAGTAGAACTACCTCAAAACTCTTCAGAAAGGCAAGTGAAGTTTTGGTGTAAATCGATTTACCAAGTGACTTCTTTTTGTGCCGAATATTGTTTACTTTCGCAAAAGGGTACCTTAGGTACATACCTAAATAGTGCTGACAATTATGCTGATAAATTGTATGTCTGCATAATTGTTAGCTCTTGTTAATTAGGTTACTAACGGAGGTAACGGTGAATATTTAGAGGAAATATTTGCCGTTAATTGTTGCGGAGTATTTAGGTCAGCGAATATGTTCGTCTGTCTAAATACGATGGAACGAATGTCCCCCAGGCAAAAGAGCCGGGAAGCCCCTGCTTCCTCCTAATTTGGAAGAAAGTGGGCCAAAATTTTAATTTTGTTTTGCTTACCTAGTAATATTTACATCTTGTTGTATATTGTTTATTATCTATAGGTTTCTTACTTTTGCGCTGTTCTGGCCTAATCATTAATTATATTGTGTGCATTGACTGTTTGGCAGTTAAGTCGTATGGATGAGTAGATGAGGAATAGTAGAGCAACTGATAACATAGAGCACCAAATAATTAGTATTAAATGGATTAAATTGACAGTGTCTTGATATTCCAGGTTTGGAATTTCTATTTCTTCGGTTTTCTGGTTCTCTTGGGTATATTTTATTGATGTTATTGGTGTGAGATAGGGTACTACCTTGTTCCATTTGGGGTTGTAAGCTATGGAAATGTTTGGAAACTTGAAAGATTGCTTTATTCCAGTGTTAACTTCTATAAATTCGTATTTTGTCCAAACCATAGGAAGGTGGCGTTCTATTTCCGTTTTCTGTGTTGAGTCGTTTATGCATGGGAATCCTGCTGGTATTATGATTTCTGGGATGTTTGTGTCTATTAATTGTGAAATTTGATGGGTACATGGTACTTTTAGTAATATGGCTCCTGGCCATGTCTCGTTGATTTTAATCTCATTCTGTTCTCTTGTTATTGTATCGGTTATTATTAGAGGGTTGATTGCGTTAGTTATTGCAAATTGTTCGGTGTCAATTTGGTGAACTATCGGTTCTCTGTGGTTTAAGTCGCATTTAAAGGAACAAGCTTTGATTATATCTCTGAATTGTTTGCATAGGAACAATGATCTGGCACAATTCCCTTTTGTGATTGTGAGTTCGGTCTTGAGGTATATAACATAATGAGTCGGATTTACTGCATAAATCGAGATCTGTACCTGTAATTAGTCTGGTTGAATCATCTTTAATATTATGTGCTAATGTTGATGGCTCATGGTCATAATAGCATAATCTGTTGTCATGGGTTTTGAATACTAAAGGTATAAAGTTGTATAATTCATATTCTGTATTTGCATCCTGTAGTGGTATTTTCATCTCTATTTCTATTTCGTTGTTGTTAATGTAGCAGTTCACTAGTTTGTTCTGGTAGTATGATTGTAGATCATCTTCGTCTAATGTGAGTTTTAATTAAGATTAGGGTGTAAAATTCTTTATTTTATTTAAATCTTCTCGTAGAGTTTCTTCAGGGACTATTGCGGCTGGTAGGTGGTGATTTTTGCAATTTTGTAGCAAATGGGTAAGTTTTATATTTTCAGGAGCTGTGTTTGCGTATAATCCTCTTGCATCGTCTAGTATTGCTTCTCTTCTTGTTTCTAGGATGGGTTCGTTAATATTGGCGTTTAATTCTGTTTTTGCATTTATTAAATTTTCTCGTAATATTTCAGTATTCTCGTTTTGATATCTTGCGAACGAGTTTATTTCTGATGTTATATTTAAAAGGTCAGCATGATTTTTTATTACTACGGTTTTTAATTTTTCGTATTCTTCTTTAAGCCTGATTTCGTTTTTTATAATATTCCCTTCTCTTAGTGTCATAACGTTGCAACACCATTTCTCTATATCTCCAATTATCTGTATTCCTCTCTTAGATCTTAATGTCTTCTTTCTGTCAAATTCGTTAATTATTGCTTCATTAACGGTTTGTATTTCGGTGATTGCGTTGAGTGTTTTGTGTAGGTTCGCCTATTCGACATACTACACACCTGATCGACGTACTACACGCCTGTTCGACGTACTGCATGCCTGTTCGACGTACTGCACGCCTGTTCGACGTACTACACGCCTGTTCGACGTACTACACGCCTGTTCGACGTACTACACACCTGTTCGACGTACTACACGCCTGTTCGACGTACTACACGCCTGTTCGACATACTACACGCCTGTTCGACGTACTACACGCCTGTTCGACAAACTACACGCCTGTTCGACAAACTACACGCCTGTTCCACAAACTACACCCCTGTTCGACAAACTACATGCCTGTTCGACAAACTACACGCCTGTTAGACGTAGTGCACGCCTGTTCGACGTAGTGCACGCCTGTTCGACGTACTGCACGCCTGTTCGACAAACTACACGACTGTTCGACGTACTACACACCTGTTTGACGTACTACACGCCTGTTCGACGTACTACACGCCTGTTCGACGTACTACACGCCTGTTCGACGTACTACACGCTTGTTCGACGTACTACACCCCTGTTCGACAAACTACAAGCCTGTTCGAAAAACTACACGCCTGTTCGACGTACTGCACGCCTGTTCGACGTACTAAACAACCAAATTTAATTAAATGATCAAAAAAAAAAATACAAATCACAAAGAAATTATTTGAATTATGGATCGTGGTATTTCTGAAACAATTCAAATCACAAATCACAAATCACTACTAAATGATTTAAAATTGTGATTCCATGATTTTTAATTTGATTTGTGGTCATTCCTGGTGGAGGTAAGATAACAAAATGCCACAAAATCAAAATTTAGAAAAACAAGAAAAACTGATCCAAAGTTACAACCTAGAAGTGAAAATAGTATTTTAATGGGAAATATGTCAACGGGTTATCATGTTGACAATCCTTTTTCTTATAAAACTTATTTTTTTGCGATGTTAAATTTGATGAGAAACTTAATATTTCTTCTCTCAAAAATACTGAAAATGAATTGGTTCTTAAACCTGCTGAATTCATAAAAACTTAAATTTAGTAAACATCAGTGCTGTTAATGTAGAGGTTTATAGAAGTTTGTATTCCAAAATTCTTCAAGGATGTAAAAAATAATTCATTTAAGCAAGAATAGATGAGGTTTTTGTGCAGGAATTTAATTCATTGATGAATTGTAAGTATGGGAAAAGGTCAGTTTTGATCACTTTTATATAGTTACCTGCCTTAAAAGTGGGCAGATATTAGCTGGATGACATAAGGAGTGAATACTCCATATTCATAATATTACAGTATGGTTGTTGTAATTTGCTCAGGTAGCAAATTTCATTCATTCTTATTGGTTTGTGTGATGACCATTTACACCAAATGAGCAAAAAATAAATAAAATTAAAACTTTTCTTATTTGCTTGTTCATTCGGTGTAAATGGAGATTAAGGCAATGTCGAAATCAAATTTTAATGTAAGAATAAAATTGAAATCAAACAAACTTCAATGCAAACAAAATACATCTATTAATACAAAGAACAAATCAAGACAACATAATATTACAGAGTAAAAATGAGAATGATGAAAAACATGAATGTGGACAGTGAGAGATACAACCTTAGTATGTAGTGTGTGTTGTTTCATCTTAAAAATTGATATAAGAGGAGAGCTGTGATGTATTCGGAGAATTTGATGTCATTAACAAGCTGCCCTGATAAAAAGGGTCAGTTTCATCCAAAGATAGTGGAACCAGGGATATTATGGACAAAAGACAAATTGATCCATTTATACGAATGTCTGCACTATGGGTGTTACCATCTGTATCAGGGTAGGTATTTTCAACAATTACCAGTGGCTAATGAATTGGTGGCAAATTTGGTTGCTTGATAAAGACAACATCTCCAACTTTTGAATTAGAGGAGGCCTGAACAAATAAAATAAGCAAATTATCAAGAAATTTGAACCATTAGAAGCCGAGAAAATTGAAAAAAAACACCAAAATATTGTCTCAAATTAGTGTTTTTGAGCATTTTGTTAATTGTCTGCAGGTTTAAATTCACTAGTAACATTAAATTAAATCATTTTCTTAGCTTCTAAGGTCTCGGAATTTCTTGTACTTTGGCTTATTTTACTCCTTGAAGCTTTGTTCATAATTTCATTTACATTAAACAAGCAGTTATCTGTTGTGTTAAGACTATTAGAATGAAAAATTTGATTTTTTTTTGATATACCAAATTTTAATAATTTTTGATGGATCAAACAATTTTGTCAAAATTGATTTTTAAGTTTTTTTATTTTTAAAGAAATTAATGGAAAAAATTGAAAATTTTGCGAATTTAAAATTCAATTTTTGTTTTTCAAAATGAAAAGAGAAAGAAAGATAAACAGAAAAAAAGAATATATTGATCAAGTTTTCAATTTCCAGATTTTATTTTTTAGTTATTTTCAGTATTTCTTAAGGAAAGAAACAGGTTTAAACTCACTTCTAAAATCTCTAATCTCTAATCTGTAGCTCTGTTTGGTTGGATTACACTAACTTACACCAACCTACACTGGTAGGGATATTTCATAAATATTCAAGTAAAACTTGGCACAAAATCACATAACATTATTACATTTGTGGAATTGCCCTCCTGGTGTAGGTTGGTGTAGATTGGTATAGTCCTGTCAAACAGAGCTTGTATTCTATGAAATTGGGAAATTCTAACTCTTAGAGAATGGATCAAAAGAATCTGTATAAACCAAATACAATGCTTCCCTTTAGTAAACTTTTTATGGTTTTTCACAAAATGATTATTATTTTCTTTCTTTTTTTCTTCAACTACTTCTAAGTTTTGTTTTTCATCTGTGAAGCTAGTGATGCGCAATAATCGATAGGTTCAACTAATCAATTACCTTGATTAATCAACAAATTGATTTTTTGTTACTAGATTTATTTTTGTTGGGCAATTACTTTCACTCTCGCTTCTTCACATACGACTACACTGACTATCGACTTTACACTTTTGTACATACATATATTCTCGCTCGCGGTAACACTGTTATTTGTTTTGTCTGTAAGAGGGAGAAATCTTTCATTTTATTACTCAGAATATTTATTACTTTTAATTCTTGATTTATTATACTTTTTGTTACCACTGTAAACTGGTTGTAACTTTTTATAATTTGAGTTTTCGCTCCTCACCTTTCAACAATTTTCGAAAAATTAATAAATTAATGGAATTTCATTCAGGTTTGGGCAAGAATCACAAAATTTGTGTAAAAGAAATGCTTGAAATAATTGATTAATTGAACAGTTTTCAAATAATTGGGCATCACTACGGGGAGCAAAAACCCTATTGCAACATTATCGATGTAGCTTGTTGCATATTATACCATAGAGAATAAATCAACTAGTATAAACCATGCTTTACATAAAAAGAATAAAAGATCGATAAATAAATTTACAAAGTTTCATCAGTTGACTATCAATAAGATCGATTTTTTTTTTATTAAATCAATTAAAATTGATCGAAAAATTTTGAAAAATCAATGTCACTAGTATAAGTGACATAAAGACGTCATGTCATTCTAAAAGTGAATAGGGTACGACGGCCTCAAAAAATTCTGGTTAGAATTATGAATAACTACACATCAACAAGGTAAAAATTTTAGGTCCTTTTGCATTGAAACGACATTCTTTCCTTAAAATATGCAGCAGTTCTGCAGTTATCATAAAATTTTCCAAAAAATTGTCGAATTTAATAAAATTTTATTTATTTGATGTGATTTTTACATAGTATATATTTCTATTTTTTGTTTATAAACATAAATTAAAATTAATTATGCAATAAATATACATTTAAAAGATTATATACACGCACACACAAAGATAAAAGACTAACATTTATTCGTATAAACATATATTTTAAAAACATAGGCGTAACATGTTCTCATTACACGCGAACGTAGTAAATTCATGATCTAAAAAAAAAATACTCGAACAAATATTTATTTAATTGAAGATACTCACAAACAAACACCAGTATTTTGCAATAATAAACAATATGTATGTAAATTTTTTTATTTTTATTTTATTAAAAAGAGAAATTGTACAGGATATATACAAAGAAACTATAATAATCCAGAATACCTCCTCAATCCAAAAAAAAAAAAAAACAAGTAAGAAGAATGGGAAAACGTATTTACAAACAAAAGGGACGAAAAACAAAGAAACGAAAAAGTTGGAATAAATAAAAAATTTGTAGAAGCTGCCACAGCTAAAGCCAGCAAATAATACTGGAGTAAATTATTATGAATACTGGGGGAGGATTACGTTAAAAACATTAATCATACAAATAATAATTTAAAAAAAAAAGAGAAAAAAAAGAAAAACGAAAATAATAAAATCATACGTAATCACAATAAGAAAAAGCGTAAATAAAGTTGTTAGTGCACACATGAAAGGAAAAAAAAAAAACAATTTAACTATCACAGTGAATCTCAACTGAGAAATACCAAACGGAAATTTTCTTTTTTATTAAAAGAAAAATTCGTTTTTTCGATCGTTCACTTCTCATCTTAGAGAGCATTCAGTGAATGTTTTTCGTATGTTGAATTCAATGGAGGCGCGTGAAATAGGAAAAGAAAAAATTAAGGCGTTCTTTAATCCTGGTACGTTCTACGTGAATATATCATATTACTATAAATGGTAATAATTTGTTTTCACACATCGTATTGACGATTTAAAATGTTTTTAAACAATTTGGCACTAAACTAATACAAAATAACGTAAACGAAAACTTATGATGGAGGGGCCGACATAAAACGATTCAAATAATACGTTACAGGGGGTGAATAAAAAAAAAACCAAAAAACAAAAGAAACAAACGATAAAGATGGTGGGAAATCTTGAGAACGGGACAGAGAGAAAAAATGCAAAATCTGTCAATATAAAGCAGTAAACTGCATTCAATTTTATAAAAACAACACGTATCAGTCAATCGAGAATAGAGTAAGTCGCATTTTTTCTTGATACTTTTCACAAATGCGTTGCTGTCAATTTCAATATTTATACAACACAAAAATAAAAATTAGGAGAAAAAAGTTATAGATTCAAAAAACCACAAGTTTTTCAATCAAAACGTCAATTAGATTTTTTTTTTTAAATTTGACAAAGGGAAAATTAAAGTATACAATTAACCAGATACTTTATACATTTTTCGAATTATTGAATTTCTTTCATAATGGTTTCAATAATTTTACTCAAAATATACACTGAATAATTTTTGATTTTACTAGTTAAAAAAAAAATTTACAATAAATAAAAAACGTAATAAAATAAAAATACGAAAACAAAAAACTTCGACTTTTATTTATTTTCAATAATAAAAAAAGATTCATTGACGCACTAAATGGTATATCAAGTTAAAAAAAAAAATTATAATACATACACATTGTTCTTAAAGATTTTTTTTTTTACTTACTTTCCCTTTACACTTGTGCGAACGAACGAAATTTTAAAATCAACATTACCTTTAAAACTTGGGGAGGGGGAGAGGGGGCGCCGCGTTGGAAGTTCAAGAGCTACGAATTATTCTAAAAAATCATAAAAATCATTCCGTTAAACTTAAATATTTATAGTTACAAAAAGAGAGAGAAAAAAATAAAATTATTAATAAAACGGGGAAAAGGAGAAAAAATTACAAATAAAAAAAAACAATTTCACGGAGAAAACGATCGACAATATTAATAATTTTGAAAGAACAACATTTTCTAATAATAAAAAAACAATTACGTCACAACCCGGATAGACTTTCGTCATCTTTTCTGTCATCCGCCGTTTCATCTTGAGCAGCGGCGGCGGCACGGGCAGCACGAGCCTCAGCGACAGCGGCCGCACGTCCAGCGCTACTACGCAAATTCTTGCGCTCGATCGCCTCTTCTGGCGCAATCGGATTCTTTTTGCGTCGCGGCTTACGTTTGCGGTTGATACCTCCGTCTTCTTTGTCCGTCGACGTTGGCGACCGTTGAGAATCGTTATGCGAATTAGTTGGAGAGGTCGCCGACATAGATGAGGCGTCTAGCGCTGCCGCGGCTGCTACCGTCGCCGCAGTATGTTCGTCCATTTTCACGTCACTGCAGTCGTCGCCACCACCGCTGCTGCCATCGCAGACATCCATTTTCAAATCAGTCGGTTCCGACTCCTCTGCTGAATCGATCATGTCCGAATTGACGAACTGTTTCTCCGGTTCGACGGCAACCGCGCTGATGCTGGCTGCACTACCACTGTTGTTAGTCAGTCTAGCTGTCGACTCTTTAGATGACGGCGATAACGATGGTGATGCAGTTGGTGGAGGAGGGAGCAACGAAGGAGGTTCATCAGCTAGCAATTTACTTTCCTCTGAAGAAACGTTTACAGGAAGTGGCAGAGGAGGTGGAGGTGGAGATGGTGAAGCAGGCAACTGTGGCGGTATTAACGGTTGCAATGATGGTGGCGGCGGTAGCGGCGGTGATTTTGGACGCGTTTCGGTAACGAAGGCGGCTACTCCACCTCCACTGGTACTGCTGCTATTACTTTTCACTTTCGGTACAGGACTAACTGTTAATGATAGCGCAGCAGTAGCTGGAGAATTGCTTCGGCAGTCCAAAGCAGCGGAACTCGACAGTTCTTTAGCACGATCGCTACTACTACTGCCACCGCCACTAAGATCCATTCCAGTAGACGGAACACTTTCGGCGGTTACCGTAACATTATTGCTGCTAAACAATTTGCTCATGGCCGGCACGGTAATTCCTGCGGCGGCAGCGGCCGCTGCAGCAGCAGCCGCACTCGACGAACTTTCTTTCGATCTCTTGGACGGTCGTTCTAGGTTGAGATCAATGGCTGCTGCGGCTGCACTGCGCTTCAGCAGCTTTTCCATCAGATCGCTACCACCGCTGTGAGCCGATGACGATAACTTTCGGTCGTCTGTATGGGTCGGCAGGCGACCGAACATGTCGAGGGAAAATTTACCATGCAAACTATCGAGAATTTCATGGTCTTTGAGCTTTTTAGGGTCTACACCAAGACCAGCAAAATTGAACGGCGAGCTACCAATATGGTTGATCAGGTTGCGCAGGTTGTCGACATCGCGCATTCGACTTTTAGATGACGATGACGTCGTCGTATCGCCAGTGTTACGCGACTTTGTGAGCGTGTCGAGTAGATGACTATCGGGTGGTAACTGGAACTGCTGTGAATGCGGTGTTGCAGATCTACTGCTGCTTGATTGTCGCTGGTTACTACTACCACCTCCACCTGCCCCGCCCACAGAGGGCGAGGACATGGACGACGAAGACGACGTGGTGACCATCGAAGCTGATCGTCCGCTGCCGCTGGTGCTCGTTTTGTGACGGGACGTGGTATTAATCGAGCCGCCAGCCGACGACGTTATTCCGCCTAATCCGCCATTTAAAAGCGCTAGACTATCGTAGGCAGGTGGCATTGAACCAGCCTGCAGGGCGAACGGACTCGGAAAGGATAAGCCAAGTGGACCATACAGCAAACTCGGATTTGGGAATAAAAATGGCATTGCGGAGGATAAACTGGAGGCAGCGGAAACACTTGGAGATTTCGAATTACTGCTTCCTCCGGCATTACCACTATTACCTCCACCGCCTGCGTTACCACTACCACTATCTTGTTGTTGTAACTGTTGTTTGCGACTTTTATTCGACTTCATGCTCGAAGCCGAACCAACGCCAGTATTGCTGCCACCTGCACCGGCCGAACTAGTATGCTCACCACCAGTTAGACCGCTGCCATCCATACCGGCCAGGCCACCCATTCCCAGACTAGCTAAATTAGCAAATATGTTCATGCTGCCGAGGCTACCCATACCACTGAGCGCATTCATATTTGGTACGCCGGTGAACGGCAACAAAAGCGGATTGCCTTTTGGATCAAAATTTAGCCCGCTGAGTAGCGACGATGGGTTGATGCCACCAAGGCCAGCTGCTGACGCCAGCGAAGAGAACTGAAGGTTGGACGCGAGTGAAGTGGGTAGTGACGACGCGGCCGAACTAATTGACTGGGCCTGAGACGTAGGCGGACTAGCTAAAATAGGAGGTCGACCAGGACCCTTCTTACGGTCCAGTGATGGTAAGCGTTTTTGCAGGTCGTGCGAAAGATTTGCTTTCTCCTTGACCAGATCGGCCCATTTCGCGTCGACGTCGAATTGCGGGTTTTCCCTTAACCACTCAGCGATTCGTTTTAATGGTGGCGCTTTGGTACCAGTCAACTGTAAAATAAAAAAGTACTTGCTATTAGCAATGGCCATGGATTTGAGACGCGTCCCAATAGAACAATATCAGCTTTAGTCAAAAATGGAAGTTTTACAATTAATTTGTTTTTTTTTTTGCAGTGGAATTACACCAGATTGAGGATCAGGACTACCTTGTCAATAAACAGAAGGGATGAAAATATTCTAAAATTTTGCGATCAAACATATTTTTCCCAAAACGTAATTCACAATTGGTAAAATTAAAAAATGAAAAAAATTAAATGAAAAAGCCTTCATAAATTAGATACTGCAAGGCAAAAAACACACTTCCCGACTTTTCATAAAGCGATCTTGAGAAAACAGATACCATTCACTTAAAAACACTGCTATTGTAATTTGAAAATCAGAAAAAAATTAAAAACATCATTGGATTCTCAATATCAACTGCTACAGATGTCAAGTGTAACCATTTCTGCAATCGCAGTTTCACTGAGAAGTTGAGAATCTGATAACTTTTGGATCACACTATGAGTGAGTTGAACAGTGGCATTCATTTATTATCGTTATACGAAACAACTATTCAGATTTATAACGAACAAGTCTTAATGCTGGATAATATTTTTTCGCACATTGTTGGTAAACAAGGAACACAGTGGCGATAAACAGCAAAAATTGTAAACTGTTAAGGTCATTGCTGGTAAAACGAAATACTACGAGGAAGAGTTACAAATTCTTCTTCAAACTACAATTTTGAACCTTCACTCACATACAAGTAATCAATTATCAAAAACATGACTCTTGCGAGCAACACGTATCTTCCAAATTGTGTCTCTCAAGTCTTAACAGAGTTAGTTTAAATCACTGCATTTAAATATTGTAATACTGTGAAATAGGCGAAATATTTCTCGTGATAAGTATTCAAAATGTAAATTTGAAGTTTTTTAAACTGATCTCTGGTAAAAAATTTTCCTCGCACCACTAAATAAATATTGTATTTTTATTAGGCCATAAAAATTTGACTATGTCCAGAACAATTTTAATTACGACAGCAATTTACAAAATTTTCGGATTCAACTAAGAAGCATCGTTAACAAACAACTTACTTTTTTCCCGGTTTCTCGATTTATCACAGCAACATTTTCATCTCCGGTTAGTTTTTTCCAATCCAGTAACGAGGGATCAATTCGAGGACGTCGTCGACGGGGTGCTGATAAGAAGTCAGCAGTTAACGGCTGTTCGGGCATGTGTTGTTCGGCTAACCACTTATTGACCTGCTTTAACCGAATAATTCGTGCGTATTACTCGTGGGTTCCGAGATTTAAAATTCGCAAGTGTAAAAGCATAAAAAATTCGTGAGCACTGGAGAAAAATCTTCAAATTTTTCAAAAAGATTCCCCTCCCTCCATGAAAAATTGATAATGAAACAGTAAGTACCGTTCAAATGGATGAGTTGACGAAAAGATGTGGATCAGTTTTTAAGCGCGAATTTCATGTTTGGAAACAAAAAATTTACTTGGCGGTGTGAAAGAAATACGTCTCTCGGAGCATTTGTAATGGAGGCGTATTTCGCTCGCCAGCACCAGATGCGAAATACCCAGGTTAGCGAATTCTATTTTTCTAATATGTCACTTGATAATATAACCCATGTATAGATACTACAAAAAATTCTTAAAAGGACTAAAATACTGATGTACTACAAATTTTGTCGACTTTCTTTTCAAACAACATCAAGTAAGAGGGGAAGAAGGGAAAACATGCTACGAATCATTCTACACTATAACGCTAATTCGTAGAAATCAAAATAATGTACGTAAGTCACCTTTGCATCTTGAGCGGAATAGGCACTGTTCACTTTGGCGCACATTTCATTACTTTTGGTGAAGTCGGCCAGCATCGCTTCGTACGTTTTGGCACGTTGGTTTGGTAACGACGACGATGAAGAGACGCTGGTGGCAGGAATCGACATTTTGTGGCCCGACTGCGATTGTTGGTGGTGGAATAAGGGTTGCTGTTTGAGCAGCAAACTTTGTTGATCAAGATTTCCGAAGTACGATGCCAAATCAATGACCGGCTTACCGCTCGTCGAGCTCAACGAACGTGATATCAATTGGGAGGCGGCCGCTGCCGCGGCTGCTGAATTCTTCGCTGTTAAGTTTGACGTAAAGTTAGAGCTGGGTGAAACGGGCGATTTTTTGGGTGGCTCGGACAGGGTGGCCGCCATAGTGGACGGAACACTATTCGAGCTACCACCAATCTGTTGTTCTTTGGCGGCGGATAGACCAAGCACGATTTCGTCGAGTTTCTTACGTTTTTTTCCTTCGACGGGCTGAAATAGAGAACCGGCATTGGTAATTGCAAACTGAATAAATCGAAAAAATAATTAGTTCAGGACAAAACAACACATTTAACCCCCTAAAAAGACTGGCAATTGTTTTATATTCATTGCTTAAATTGAATAAAATTTGATAAAAAAATATTTTCAGTGTTTTTCTTTTTATGCTGTTTAATTTATTCTACTCCATATTGGCAAAAATTAAAAAAACAGAGACTGATGCAAATAGGTACGTTTCATATCAAACAAGGATCATAATTACGAACAATAGTTTATCTCATTCTGAATAAACGTGAACGCCACTTTAATTCAGTATTTAATACTCTTTCACCATACTCAATTCTTCCATAATAACTCAACAATATAAATAATCTCATTAAGATGAAGGAAAAGAACAAACTTATCCTGAACAAGGCAACTCATTGAGTCACTAAACTTTTTTTCAATTTCAATTTCTTAAATAAATATTTTAAAAATTAAACGTTCAAGACGAAAATATGAATGCTCACTGCTCCTACGTAGGTACTAAAAATGAGCAGTAAAAATTGGAAGAAAAGCGTAGCTCTATGGAATGTTTTTCTCGCATATAAAAAATGTGTACTAAGAAATTAACTTTAAATAACGAATAAGTTACAATACTTACAAGGCTTTTTTTCTGCATGTTCTTCAAGGACGATAAATCATCTACTTTATTTTTCGAGGACGTATTCTGTGTTATAGACATTGCCTGATGGTGGTATAAATTAGAAGATGACGAGAGTGGACTAGGATGACTGAACTGGTTATGACGATTTTTATTAGGCATAGAAAAATCTTGTACTTCATCCATGAGCGATGATGTGTCACCGCCAATATTCTTCGAACCGGAACTTAGATCAATCCCAACACAACGGTTACTTTCATTGTTGGACTTTGAAACACTGAAAACATACACATTTTGAATATTAAAAAAGGTGGTTTGACTAAATCGGAAAAATAAGAGTCTGCCGTCCATTAAATACGTCCAATGAAAATTGAAACTTTTTCGGTATAAATGCTTAAACTTTAAAAATTTTATGATTAACTTTGAAATTATTTTTCAAACTTCATGGAAAATCATTTAAAGAAATTCACTAACCGAGAAGCGAGTGATATGAAATTATTGGTAACTGAAAGAGGTATCTTCATTTTTCAATTTTTTGCCTGTTTGCGTAAATATGAGCGTATTATTCCATACTTTCTCAAGAATACGTCAGACAGTGTTCACATTAGCGAAAAACAATCAAAAACAAAATCTCGCAAGCCTAAATCATTCTCAAATTTCTATAGAGCACCCGAAATAGTTGAATAGGTTTCTTTATGTTTTGTTCAAGTTATTATATACACAACAGGTCCAAAAAAGACTATTACTTCTTAACAAAACTTTTAACAAAATTTACTAATTCAAGAAGGCTTCAAAATATCAGCATCATAAATTCTGAATTCATTAAAAAAAAATAAAAAAATTCGTGTCTTCTTCCATTTAACTCTCTAAATTGGTTGATTCCGAGCAGGAAGATAATGCATACATACCCAGCAGATAAATCCATAGGACCAACGTTCGGAGTAGAAACTGTATTTGTATTTGCCTTAGGAATGGGGTGAAATTTTAGGTCAAACGGTATATTCGGCATTGGAGGAGGCCTAATATTAGGTTGTGAATGTTGATGAGCGGGAGGTGGTTGCAACATTGCTCCTTGAATCGGAGTCGAACGTCTACGGAGAAAATTACACAATTAAAAGAATAATATCAAAAACTTAGGAAAAAAAATCGAAAAATGTAAGGGCACAAAACCTTGAATCTTCTGATAATGATTCATCAGTCGGCTCCCAAGCAGGTACGGTAGAAGCTGGTTGTTTAGCACTATGAGCTGCTTGGATGTTAGTGTTTAGCAACGCGTGCAACTTAGCTATAGTTCGATTAAACGGTTTAATAACATAGTAATAACATTATCAGAAAATGAATAAAAAATTTCTCACCTCGCTCGGTCTCCACATCAATAGCGATATGACGTTTTCGTTTGAAGCCTGGCTGCACAGTGGGTGTGATAGACAACGATGAGCTCGTGTTGAATGGCGTTTGGTTTATTACATTAGTCGTCGCCGAACTAACAGACGTCAGCACTCGAGGTGAATTATTACTTTGGTCCGGAGTAATGGTGATCATTTCCGAGCCATCGGGTAGAGAGCAAGGAGTGGAAGATTCTCGTTTAGGTGTGTTAGAGTCACGATCCACAACTTCGACGCTGTTCCCTGTAGGAACAATGTTGTATGCCGAGAATGTGCGGCTGACAGGCCACTCACCTGTTTCTACACAGTCGATGATGTGTTGTAAACGTATAACAATTGCGTGCTCCTTAAAGACAAAGACAACAACATTCAAAATTAGAAACAAATTAACTGAATAGTGTGGCGCAAACATAGAGCATATCACTAACCTTAGGCCACTTGATTGGATGCTGGTAACTTTGAGCGATTAACTGGGCAAAAGTTTTCTCCAAAGGTAGAGGTTTATTCTGTTTGTCAACAGGTGGAGGGGTTGGAGCGGAATCCAACATAGTTTCCGTCCCTTTATGCATAACTTCAAGTTCTGGAAACATAGCTTTCAATTTATCCACACTCTCGAGGGCGGCGGAATGAGCGGTTTCTATTCTGATAGGAACCGAAGGTTCGGAAATTTCGTTTTCCGCGCTTTCTTTTTCAACGTCTTCGATCGTTTTTTCTAAGTTGATATCGGTGGTGGTGGTTTCCGAAATCGGTTTTTCTTCAATCAAAGGGGCAGTTTCTTCGCTTTCGACAGCAGTTTGTTCTTTAGAGTCCTCTTCTTTTGGAAGCTCTACATCGACAGCCATTTCCTCAACTTTAGGCTTCGTCTTCATATCGCTTATTTCCATTTTTTCCTCAATTTCTACCAATTTAGATGATTCAATTTCTTCCGGCTGCTCAATATCCACTTCCATTTTCTCAGTCTTTTCGTCGTCTTTTTTCGAGTTGTCACACAGAATCTGTGGCGAGCATACAAACAACGTAAAGAACATAATACAATATGATAATGATTCTAATTTATGATCGATCGACTTCCGAAGATACCAGATACCTTTCTAATTTATTTTTAAATTAAAATTAAAATTTTTTATACAACTCACAATAATATTGAAATATTTACAGTGGAAATCGAAGCTTAGCAGAGTCATTCGAAAATAAGGACAGGAAAAAAGAAATTTAAAGTATTTAGGTACCATAAACTTTTGATTGCTATCAAATTCTTTAAATAATAATTAACCCGTCAAAAACAAAAGAAAAAAATGATCATAGAATAAATCAAATTACAACGATCAGTTTTCTTAGCATCGCACTGCGTACATCAAATCAAAAAGATCGAAGATCAATCAAAGCAAATTGATTACTTATCGGAGATTGATCAGTTAAAACAGAGAAATAAGGAAATCTATAGCGCAATAAGAAAGCAACACCATACTCACGGTGGTTTGATTTTCAGTTTCGACAGCAGTAGGTGAATCTTTGACCTCATTTTCGGATTCTGTGGCATTGGTTTTGTCTTCTGCACCAGGGGAAACATCGTAAGTTTCTATTTCATTTTCCTCCGAGGCTGGTTGCGGTTTTTCGTCTTCCATGGTTGCAACATACTTAGGGGTTGACGCTGCTGGTGACAAAGCAGGCGCCGGGATGGCTGACGTAGGTGACGTTAACGCCGTCGAACTCGTTGTGACTGTAGCAGATGCGCAATCTTCGGGTTCAGTTTTAACAAAAGAAATGTCCACCGAAACACACGAATCCGGAACTTGTTCCTTTTTGACGGTGTTGCCGACCTTTTCGATCTGCAACGTACCTTCACCTTTTTCTAGTTTGACGACAATTTGATTTTGATCTACGCGTACGATATCATTTTCGATTTTTTCCGGTTTGATGATGGGTGATAAAAAATCAGATTTTAGAACGTTACTGCTGACAGCGGACATAACGTTTTTATTCACAGTATCCCTGAAGGATAATTCCGGATCGTTCAGAATATAGAAGTCAGTTCTACCGAGACCATGCCTGAAAAAAGACAATGTGAACAAATAATGAAGGTTTCGTTATTGGAGTCGAAAATAGTCCGTTCAAAATCAGAACCTCTTTTCGCCTTAGGCAACCCGCAAAATAAAATCACGAAAATTATATAGTCGTAAATATTATGCGAGTAAATCTACGGGTAAGTAATATTACGCTTTGTAGTCCTTATTTTGAACCAAGTATAATTGAATAAAATAGAATCTTACTTGGCGGCACCGATGAGTAAATCTTTATCGTGTTTACCCGGAATCCACCAATCTGGCACATCAGCGGAAATTTGACAAAGTTTTAGACGTTCGTCTAATAACGGATGTGGAAGTATGACTTCGCGAATTTTGTTCAATAAATTTATACGTTCCAATGCTCGACGAGCTTTCTCATCGTTGATCATATCTATAGGGAAATCGGCTAATTCTGCGATATTCATGAAGTTAGGAAAAGATTAAGAAAGTGCACTAACATAAAAAAAAGTTATTAAAAATAATATTAATGGCAGTACCTTCTTCTTCGGTTAATTTTAGACCGCAAACTTTTTTGCAAAGAGAGATAAATGCTTTATAGTACTCGGTCATAGTGTCATCAAATTTCTTCTCCAGCCGTGAGATCGATTTGAATTTCGTCCACTCGTAGCGATTCCTAACTCTGAAAATAATGAATGTATGATTAACGAAATATCATCCATAAATATATTAGATTTTCCATAAGGAATTAAGGACTGGTTCAAAACTGAGATGAGAAATTGGTAGCAATTTGAAGACTTATAGATTGTATAACTTCAAATTGAATTTTCGACCCCATAAGAACTATGAATACTAGGTATGCATTATGTTATAAGGCTTGAATCAGGTTTTCTTATGTGATTGACCGACTGGTTAGCCATAATTATTCTCAAGGAGTTTGCGCAGACGTATAAACAATTTTGACTTAAATGGGATTTGTAACATGAATCATACACATCACCAGAAAAGATTATTTAAATTACTGACACAAATTATAACATAGTAATTAAGATTAAGATCTGATATATGGATCCCAATCGTAGTTCATATTACACGTACAGTCGATGGCCAAGGTGTTTACCTGTCGAATTCTACACCAAATGTTGACACAGTTCGATAGAAATCTTGTTCTTCACGTTTCGTCCATTTTCTTTGATTTGTCTCGATACGCTGTCTTTCTTTTTCACGACAAATTTGTTCAAATTTCTCTTTACGTTCAAACTTCTATAAAAATAGAAAACGAAAAAAGAGACATTCAGCAACGCGAGAATCCTCATCGAGTTGAAAATGCAAAAAAACTGAATAAGCGCCGATGGTTGTCTCATAAATTAACTTTTAAATAAAATAGCAATCAACTCTTTCCAATTACGTTACCCACGTTTTAAATATATTATTTTTTTAAAGACATACAGGCATAATACTCGTAAACCAATATTCCAATATATAAACAAAATAAACGACTAAAGTACAAATAGCATGCTCAAGGTAAAGAAAATAACACTTCGGCCTTAAATAACAAAAGATACTAACAGATCACCTAATTTACAGAGAGCATAGAAGATTGAAAGAGACAATGCGAGTCAAATGAAGTGCTTTTTAAAAGGCAATAGAATGGGAGAAAAAATCAAGGAAGAAATAATTTAGTTTACCGTCCGAGAAAGAAAATAGACCTCATATGAAAATTTTATGAATAAAATTCATTAAATCAGATAAAGAAAATTTTGGGAGCACCTCAAGCTGAAATGAATTTGTATAAATTTATCCAGGCCTCTTCGTTTAGTTTCTACATTCTACAATCAATTTCCCATAATATTTAAATGAAAAAAGAAAAAAGAAAAAAAGGAAAAAAGAAAAAAAGAAAAAAACGCGATAAATTTGCGTTAAGACGCGTTTAATTAGTAGGCAAAATACAGACCCAGAAGTACATGGCCAGCTGTTGCAAATCCCATCCGGAGTGTGGATTGATTAAGGAGGCCACGTCCACGGGTATAGTGGCCGTGCTGGTGCCGACGGAAACGTGCGAAGAGGCCGGCCCAATGTTGGTGGATGGTGGTGTGGGCCCATGCAATTCGGCCACATAACTCAGCTGCTACACACAACAAAATAATAACAACCCCCAGTCCAAAAAAAAAAACAAAGAAGCAAACGCTACAAAGAAATACCCTTCATAAAATAGTACAATTGTAATTTAAATAATTATTAAAACGATAAATGAATCGTACGGTTTGAAAAAAAATTAATTCATCAAAAAAGAGTTTGAAAATCGAGATTAGGAATATACAGGACAAAAGGGGCATAATATGTTTTGTTGGTTTTCAAATTCGTTTACTGTTATCAAAACAAGAATAGAACTCGTTCAAATCTTTTTCTTTTCAGAACAGCTGTAAAAACGACATAAAAATCATTTAGTGAATTTTCAATTGGACACGAACTAGATCCGTTACTTTTTTAATTTTTTAATTTTATAAGTGTATCTATCTTAGAAATACCTGGTGAACTGATAGTATTTTAGTACTTCTGAGGACAAATTTGTCAACCAATTCATGAACCAAAATTGCAGGTTTTCGAAATTATTTGTCAAAATTTTCAATTTCCGAAACGAAAAGAGATGAAATTTGTTCCTACTCACTTAGCTAAGTGTGTGCCATATGTACAAGACGGCGAAGAAATTCAAAATAATTGTCAAATGTGGACAGAAAATTGGACGAAAATTCAATGTAACTTGAAATTGTTTGTTGCAAACGCGTAAGAAAGTTGAAGAGTTCTAAATTTATTTCGACGGGAAGATTCAACTACAAACTTTCAAAACGTAATTTGAACTAAATTCCTTTCTTTTTCTGGTTAAATTTCATTTTAATTCACCATAAAATTTGAATGAATTTCCATGACCTAAAAAATTTTTTCGATGTAGAGAAAATCTGAAATTCATTGTTCTTAAGAAAATTGGGAAGGTATCTTCGAATACCACAAAATTGGAAACGGGGGTTGGCAGAGGTCACATTAACTTATTTCAATATGAGATTGAGAAAGTTTCAAACAGAATTAATTAACAGTGAAACAAGAAATTTTTATTTCACAATTGAAAAAAATTCAGCAATTAAATAATTTCGAAGCAATAAATTGAATTGTTGAGATTTATGATTGATGTTTTACTGCGAATTGAAAACTATATTATAACCTTACACAGCATGCAAACGAGTTTGTTTAAATTCGTTTTTTTTTATTGTATGAGACACGAATGAAACAGAAACTTTCTAGGACGATAGCGTCGATATCAAAAATTTATCTAAAAATTCGTCGAAGTCAAATGCACACTTACATTTCTGAATTTATATAAATATAAGAAAGTTGGTATTAATTTTTACTTTCTAACATTAGCAAAACTGATGATTAATAAATAAAATAAGTCGGTAACATTTTTTTTTTCTATTTAGTAAATTTCATAATTTGAGAGGAAATAATATTCAACTGAATCATCGTGTAAAGTAAAAATAGTGGGTAATATTAAACTAAATGTTCCGAAAAACAAACAAAAAATATGAAGAAAAAGAGGAAAACATACGTTGTGTTAGTATAACTAACAATTCGCCAAGTGTGGAGGGGAAAAAAATCAGCGTCTAGGAAAATCATTATCCACTCCCAAAATTTAATGCCTACTACCAAAAGTCACCGTACGATTACATAAAAAAATACCGAAGAATGATGAATGTAAGAGATAAATAAAATAAAGAGTACTACAAATACAACCAAGCCGTCTCAGTTATTCTTCGTTCTTCGGTATATTGACTAAAAAAACTAACATGCAAAAAGAACTATCTACGGAAAAATTAAAGAATATAAAGAAAAACAACGACCTGGCAATTTTTTTTTTCAATACTTGACAGAAAAACTACAATAGTAGTATAATAAATGAATCCCAACAATTGTTTTTAACTTTGATAATCCACAGAAAATTTCATCCCAACCTTCAGGTACCGTTTGTTAAAAGTACAACCAAATCCAAGTTAAAAAATAAAAAAGCACAACTACTGAAAATTGGCAACGTAATATGTAGAAAAGCAGGAAAGAAAATATCTGATCTTCAATAAAGAAAATAATTTTTTCGAAGTAACTACCGTTCTATTAAGTAAAAAAAAAAGTATCGGGGAAAATAGTTACCTTGGCTTTTTGGGCAAGTTTGAGTTCTTCTTTTTTGAAATTTCTTTGATATAACGTTATAACACGTCTCAGCCGGTTATTCAAGTCGCTAACTGATGGCCACGGAGCTCGGTTTGTTTCTTCTTCGTTAGCGGGAGTAGGAGCTCGTCCAGGATCTTCGGCCACGGTGGTCATCGGCGTCGATGGTTGCGATGGAAATTCTTCGGATAATGGAGGAGGTTCCGAACCACCCTCATCAGCGTCGCTAAGTTTTTCTTTTTCCTCGCTACAACAATATCGTGGTCAGTTTCAGACATGTAATGATACAGAGGTAGAATGGACAACGAGCAATTTTTTTATCACTTACAGAATGGGCGGTGGGTTGGGTCCACAGCGTGTCAGAAAGCATAATGCTGGGTCACTTCTCATTTGAACGTAGTCTTCGTAGCCATGTTTAAAGGTTCCCACCAACAGAGATCGGTCGGCCTCTTTATCCCACCATGCCGTCGGTGCTTGATCACAGTGAGGTGGGTTGATCGGTAAAGAGCTGTAACGGTATGGACATACAAACGTTCATCAAGCAGGTCTATGTTAACTTATTATCATTCAAGTGGCGAAAATGTGAAATAAGGATTCGGATTTGATGGGAACTTTCAACGCCAGTGAAGGCAACGATAACTTCAACTACACTGACAGGTCCAAGAGAGCGTGGAACAATGAATGAGCAAAACAAATTCATAAAGATGAAAACTCTTCGGAATTTAACAAAAGGATCTAGGCAGAGCCAACTGCCGTTCGAAAATTTTTTTTCTTTAGATTAGCTAGGTTTTTATTTGATTCTTTTTTTAACTCTTCATGAAATCGTATCACTTTACGATTAGATTTAAATGTTTTTATACTGGATCACAATCATACATCCAACGGTAAAGTACTGAAGAGTACAATTCTGCTTTCAAAACGAGACGGATGGGGGAAAAATAAGTCATAAAGACCTAAACTGAAACGAGAATAATACGAAAATATACAGCAGATCATAGCAGAAGTATCCAGAAGCCAAAGCAGGAGGCTTACTTGATACAAAAAATAAGGAACCTTTCCCCTCTTTTTTAATGAACAATTAAGAAAATAATCTTTAGAAATTTAATGTTCTGTAAATTTTGAACAAAACCTATTAGTACAGATCAAGAAATTTCAGAAGTATTTAATTATATAAATAAAAAAAAAAAACACACCTGGCTGACGCTCCATCGAGAATCTGTTGAGCCAGATCACCAATAACACCATGTCTTAGATAGTCTAACATTCTAATTCGAGCTAAAACTCTGAAAATGTTCAAAATTAAATTTAGTAATCGAAACTTGAATTGAATATGAAAGTTGTGATAACTGACTGTTAACATTCAAATTTACAACTCACTTATTAGCGTGACGAGCAAGATGCTTTCGATAACTGCTTTCCAAAAAGATATCACAGTCATACTTATCAGTTCGACTCCAATGTTCTACCTCTTCAGTCGGTGGTGTGTCAGTAGTTTTATTTTCTTTGGTCTTTAATTTCTTATTTCTTTTTAAACCTCGACAGTACGGGCTATCTGCAAAAACACAAAATAAATATTTGCATTACCACCTGTTCTTTTATATGAAAAGGAACGCCACCAGAAAACAATTATAAGGGGAGGGGCAACGAAGGACCAGGACAAAAATTTGCGAATAAATTTTTAGGTGATAATGAAGGTTAAACGGAATTAGAATTAATAAAAGATGAGATCTTCGGAGAATCTCAACGTTAATGAAAGAATCTGGGATTAAATAATAATTATTAATAAATTCCATTTTCATTTTATGTCTTTTTTAGAATTTATTACAAAAAAAAAAAAAAATTCTTGGTACTTCCTTCACTTGAACATTTTTCACAAACAAGCCGTCTCACTGATGGAGAGATGTAACGTTCTAACGTCAATAAAATGTGTTTCTAATAACGGAAAAATATAATCTAAAAAATAGTTACTTTCGTTCAAGGTGTCTCGAGGAGGGCCTGACAATTCAGGAGGAACATCTTCAGGCGTAACAATATCCCAAGCAAATAACCTGGTTTTTTCGTCACCTTTGTAAAAGCGTAAGCAATACAGAACCTGCAACGGAACAATAACAGTCAAGAGTACAAAATTCGAATTTCGATTAAAATAAAACTTTAATACTTACAATGACGCGTGCTAGATCTTCAACTTCACTTTCTTTCCAACCTTCTCTAAAATCGTTTTGTTGGAGACTCTCGGTCCATCTTCCCCAGCTGAAAAATTTACAATACATATAACTAATTCAATAAAAAATTAAAAAATTCAATTGGAGTGAACCAGAATAAAAAACAAGACTGACCCATATGTAAGTAATCCTCGTTCAACTTTGAAGCATTCCCCACGACTCCAACAACCATATAGTACTTCGCCTTCTTTAAGAACGTAATCATCTATCAGATACTTATTCTTGGCTTTTTTCAGTTTATTTTTGGATCTACGACCTTCAATGCAAAAACAAATTAATAATTGCACCAAACCTATTGATATTTCGAATGAAAAAATTGATTTACCTCGACCGCGGCCAACACCCAAGGCCGAATCTTCATCTGAATCCGCAGATGAGTCTTCTAGATCCGACATATCCATAACTGCTTCATCGTGGCCATACCTCTTAATTTGGGTCCTTCTTCGAGGCTCGGAGATGACCAATTCAGTCTGCAGTTTACGAAAAGATTAAATAAAAATGACAAGTCATTATGTAATGGGTGTAAAATTAAAGAACTCCATACACACCATTTCATCTCTTTCAGTTGGATCGATTTCGGCCTTTTTGGCCCACTTTTTCCAGAAATCAGGATCATCTATATCAATATCTTGCCGAATTCCACTTGACGCAAAACTGGCTTTCGAAAATGTGGATCCTTTCTCGCTTTCCAGCGTTATAACTTGGGTTCGGCGTTCCAAAATTTGATCGATATCTTCTTCACAGAATTTATCGCCGGCATTATCTTCTTCCATAATAGCACCGTAAGCACCTAATAGAGAATATTCCACAGAAAAATTAAATTTATTAATATGATCAAAATTTGACAGCGAAATCTAAAAATACAACACACCTTTTTTCAATAAGTCTTCAATTTCTTTTTTCGTCAGCTGCTTGTTACTTATTTCTTTTCCTTGAGCTGTGTTCATGCTTTGTAACACAGCTTTATCCAGACCAAGTTTCAGCGACGCTTTATCGAACATCTCCCTTTCATACGTATTCCTACAAAGTAGTCGGTACACTTTCACCATTTTTTGCTGACCAATACGATGACATCGAGCTTGAGCCTGTAAGGAAATATTTTTCAGTATCAAACGAAGTGTTACGCCAGTTAGACTAATCTGGATAGAAATACAAACTTGTAAATCATTCTGCGGATTCCAGTCACTATCGTATATTATAACAGTATCGGCAGCAGTTAAATTTATACCCAAACCACCCGCTTTGGTACAAAGTAAAAACACAAATCTATCTGAATCGGGTTTACAAAATCTGTCGATAGCCGCTTGACGTAAATTACCTCGAATTCGGCCATCTAAACGTTCAAAAGGATATCTAAAAAGGAAAGATGCAATGTAACCCCATAAATTCAGATAAAAATGACACTCAATAATAAAAAAAAAAACTCACTTTCTAAAAACTAAATAGTCCTCAATAATGTCAAGGCAACGAACCATCTGACTGAAAATCAAAACTCGGTGCCCGTTGGTTTTTAATTTCGGTAATAGTTTATCGATGAGTACCATTTTACCCGATGACTGGATAAGAGCCTTATAGTATGCATCAGGATCTTCGCCTTGAGCCATTCTATAATCGTGTTGGATTTGATCTTCGGCACCTATAAAACATAAAATTATTGGATTACTTCTACCAACTGAGAAGAATGGAAAATACTTCACGAACACGAGACACATACCATTCAATAAATACGGATGAATACAACACTTTCGAAGTTCCATCATCGTATTCATTAAATTGGGAATATTAGCAGAAGTAGTGCCTTTCGACAGAAACGCGAAGTTGTGCTCCAAAATTCCACGATAATATTTCTTTTGAATGTTCGTTAACTCAACCTGGGAGAAAAAATTAAATTAGTAACACGAATGTAATGTTAAATTTGAGACAATATAAAACGAACAACTAAGTACCTCGACGACAGTTTCTTCCTTAGGAGCAATAGATTTCTCTACATCTTCTTTCAATCGCCTTAGCATCATGGGTTTTAACAATAATTGTAATTTTTGTACTTCTACGTCTGTTTTTAAGGCACCAAATTCTTGTAAAAAAGCTTCACTGCTGTTAAATTGACTTGGTTCGAGAAAATTGAGCAACGAAAATAGTTCGCTCACGTTGTTCTGAAGTGGAGTACCCGACAGTAACAATCTGTGCTCCTGTATCGAAAGAAAATAAAAGGAAAATATAAGAGAAAGAAATTCACATACTCAATTTCAATAAATATTCGACATGTTAACGAAGTTAAAGTAAGTTTGAGATGAATGGAAAATAATTAGGATTAGGAGTTATTAGTAGAAAATTTTCAATTCAGATGACAATATCTAACGCCCAGTAGAAAATTACCTGATTAGAGGACATGACCGAATATAGTTTGTAATTTTACTTCGGATATGGGTGGCGATCTGTAGAACATAGTTTGGGTGTTTTGAAGAGAGGTATTTTCAGGCTGGAGCCCAAATATCAGTAAATCTTTGAATATTAAGCTCAACTTCAAAGAATCTTAGTACTAACATTTTCATGATTGAAAAGAAGGTGGGGAAAGGAGGAAGAAAAATAATAGATGACTCTAGATAATCTATGGAAAAGTCACGCCAACCAAAATTAATCATAAATAGACTAACCATTCAACAATACTTATTGTTGCAAGGAAAATAATTTTTTTCGACATCCTCAATTGTCGGATTCTAGTAAAACAGTCATGTTTCCCCGAAAAGCAAAATATTAAAATTTTTCTACTGTTTTTAAAAGGCAACCCACACAGCGCTAAATAATTCGAAGTTCAAATTTATCACCTACAATTTTTACAAAGAATTTTTAACCTGTTAAGAATGACAAATGAACCCGTTCTTATAAAAAAGACTTAAACCATGATTTCCTTACGGAAATGACGTCAGATTGGAGAGCGCCACCTGTAGTTTTTTGTATCGTCTAAGCTTCATTTATTGTTGATACTCATACATTCAAAATTCACATCCTCAATAATATTCATAGCTAGTTAAAATTTTAAAATTCACTTATTTCGAAACAAAGTTTTCTCGAATTCAGGCTTTTTATAAAAACGAGTTCAAATGTAAAATGATACAATACTTACGAGATTCAATAGTCGTAATCCTTCCAGTAACTTACAATTACGATTTTTCAATCGATGAGCTTCATCAATGACACACAGGCGCCAGTTGAAATTATTAAGCTCCATGCAGTCAGAAATGATGATTTCGAAGGTCGTGATTAAAACATTAAATTTGTTGGTATCTTTTATAATACCTTTGTTGTTTTTATAATACAATTCGTATTCTTGAACCATGTTTTTACTCGCCGAGCTACGGAAAAAATTTAGTTAAAAAATGTTCATACCTTATAATCACAAATATGCAATTGAATTACTTACGATCCGTGGTAAACTATAACATTCATATCAGTCCAGGCTTCGAATTCTCTTTGCCAATTAGGAATCGTTGATAATGGGGCTATGACCAAAAATGGACCTCGAATACCATACTCGTGCACTGCGTTTATAAATGCTATGGATTGAATAGTTTTACCCAGACCCATCTCGTCCGCCAAAATACAGTTACGGCTATAAAAAATTCGTTAATTCAATAAAAAATGAACGACAAAAGACGAAAGCAGAATCAAAATATAAACAACTTACCCATTGTACCATGAAAATAACAACCAATTCAGCCCTTCAAGCTGATATTCACGAAGTGTATTAGCATTTTTGTAAACGGGAGATTCGTCTAATTTTACCCACTGATTAGGGTTGGGTTTTTTCTTGGGCTGAAAAAAATTAAAAAATTGTAGAATAATTCTGCGAATTGTATGAGCCTCACTACACCACATAATGCAATAAAATAAATTATAATCAGATTTCTACGTTCAACTCACAGAAAGCTAAAGCTTCCTCAGTATTAGCATGGCAAAGTCATCATTTGAACAGGCAAAAATGTATTTAAAAATTAAACAGAACTGACCTTCCACTGGTCCTTAGGAGGAATTTTATTGAATCTCTCGTATTGTTCAATTTTAATGGGATCAATATCTTCTTCCAGTTCCCATGTACTGTCCTCGTAAGCAAGTGATCTCCACTTAACCAAGTAGTGTTTGATGGTTTTGTTCGTTGCCGGATCTACTTGTTCAACTAAATCGAGAACACGATCAACTTCAATGTAGTCCGGATTAAATGGTTCTTCTTCGAGCTGAAACATAGAAAATACAATAAATAATTTATTGTAACGACAGTACTAAATAAACGGAATTGGAAGAATAAATTTTACATTTTCGAAGATGTTCGTATTATGCGCCATTTTCTGTTTGAATCTTTTCAATTTGGATGCGATTCGTTTGTCACCTTTGAATAACTCTTCTTCCGTTTTCCATTCGCAGTGGAGGTAGGAGAAATTTCTATATTTGACATAGAATTCTTCAACTTCCTCTGCGTTCTCATCGTTTTTCTCTTCGCCGTTTGCTTGCTCTTCGTTGTCATTTTCGGTGTCGGCAGGCACAACTGTTGGATCCATTTCAGTTTTTTCCTCCGTATCAGGTACGTCAATTTTTTCTACTTTTTTGTCATTGTCGTCTTCATCATCGTCTTTTTGTTCTTTTTCATCAGCTTCTTTCTCAGCGCTACTATCGGGCTCTTTAGTTGTCTCTTCATCGCCTTCATTTTCGCCAACGTTGGTTGGTTTGGAATCACTTTCTAGAGCACCATTTTTATTCTCAGCATTAACTTTATTTCTGGTAACTGTTCTCGAAGCTAAAATATATTGCACAACCATCGAATCTTCATCTGTAGTATTCTGAAAAAATAATAATAAAAAAAAAAAATTCAAACATACAGGCACATTAGAAACGCAAATATTTAAAAAGACAGGTGCTATATATAATGAATAAATGTAACTTACGACATAAACGAAATTTGGTTTCACTGCCGAATCAGAAAAGTGCGAACCAGATCGTTCCGGTGTTGAAGATTTAGTATTATTAGTTTTTGGTCCCGGTGACGGAGATTTACGCGAATCTTCATCTGATATCGATAGCATTATGTCGTCAACGTATTTTTTTCGTTGTGTATTTCTGGCAGATCGCCGTTTCTGCAGAAAAGAAACATTTTTTGCTCATAATGGTCGACAAAGTTCATTTATTAGACTACTGAAGCAAACCATCAGTCATAGATCAAGCTACAAAATGCGAACACCCTGTTATTTACCAATACATATGTTTACAACAACCGGGAGAAACTCTTCGCAGTGGTGATCATATCGAATGAAGTGGAAGATCTACTTCATATTCATATTAAACTCCTAAAGCAACCACTCTCGAATTCGAAACAAAACGAATATACCAATATATGCAATTTTTGATGAATTTCACTAACAGGTCTCCATAATGAAAGGATAAAACTTTAATAATCTTAAGATATATTTTTTAAAGCTAGTTTCTCGTTTTACGAGCAATGAGAAAATTACGCATGTAGGAAAACTTTAAACAACATGCGGTTAAATACATAAACATTCGGTGGGGAAAGGATACTCTACAAAAGAAAATATTGTAAATATTACATGAAAATTGTTGGAAAAAGAAATCACCTCTCATTCAGAGTAAATGTGGTGAAGGACCTGAAATAAATACTATCCATCAGATTTTCAAATTAAAGATTTTAAAAATGAAGCAACTGGGTTCCAAAAATGTAAAAAAATGTAAGAATGCCACACTCTTTCAGCACTAACTAATAGCAATTTTTCCGATGAACAAACCTAAGCGAATATTGAATACAAATTTATTCTATTTGTTTAAAATTTTAGAATTTTTCTAATTCCGAGGTGATTACTTGAGAGCGAAATCAATATGTAACTTTTCTTCGTAATTTTTTAATTTTTATATCGGGCAATTCACTGGCTTCAAAAATTGTGCAAACTCGTAGGTATTTAAAAAACAAAATAAATGAAATATTGATGAATTCATTATTGTGAGGGTGTGATTTGTTTTGATTTTACTGACATATAATAATATGTTAAAAATAAATTTTTTAAATGTTATTTTATAAGCTAAAACGTGTGAAATGAAACCCAGCAAACTTTATCGCACTTATACAGAAACAACTAACAGGCAATTGCGATCCTAGTGCTTTGGTAATCCTTTAGCGGCAAATTCATTAACTATTAACGGGTCTATCCATATACGAACCAATAAAAAACTCTAAATTCTGTTCCCAAATGGAGTTAAATAAAAGCACGTAATAAAAAACGTCCACATTCCACTAAGAATCATCAAAATTACTAATGATTCGAAATTTATGTGTCATTTTTAAACTTAAAAATACTCTTAATTAGGTCATGAGAGCAAGATTCCAAATTTCACGGAACTGATTTAGTCAACTTCAAAATAATGTTTTGTTCAATAAGTTGTGAACAGAAGGGTAATTTCTGAGACAGAGACCTCTTAAAAACGATTCTGTTCCGCAGAAAGATCAATGCTACTGCAACACTATGAATATTAATATTTTGGTACGAAAAATTAGTTATCTTTTCTGAGAGTCACATAATAGAACAGTTTCAACTTAATGACAATTCTGAGACAAAACCTCGAAAAAATACCTCGAACCTTATCTCGTAGTTTACTAAAGAATATTCGAAACTTACATTACTAGCGTCATCGTCTTCTGGTGATGGAAGATTTTCCACTTCGCCTTCGGACTCATCATTATTGCCAAGAATACCAGGTCGCTTCCGTTTTTTCGAAGAGTTCGAAAGCAACGATCTGAAAATATGAAAAGTGTAAGTTATCGAAATATCGAATTAGAAATTCGTCATCCGTTTCGAAAACAAACATGTACGAGCACTTACCTTGAAGATTTTGAACGATTCGCCTTCGGTTTCCGCCTACTTTTCGTACTTTGAGGAGTACTGTGGGTCGATTTAATTATTGACGAATCTTCCTCAGCTGTTTCTTCAGATTTTTCGACCTTGACCGAAGAATTCATATCGGGTTCAGACATTTCGATAGTATTATTAACGTTGTCTGAGCACGACTCGGACTGTTCAGCACGATCGTCTGCCTCAGATACGGCTTTTATGATGGCGTCAATGCTAGACTTTGGATCCTGATTCGATGAATCATCTTTTAGGGCTGAAAGAGGAGTATCCGACCAATCATCCGTTTCCGGTATCTCGTTTGGAGTTGCAACACTTTCAGTTTCATTAGCGATAACTGGTTCCTCTTTTGGTAAGGGTGATGGAATGTCTTCGAATTCTTCAACAGCCAGCTTTTTCTTATTTTTCCTGTAAAAAACGAAATTTGTTTATTTCCATGTCAAGACTATTATTAATGTAAAACAACGTATTGTCAAGTTAATAAATACTTTTTAGATTTAGATTTGGTATTTGTTTCTTCGGTACTAGAGGAATTTTCATCTTTGTTTCTACGCTGTTTAGAAGTTTTAGGCGTCCTCGATCTTCTAGACGATTTATTAGATTTGGTTTCTTTGGGCTCTTTCAGTTGTTTCGTTTCCTTTGGAGGCTTGGATTCTTTCGATTTTCTGGGTTTCCTAGCATAAAAAAAACAAAACAAATAAGATTAGTAATTTCCAAGACACTAATCAGACACATCGAATTGTTGTACTCTTCTAAAATATTTAACTAATCAATTTCTACAAACTGAGTTTCTTTCATAGTTTTTTATCATAATGATAAACTTTATTTCATGGGAAAGTGACGAAAAAAGGTATTTTTTTGTTTTTCAAACATAAATTAACTTCAATTTCTGTTCCATCTACTCAGAACACAAGCAATCCTATGATGTACTTCCTTATTTATTGTTAATCTATACAAGAGGACAAAAAATCTCTACTTTCACTGATGTATCTCTCAATTATACAAATTTTAAACCAATAACTAACCACGTGTTGGCGAATTTCCATTCCATTTTATTTATAAGCCAGAAAAATAGTAGTCCGGCTGTTCCCAAAAAATATGATTTTGCATTTTTGTAAATAGTAAGACCAACCTTGGCATTTTGATTTTTCTAGGAGATCCATTTACTGACATGTGCAACGGCGGTGGAGGCTCTTCGTCTTCCGTGAAATTAAAAACGCTGGTATTCAGAGGCTCCGTAGGTAACTCTGCGGTCAACATCGGCGGTGGTTCGTCGCTGTTCGAAGAGCACCGATCTGGCGATAGAGGTGGTTCACCCATGGGCGACATAACTGCTGGAGACGGAACCGGCGGACTATTGTCGGCCTCCTGCTCCGGTTCATCGACATCCGCATCTTCGATGTCAGCCTCTTCCGTCTCGCCATATCGATCGGATTCGGGTTCATCACGGTCAGACTCTTCTCTCTCAGGTTCGTGTTCAATTTGCGGAGGTTCAATCCCATCATTTTCTTGTTGCTGTTGTTGCTGTTCTCGTTGTTCGTCATTGTCTTCGTCGTCTTCGTCATCATCGTCAACGTGTTCCGATTCCGGTTCGACCGCATCGGAAACAGGCTCGAAGTCGGCGGACACAGCGACTTGAGATTCTTCCTCGTCGGCGCGTTCCTCTTGCGAACCGATGTCCGAAGGTTGCGAATCCATATCGTGTTCCGTTTCCATTTCTAAAGGCGGACACGGTTCAGGCTGCAGTGTTGAATGAACATCGCTTTCGGGGTGAGATTCTGATATTGGCGGCTGTGGCGGTGGCGGTGCTGGCTCGTATTCCATTCGCCTTGGGTCGGCCGTAGGATCTATACTAGTCTCTGGTTCTAATATAGGAGGATGGGAAGGAGGAACAGACGAAACTTGTTCATGATGCTGAGAGTGATGTAGATGTTGTGGAAGAGGAGGTTGTAAATGAGGAGGGGCTGGTGAATAACCTGCGTCAACAACATTGGGCGGCGGCGGCGCACTGCTGTTAATCATTAAATTAGGAACAGAAGAATTTAAATCGTGATGCGAATAATTGGGCGTCATATGCGGCATTGGTAATATGGGCGGCTGCTCATGATATGGCGGATGAGCTTCGTGAGGAGGTAAAACTGGTGGCGAATACGACATCGGTTCCATTTCCATAACAGCCTTTTTTCGACTCTTTCGAGGTCGCGGTGATGCTCGACTTTCACCTCGACCTCGGCCACGTCCTCGACCTCGACCGCGGCCAGTAGTTGGTATTTGTTGCTGCACAAACAAATAAAAAAAAGAACCATTAGTACTGTGGTATAACAATTAACAGGGTAGGAAGGAAGGCTGGTCAAATATAACTGAGAATTTCAAATAACCGTGATTGACAAAACGTATATAGAACAAGCAACTTAGATTAGCATTAAGTTTCATGTTTCTTCCTTTCAATTAATGCGGGCGGTTGCTATAGATATTGTTTTAAATCAAAGTGAGTTCAACATGATGAATGAAAAGTATACCTAACAATGGAAACCAGCTTCCTTTATTGGTGCCACTGTTTTCAATAAAAAGAAAAGAAGGGAATTAGCCGTGATTGGTCTTATTTGTTTCCCAATAAACCGTCACTTCCACGTTTTCGGGCTTATTTTTTATTGTTGGAAACAAAAATGGCTTTTTAAATGAATGATAGAGGAATATGAAAACAATTACAGAAATTGCGGTGGTTTGGAAGACAGATTTCAGGAAACAGCTTCCGAAAGTAAATTTTGATTGAATAAACAAACTGAGACTTTTGTTCAAAGTAGGAATCTTAAATTGAGAACTCAAAGACACCACAAATAGCAAATGTTGGGAATGTTTTGTCCGGGATGATGAATTAGAATTTCGAAAAACTAGAATAACATTTGCGACTTCTGCCTTTTCTGAAATGATTATTAGATTATTACGTTCAGCAATCAATTGTTTCAATTTACATCTAACTCAACATACTACTTCATAAGTAGGTCAAGTGTTTTTATATACGTTTATTATATAAATTTTTTTTTTCAAAAAGGACTATTATGCCATAACGTCAATTTCAAACTCAAAAATTAAGTATATAAATGAAGAATATTACAAAAAAAAGTTCCATTTAATGACAAAGAAAAATTAATTGCGTAATCAACTGAATATGATTATTACAATCTGATTAAGGTAATGATTCATTTTAAAGAAAGAAAATCTAGGGCGAGGGTTGATGTTAATAGTCAAGATAATCTCTGCTAATCGAGAAAATACGAGTAACTATGCAGCTGAACAAAGCAATGGAGTACAAGAGCTTGAATATGAAAACATCATGATACACGTGAGAAAATTCTGAGAGCAGTTACTGTTGCGTAAAAGAACTAGCAACAGATGCCAATTATCATGAATTCAGAATGTGTTTCCGTACAAGTCATATTGTGATCTGTTCGACTGTTTTGCCTCTAAAGCAGTGTAATTCTAGGCATCTGATGATGGAACCGAGCTCTCTCTAAGACTCAAACCCTATGGGTATAATCACGCAAATGGTAATTCCCTTCTATCGCTCGTCCAATATAATTACCGATAGCAAAGGAATCACAGAATAAGCCGGCTGTAACCTGTGATAAGTACACTTTGTATCATCGAAATTTTTCGTAGTAGAAACAGGTTGAAATAATCTCTTAGGTGAGTATTGCAAGTTTCTAATAAACCGATGAATTTTGAGAGTATTATAGCTTTCATGGTGTTAAAATAAAATGAAGATAGTGATCAATTACTCATTAGAATCTTACCATGCCCATGGAATTATCCGGGAAATTCATGGAATAAGACATAGGTGAGACGAAAGGACAGTGGCCATCTCCCAGACACTGTTCTGTAGTTTCATGTTGTCGAAGTCTGCTCATTCGGTCCTGAAGATGATTTATCTGCAAATAAAAAACAAGGAATGATTAAAACAATCTACAAAAAATATACAACAGACACAGCTAAAGTTATCCTCACTCATCAAGATATAAATATGGAGTGACGGTTGATCAACGTTTAGTTTTAATCATAAATATTATTTTTGCATTTTTTTTATCCTTCAAAGATTAAAGTTGAAACTTTTTCACGATTTACTTGTGGTTATCAAATAAGTTTTCAGGAAAAATATTAGTTTTATAATTTTATTTGAAGATAAAAAAGACGAACAGGAAAAAAAAGTTATTTTTATGACAACTTTTGGTACAATGTTTAGAAAAGGTATGTTTCCGAGATAATCAGTTCGAATTTTGTAACACCGTATTTATTGGACATACAATAAATTCAATTACTTGAATAAGTTTCTTATTGCATCAATAGAATAATTTTGCAACAAAAGCTGAAAACATGGCAACCAAAACTCTAGAAATATTTCAAAAGATTTTTGGATTTTTAAAAATTAGAATTTCGATTTCAAGTTTTCAATCATGAGCGATTCAACATTTTCTTACACATACAAAAACCAATTTTTTCGAATAAACATCAAAAAGATCAAAACCATTTCCCTTCTTCGAATTTTGATGAAAAAGTGAAAAATGAAACATTCTATGGAAAACATAAAATCAATTAACACGTATTCCCAGTAACTTTTGTAAATTCATACACCGTTTACGAAGAAATTTTGGATGCTAAAGCGAAATTCGACTTGAGAAACTCAAAGCGTACAAGGAATTATTGGAAAATTTCACCACCTACTCCCTCTCATCAAAAACCTAACCTTCAAGAATAAGTCATAAAAAGGTTACATTTAGCATTAGTTTTAGCTGGAAAAGTTTCAAAAAAGAATACGATGTTCATTTCCAGAACGAATAAGCAGCTGCGAAATTTAAACTTGCAACCCAAAAAGATTTTTCTAGAACAGTACATTTTTTTCGAATTGCAGACCGAACGACCGGTCTCAAGTTTTCTTCAAATCATCTTTTGGCAAAGAAGCGTTACTACAGAATGCGATCACAAGCTTAACAGAACCAAAAAGTAAATGTCAAAACTCAGTCTTAGTTACCATCATCCTTGATGAGTAATGTTCGCTCCGAACACAAAAATATAAGTAAAGCACTCACCCTCATCTGAATATCAGGCCCTGAAGCTGGCATACAATATAATTCTTGTAACTGTTGATTAAGTGCGGCCATTTCACGTTGATGCATAATGACGGGACTACCTTGGTACATGGGATGAGGCTGGTGCTGAGCGTGTCCATGCGGATCGTACATGTTGGCGGGCGGTTGAGACCCCGATGGTAACTCTTCTCTAGTTCTTTCTGAGGATTCGGTTCCTCCAGGAACTATATTATCGATTTTACCGCCATTCTGCTGCGGATACATCGAATCGTTGTACATCATATTATTAGGGACATAAGGGTTTAAATTACTGTGCATGGTGGAATGTGACGGCGACGACTGCATGCCGGCGCTGCGCACATCCGAGGAAGACTGTTGTTGATCTAGAACGTCCGACGACGGCCGTGAGGCCGAAGGAATGTGAGGCGACTGTTGCGGCGGTGGGGGTGGTGGGCCGAGAGCGTCGACCGCTGACGGAGCATATCGATTGCTATTCTGAGATCCGGGCTGGAAATCGATGTTATTTGTCGCATTTGTACGGTCGGACTGCTGCGGTGGAATGTTTTGCATTTCTGATAGTGACATACTAGAATTAGGAGCGCACTTGGAACCGTCACCACCGGTTGCGGCGGCTGTATGCTCATCGCTCGATAGCCCAGGCGGATACCCAGGCAGACCTTGCTCGGCTATGTTGTTAGTACGTGGTGACTGCCAATGATGTGGAGGCGTCAGCTGCTGAGTATTGCCACGGTACGACGGATACTCTGTTGGACTGGAATTGGTTGATGGCATCACCATTTGCTCGAGCTGCTGCAGGGTGCTTTGTTGCGGGTATGAGTTAGGGGCAGATGGCGGTGGCGGTATAACATTTTTGGAAGAGCCACCTCCAGCACCTGGTCGCGGTGATATTGTTGGTGGCTGCTGCGATCCATGCGATGAGTGCGGATGTGGCGAGTGCGTCGATTTGGCTGGTGACATTACTGGCCGCGGTGACATTTGTGTTTGGGGACGAGGTGACATTTGTGGACGTGGTGACATTTGGGGGGATAACTGAGGAAACGGAGCCCGGTACTGACTCGTGCTCTGCGGACTAGTATGTGGCTTGTTTTGAGCTTGTGGCGTGGTATACTGTGGAGCACCTGGTTGCACCTCAATACCAATAGGCCGAGATACGGATTGCTGACTGAAGGCCGAGTGAGGCATTTGTGGCTGCATATGATTGTACGTGCCCTGGGTATTGCTAATGTCATTCATTTGCATTTGTTGTTGCTGTTGCTGCTGTTGTTGCTGTTGGGAGGTTGGTTGAGGTGCAGGTGGTTGCTGAGGTTGACTTTGTGAATACTGTTGTATATGGTGAGAGGATACACGTGACTGTGAATTTTGCTGTGGCATTGCTCCATAAGCTCCATAACCAGGAGCATTAGAATACAACATATTTTGGTAATTGTGACTGCCAACCGAGGCTGCACCTTGTTGTTGCTGTTGCTGCCGTTGATAAGTGGATGCTGATGATGATGGAATGTTTTGATGTGGCGTTAACATCGAATTCATCATACCTGGTTGACCACCATATTGCGATTTTGACTGGTTGTCCGCAGATGCAGGAGGTTGCTGTTGTTGGTAATTTAGGTGCGATTGCTGGCGGTATGAGTTCTGTGGCACTTGTGGATAGTGTCGCATATTGCTCGGATAACTGTTCCATGCTTGCATGTTTTCCATACTGTGGCCACCAGCAGGGCCATACATGGCCTCAGGCGGGCAGTATGGAGCATACTGATTGGAAGGCGGAGGTGGGCCAGTTGATGAATGCCTTGATTGTGGCATCATTGGACGGCCATAATTTGAATTTGCACTTGTAGGAACCATAGAGGAACTGCGTGAGGTGGAATCATAACCACTGGTGTGGTTTGGATGGAACAATGACGGACCACCCTCCATGTGGTTAGCGGCGGACGAGTAATCTCCTCCAAAACTGGCCAGTTTTTGCAGCGGTGACTCCTGGTGTAGGTCAGTGGTGGGAGGTGCATGGCTGCCAATTTGGTGCGCATACGCAGATGGTGCCACACCATAGCCACCGGGCTGCGGGGGCCCTGTAGCGCCACGTGCTGCTGGGTCAAAGTTGTCACTACCAAGTTCCGAAAGTCCGTCCAGAACACTGCCTCCAACATCTTCGCCAAATATGTCATACGAGTCCATCATTTAATACTAAACTCCAACGTAAATGCTGCTGGTCAGCAGATCGTCGCTGGTATCAGCTTCGGTCATTATTCACCAATCGTATTTCTTTTTCCAGTAGCTGCTCAACTCATCTGAAAACAAAACGAGGGTAATGTGAAATTAGTTGAATTTCGAGAATTTGATTAGAAAATAACAGTAACATTGAAATGAGCGAATATCATGGGTAGAATTATGACAAATCAATATTGTGAATTGCAATTTAAGTCTATCTAAATGTTTTATTTTGTTTTTTTCCCCTAAAATTTTAGTTTAATTTATATACCGAGGCTTTTAATTACTCTAAGAACTATACTGCTCCGCTGTTTCATTGGGGGTTACGCGAATTAAATTAGATCGTCATCGGCAGCTGGTCTCAAATCAGAAACCTTTCAACTGAAAGGCTGGGCACTAGAGGTGCGAAAAATATCGATATTTTTTGTATTGATAAGTAAAAATATGAAAAATATTGATATCTGATTAAATCAATTCACCATCTACCACATATATGACGATATTTTGGTTTAAATATCGATATTTAGCATATCAGAATTTTCCCTGAAATTGATACATATCGATACGAAAAAAAAATCGTCAATTCACAATATGGTTAACTTGTGTTTGGGGTGCTTGCGAAGGGGGTTTTGAATTAGGAACGATTCTTTGATTTTTCATATTTGATTACTATTTCATTAATTTCTAAAGCCAATTTCAATTAATTAATGAATTTATTCATTTGTAAATAACGAATGTTTTTTTGGTGCTCATGTTGCTCAGTATTCGATCTCATGGACATGTAGCCCTCTTTGGTAATTAAAAATGTTACCTCAAGAGGAAGCAAAGGTACCGCAAAGACAAAATGAAGTGAATAAAATTCAAAATCGCATCAATATTGCGAACAATTATTCAATCTTGGTTAACAGGATCCTTCATTAATAATTCTTCGATGAAATTTCACAAAAATTAAGTTTTACTCAACGCTATACGGTACATCATGTAGGCGTACAAAATTATAATTACATAAAAGCGATAATTAACCAGTAATATTATAAAATAAGAAACCAAGTTTTACACTTAAATTGAAACGGAAAATTGAGATATGCGTTCACTCATTCTTAATGGTTTTCGAACGCGCAAGATTTAAGATATTACATATTATAATGTATATTATCAAAGATGATATCCCTTAAAGGGAAATCCCGCAAAATGGAAACTTGAGAATCGTATCATGATCAGAGAATGCTTGTCAACTGATTTAGCCTGAAAATTATTGCATTCAATGTTAGCTTTGATGTTTCAGCAATAATTTACACGATGGAACAAAAAACAATGTTTTTTTCCGACTTTATTACATATAATTATATTTTCTGCGGGAGCAAAAAAACAAAAAAACAAAAAAACATAAAAAAACTGATTTCTGAGATTGAAACGTCGTAGTCTTTTAATATGATGAAATTTTATTCACATCAATTTCAGTCAACATGACAAGTTTTGAAGGCTACATCTAGAGGAACTCCAGAAACTGGAAATAAGTCATTCAACACGGCTGAAATAGCAAGGATCTGCTTTATAATGAAAATATAAATATCTTTTGATGAAATTCTACTCACTCAATTTTCATTACAAAGGGAAACTTTTTTGATCCCTACTTGAGTAAAATTCAAGAAAATTTTTTTCCTTTTTCGTTCCACTTTAAAAACGGGCCAATTAAAAATTTTAATTTCCAAAATCTTTACTGGCGGGAATTCTCTCACCATGATATCATTTGCGTTACAGTTTTCTTCGAGCTGTATAACAATAACTAAAATGGTATCTCGGTGCAGGAATGCCCATCATAGAGTGGGGGAAGGGTTGCTTATTGAGCATGTCTTGTTACATTCCACGCAAAATAAAACCCCCACCCCACGGACAAAACGAGGATTCTCTCACCACGGCACCATTCGAGTAACTTATCTTCATGAAATGAGTCACATACTGATTATAGTGCCAATGATTTAATTATACATCATGAGTCATGACGTTACATTTGTTGCTGATTATGCGTACAAATCCATCATCAAATTTGAATACAGAGTTGTTATTATTATTGAAAACATACTTCAAAGGAATTTTCAATTGAAAAGACTTGTAGGTTGACTCGGTAAAATAAGTAAAATGAGTAAACTGCAAATACAAGGGCGAAAAAAAAACCGAGTTTGACAAATAACACTCGACTTCTGCTTTTGTATTTTGGGGATCAACGAAACTGATATGAAGAATTCAGAACGAAAATGAATCAATCTACTTTTTGGTTTTTTGAGTTATGACTGGTTTTGGTTTTTTGCGGTAATTGCAAGTGCATATTTTTACATGCAATAGTGAACAAAGTCGTACTGCACTTCTCGGCCGATAAAATGGATTTAATTTGAATAAATTTTCATTGAATCAACAAAGAAGGCCAAAATTTAATTTTGCTCTGAACCCCTTATTTATACAAACCAAACAGCGAAAAAAAGTTTCAAGATGAATACATTACCATCCATAGGTGAAACGTGAAATGCCAAAAGTAATGGCTAGTATTTCAGAAACTGTTGAGCTAATGTAAGGTACGGTCAGTAACAGCAATTATGGGTGACGATTGCAAGCATTATTGTAGGGGTAAAAGATAATATGCAAAGACAGCGGCTGTCTTGACTGAAATGAGTTCACTGGATTATGCAGTCTACACCTACTTATAAACGATGTTAAATTTGTACTGTATCATCATTTTTGAACAACTTGGTTTCCAAGCGACAGTAATATGATCGAATGTGTACGTCACAACGCAGTTGAAGTACATAACACACATCAAACACAATTTTATTAAAGGTCAGTTTTACATTTACGTAAATGAAAGAAAAAAGAAAAGAAGAAATTTATTCAATGATTACATCGACAAAAAAAAAAAAAAAAAAAAAAAAGCTTCAAAAATGGGAAATGAAACATTATAAAATATAACAGATTGATGGCGAAAACAAAGCATATGATACACGGAGAGGTGAGAAGAATAGGATCTGTAGAAATATGAATTAAGGTACGAACAATTCAACGGCAACATTAAAATATCGAAGCGTTAGAAAAATTTCTTATACGTACAGAAAAGATATGTACGTTTAATAACTTAGGGTCTATAGGAACTATCGAAGGACAATACAGGTAAACAGGTTTTTAGTTTAATATGTAGAATGGCAACGTCGCAGAAAAAAAAAGAAAAAAAGACTACAACCCTACCGTTCTCGCAGTTCATCTGATTACATTTAAACTGACAGCTGTTCTTAAACTCGCACAATAAATCCAAACAATCAACCGCACGGGAAAAAACCTCGATAAAACGATTTGACGATCGAAATATTAGCGTGCGCGCGCGCGCGCGTGTGTGTATGTGTATGTATGTATGTATACAATATGAGTGTATGTGTTAGGACAGTGAATGTATGTTTTTTTTTATTATTATTATTCAGTTAAATTTAGAAATTTTCAAGTTTTCATGTACGTGTACATCAAGTTATATGGACTTTTTATTTTGAAATGTTTTTTTTTTCTTATCCGAACTTTATCTTCCTTCAGAGAGAGTGGTACTTCTTGAGCGTTTATAGTTGTATCTTATACAGTGTCACTCATTCCATAAAAAAAAGAAGAAACAAAAAAAAAATTAAATAAATAAGCAGGAAATAATTATTTATCGATCGTAATTAAATAAAAGGCCGACGAAATTGGAATGATTTTTTTTTTATGTCATTCTTGACACCACTGTATCAACTGTTATACGCCATGTTGCCAAATAAGCAGTTGGCAACGAAAAATACTGCACAAACGGATAATTACCAACGTTAAATTGTTGTAGCCGTTGTAATAACATTCACGTGTGTATTCAAAATAATTTCATGATATCCGCGCTTTTTGAATATTACAGTATTTGTGATTGATGACGTTGTTTGAAAATATTTTATTTTTATCTCATTGGGCACAAAATTGCTTGCACTTTGAAAATTCGGACGATTTCACTAAGATTTTTTTGCATTTCTCCGACCTCCACAACCGCACTCCTCTCTCCCTCCTCTGTGTAGTTGAAATTTTTAGTAAAAACTGGGCGACCCGATTTGAAAACACACACCACAAAAACGTACATACTTTCATTATTACATACTATTCATAAAACTTGCACTTCGAGCGATTGCTTCGACACTAATCGGCCATCGCACGCCATATCCTCGGGTTAATGCCTGGGGCAAAAATAATTAGTATTGCGATAAAAATTGTTGTCCAGCACTCCAGCGCACCAAAAATTTTCCACTTTTGTTATCAACAATTTTTCAAAAAATTAGCGAATAAGAACGGTGGTAACTCCGAAAATATTAGTAAAATTCTATCGACTCGAGTCGTGAATGGATCATTTGAATAGAAAGTTTACACAAAATACCCCGTGGTGTGTGAATCTTCCTCTTCCAACCATTTGAGGGTCTCGATAGAACCAGAAACGTAACCCAAACATATTTAGGAAGGTACGTCGACAACCTCGGCGGACCATGTAAATGACCTAGGCTAAGATTTTTCGAATTGAAAATACCACGAAATGGCACGATAGTGCATTAACTATAACTACTTACACGGCAAATTGTACGGCTTTTGACCGTTTTACAAAATCCAACAACATTATCGACGCTAGTCTACACAGCAATGTTTGAAAATTTGCACGCCTGACTAAAAAGAAAAAAAAACTGAATAAAAATTGTATCGCACGTTTTCTGAGTTTTTTTTTCGGAATTTTCTTTTTATTGTTTTTCTAGCTTTCACATGTGGTCAAAAATTACAGAACATCACTAACACCGGCACGGCACGATAAGAGAGAGAAATTGTGGACGAAAAGGAGAGAAGCAAGAAAAAAAAATTGGATATGTCTGCACACACCAAAGAATAATCATCAATTTATTTCTATCGATAAATTCGCATACACATACAAACACACATTGCATTCGCCATACAAGCCAACGATGTGATAATGTTTCCTCTTTCCTCCTTTCGCTGTACCCACAAAAAAAAAAAAAAAATTAATTCGTCATTAAATTACTGCTTGTATCGAAACTTATATAACACAAACATGCCTCGCTTGCATATATGTATATTCATATTATTTATATATGTATATATGTATACAACACACACAGACGCACCTATTCAGATACACCAAAATAAAACTACACATTTTATATCACTGTTATTTCACATTTTTCCTTCATTTTTTTTTCATTCTTTCTTTTTTTTTTTTTTTTTCATACATATCTTCGATATGAACTATTATTTTTCTTGGTTTAAACTAACATTACACTCGCGGTCTTGCCAAGTATCAACAGAACATCCAGCTTGCACAACGCGCACGTCTTTGCGTCGATTTTTTCATGTATAATTCGTCGCTTTTTTTTTTTTCTTTCTCTGCTCACTTTACAATACTTCCTAAATTACACACCGATTGCGATTAAATATTTTCTTTCTCAAAATGCGAAAAAAAAAAAAACCTATCAACCAACCAATGTAATAAAATTATTAGAATGTGAACGTTCATTTCACACTTTTTATGTCCACGTTGATGTTGGTAACACTGACAGTCGCACATTGTTAGAGCAAGGCGTTCGGTATCGCGTTTTTACTCGTTAGAAAATTTTCATATCCTCCACCTCCTTCCTCTTTCATTTACACACCGCAAGGCACGACGATGATGTGTTCGCTTTTCAGCTTTTCTTTCTTTTCTTTTCGACTTTCAGCTACTACAATATTTTCGTTGGCGTTGAGTCTCTTCAGGTAATACGTTAGCAGCAAAACAAAGCTCGTACAAGAATATTATTATATTTTACAGTTAACCCGTTCATAAAAAATGAGTACTATGCTGATGTCCCTATTATTTTCACTAAATTTATTTCCCTTTCGTTTCTTCTTCATTTCGAACATTACGAAAAAAAACTCACCTCATTACATAAAAAATCGACGATATCATCAAGAGCTTACATAATTCAACGAGTTCTACATTTTTTTTTACATAGGCTTAAATGTGCCACACATACAATGTAGGTACCTGTAATTTCACCGATCACTGAAGCATATACCTTCAATATTCGATGGACTGATGTAGAAGATGAATTCGACATCACTTTAATATCAACTTAACCGGAATAAATGAATATTTATAGAGTAATAATGAATTGAATGAACAAACGTACTTGAACGAATGAGGATAGAAGATTAAAAAAAAAACACATCGGAAACACAAATAAATGAGGGATTCTACGCAAAAGTGGAATAATTTATTTCTAGAAAAATACCTTTCAAGTTTACTTTACATGACAGGCTTGGTGAGAAGGGTGAAAAGGGTTGGATTTGAACTCACTCACGATCAAAAAAAGAGTTCAAGCTACAACTGAATCATTTTATAGACAGTCAGGACAGGAAAATAAGAGGGGTAATTCCAACAAGAGAAAAAACTGGAAGGAATGCGAGAAAAAAAATTTAAAAATATAGCATCAAATGCAAGAATCATGATTGAGACAACCAATAAAAATTCTTTTATATGTCTCTCTAATTTTACATAAAATCCAAACAAGGGAATACCCAATATTTCGAACACATAGAACCGTTGCAGGACGCAGATGGTACCAAAAACCTTCGTAATGTAATGCGGGAAGTATCTTTCCGTATATTTAAGGCGTAAAGGTGCCCTCCAATACAATGCGCTGCGGGAAGTATTATTCTACGTATTTACGGCGCGGAGGCAACGCTAGTCCCCTCAGTTTATGTCAATACAGTAAGATTTCTATGTTGATATATACTGATAAGTATACACTCAGTCGATAAAATGTGATACAATCTGTCGGTCGCGAACTATCCGTTAGTTACAAATTTCAACAAAAACGTTCTTCAGTAAAATTAGTTTCGATGATAAAAATTTAAGACGGAATTGGAATTTATCAACATTTGCAGTCCAGTATTAACTCGAGAACTGGCACGAATTAAGTCCATTCTGTCAATCAAAAAGTGAGTTATGGCTTGATTCATTACCGAATGCAAAAATATATACTGTTGACTATTCAAAAATCATAAAAAAAAATAACTTGATCCATTTTCATTCTGGGCTCTTCAAATATCACTGAAATAGATGTAAGCAAAACAGTTTCAATTATTGAGTCTATCTGCATAAAACCGAGTACACATTTATACTATTACAAAGTAATCTTTCTTTCTAGCTTTGTTGCGTTGCAATGTGTATAGGTGCCATCAACGAGCATATCAATTATACTAGACACGTTTTACATGGCATTCCATCAGGCTATAAACCCCTCTTCCATAAACCCAACCACTCTCATTGAAAAGCGTCGTAAGTATAGGACAGGCTTCGAATTTTTGGTTGTCATTGTCTTAAAAAAAGAGACAGCTACTAGTTCGGCTTAAATGAAATTGAGCCCTTTGGAGCCAAGAAAATTGAAGAAGATGAAATTGTGTACGAAATTGACTTAATTTAATGTTATCGGTAAAACGAATAAAAAATACTAATTTTCATGAATTCACTGTTTTTGAGAATTATCATTAATTGTCTTTAGGGAAAAAGTTTACAGATAACATTAAATTAAACCAATTTGATATAGATTTCATCTTTTTCGATTTTCTCGGCTGCTTACGGCTCAAACTAAACGTTCTTAAGCTCATTCAACTGATTGAAGCTTCCTATAAAATTTTATTTATATCAAAAAAGTAGTTATCTGTTCAAACAAAAGAACTAAGACCAAAAATTCGGGTAAAAGAGCATATAATCTTTGCATTTCAAGGGTGGATAGCGACTACATTGAGAATGACCGAATTATGCCTTTAGTATAATTAATATGCTCGTTGGGTGCAATATCCCCTTTTGGTATTGAAAAATGATATAATAATTCGTTAGGAACCTTTCCCAGCCAATGTCCGTTAGGAAGAAGGAGAATGTCGAATCGATAGTTGCGAGGCCATGCAACTCATCACAACATCAAGACACCACGCACTCCCAAATTCTTGATAATCTACATTCCAACATCTACTAGTTTTATAAAACTACAAATTTATGTTTAATGGACAATAAAAAACTGGTATTCACAAGGAAAAATTTCAGAATTATATCAATTTTAAACAACCAAAAATTCTGACAGTTCATTCGTCTTAATTGTGAAACCAGTCTAAATGTTATATACGCATATATCAAATTTTTAGGGCTGGTTTACACTTGAAACATCGATGTTTTTCAGTACCATATCTTAGAAACACAGGCGTAACAAAATTACGAGCGTAAACTGCGGTTAGTACAATCTGCGTTCATTGAGTACTGGATACCCGGGTAAACACGAAAATCTGTGCCAGCATTAATACCTAAAGCCCTAAATTGGTCAAGAGTTTCACCTGCTTTCACAGCAATGTCTGTAGATAGCTTTATAGCTTCGGATTCACATGACCAACTGACAGAAAACAGACGAAGAAAAGACTTACGCGCATGCTCCGAAAACTGATGTCCATTTTAAGGCTTTAGAATGATGGCACGATTCGTTAATATTGATGAGATAGGGATACTGAGTATTCAGTACTGAATGTTCGAAGAGTACAACGCCATCATGCAATATTTTTGTTGTCAACTATAATGTTCGCCCCGTTCCATAACTTGTGCGTTTTTTGACGTAACATCGAAGAATTGTCCCATCTTATGCAGCGCAGTGAAGTTTTGCACAATAAAATTTTCTATCAAAAATATTCAAGTTTATATTCGTATCTCTAAGTTCGCGATTTAGTTACAGTACGCGGTAATCAAGGGTAAAAGCGCCTTCAAGTAACTTTTTCTTCTTCAATTCATCTTTAAAATCATTACCGATAGATTCAAAACAAGTTTTCAAATTCATTTTCAATCTTTTAAAAACTTTAGATCTACATTTAGCTGTTTTTTTTCCTCGATAAAAGATGAAAATTTTGCTGAAAACTGAAAAATTCCTATGTTTGATTTTTCAACAAAAATTTCCAAATATTGCAAGATCATTGTTCTCTTAACGTTTACGAACCTACAAATGTACATTTCTGTAGGTACTTATGACTCTCGGAGCAAGTTTGAGTTGACAGAAATTATACAACGGAAATTTTTAGACGAGGCGACCAGTATTCGTAATTGTCGACAAATTATTCAATTTCTAATTAAAAACTGATGGAATAGCAGTACAATTGAAGGAAAAAGTTGAGAATTGAGGTCTTATTTAAAACGCGAAGTTTTAATGATTTTCTTCTTCTCAAGAGTTTTGAAGAATTATATAAATAAAATTAATTAATCGAACACGATGAAATTTGACAAATGATAATCTGCAATTTAGAAAATTATGTAAAAACTGGCATACTCGGTAGTTCAATGATAAAATTTAGGTTATGATTTAAGTTGTACATATAGATTTTTGGAATGTCATTCAACATTTGAGATGAAAAGTCAAACAAGGGTTGTGTTTTTGTACCCCTTTAAAAAAAAAAAAAAATGGGTTTTGAACAACCAATCGGGAAATAAATTATTTCATACGGAGACTTCAATGAGGAAAAAAGAATTCATGAATTGGCATTAATATAATTATCAGTGCGACATACGCAAAAATTCTTAAAAGCAAAGAAATAATCTATTTTGGGAGGAACTATTTATTTAATATTTATAAAACGCAATACTTTGAAAAAATTAAGAAAGAATTTGCGCGGGAAATGACAATTTTTTGTCTCATTTTTGAAGAGCAACGTACGTCAACTCCAAAAAAAATGTTGATATTGAAATTTTGCCGATTTAATCTAAACGAAAATTTAATGAAGTTCCATCATTGGTAAGTGCTAGCTAACAGTCATCTTACTATAAATCCAGAACATTATAGGCTAAATAAAAATATCGAAAAAAAAATCCAATAACATATAATAAATTAATATTTCCAGCATTAATTATTATGTTTTGATTTTCTAATGAAGATCAAGCTTTCATGTTTCACATTAAACGGTCAACCAAATTATAATGATTTATAATTAGTTAAAATTACGGTAATTACTTTCTTTTGAGAGCATCATTAAACTTTAACAGTGAAATAGAACCTGATGTTTTGTAGTATTTTCTCTTCTTCAAATTAACTCAACAAAACACACTTTAAATAGTACCATCATAATGTTCAAATCTTCAAGATGACGAATGTTTGACATACATATACATATGCACACACAACCTTTTCTCCATCAAAAATTATTTTATTACATCGTTTCAAATAACTGCCAGCTAAAATTATGAGAATTTTTAAATTAAAAGATAAACAAAAGTCTGACTTGTTGCACCAGACGTGATAAATTAGGCTTAAAATTGGCGTGAAAAAAAAAATTGCAATGTGAACTCGATTATCACAATATAAAGTTAGAAAATTTGATCATTTTCATGTGACAAATTTCATATTTAATAAAAGCGATAATGAGAGTGATTACTACAGAATCACCCTGATCACATCATTTTCCAACATTTCAAAGTAGGACGACAATACACTACGGAAGATTTTATGGAGAATTCGAAAAAGTAGCGTCAGCAAAAAATACAACTGATGATTCTCGCAGTAAGTCATAAATCATAATCTGCGAAAAGATATACAAGGCGTGACCACAAGTAAATCACACTCAACATACAATTTTAGGTTAATACGTCTGAACTAGAATTTATGCTTTACGAGAGTAACCGCATATAAATGGAATGACCAAACAAAATACTTCGTAATTCTCTCAAAAATGAAACAGACGACTCTGATACGCAGACGAGTACGACTTATTATTTCGTAAATATGACCAACACTCGGTACTAAACACTTTTACAGTTATTCGTTCGCAAAGCGATTGCAATGTATGCTCGGATGACGACGAATAATAAGCATTTCCATTTCGAGAAGCTCAACCATACCAAATGAGATAAACTCACGATACCAAACGATCACTAAAATTGAAGAAAAAACTAGTTTGAAAAGAATAAAAATGCCCTACACGAATAACTGTCCAACGCATCGGTCATGTAATGATTTACGATAGAACAGCAAAAGTTGAATAGTAAAGTTCATCTTATTACGTAAGGGTAGGGATGCTCAAATTAAAGAAATAACAACAAAAATACGAAATTGTATGGCTCATAATAAAAAAGCCAAATGAAAATTTCAGTTTACTGAAAAATCCTTCCTCATTCGACAATAATTAACGTAGACAGAATAGATAAAATGAAATAAAAACTATTAAAATATACAAAAAAAAAAAAAACAACATAACAGTCCGACCAGGCTCACTTATTTTCTGTGATACTTAATACAATACCTATATATTATAATAAATGATAGTGAGCATCAAGTGCGATGAAGATTTTTGTACCTTCATTTACATTACTAATTTTCTATGATTTCAAAAATGCTTCAAAAGTTGGATGAATTCTCGCAACCGTGGAAAGGTGAATAATATCTAGTAAACATTGTTCAATTCAACATGCGAAGAAAAAAAGTTTTTTTTTAATATCTCATTTTTTTTGACTCTCTCATTTCTATGCGTTCGTACGATGAATGAGCAAGTTATCGAATACATACCAAACGCTTTCACACACTGGGACATGAGCCAAGTTTAGAGTAGTTATCATGTGAAGAGCGAACAATTTTCAATTTGCATAAAATACAATAATTTTTCTCGGGGTACCGAATTTAACGGATTCATATTCGCCATAGCATGAGTTTACCGTGGATCGAGGGGCGAGAGAAACGTCTTCCTCTAGCCCAGTCATGTCTCGGTAATAGTCTAACATGAAACAAAAAGTCTGAAATATTTACACATTATTAAAATTCACCATATAAGTGGCGCTCATTTTATCATGTTTGTGCACAAGTCTGAAACACAAATACTATTTTGAACGAATTGAAAGATTATTCAACCCCGAATACAGCTTCAAAACTAAACGAAGAGCAGAGAGTGAAAACAGTAACACTGGCTGATTTTTTCACTGCTGGTTACTTAAATTTAATAAGGAAAATAAAAATCAGGTTCTACTTCATATTTTTGAAACATGATACCTTCTCCGCAAGTGTAAAGATCTCTATAAAAGCAACTGTTGCATGAAGGGTCTGGTTCGCTAAGTGGGCCAAAACGGCCGGCAGTGATTTCCTAACAAATAACTGACCCCATCCACTCACTAAATTTTCATAGAATACCAATCTATTTTCCACCCAAAAATATACGTACCATCACTATTTCAAAACTTTTGAAGCAGTGCAACAATGTCAAAAAAAAATCTATTCACAGCACGTCTTCAAGTTTGATACAGGAGATACCTAGGAATCTTCAAAGGCATTAAAATTAATGTAATTTTTTTTTCCTTTCGTAACTTTTCGAAAAAAATGTTTCAAACATAATCTATTAATGTTAGGTTTCAGTTTTTTTTTTTTTTTTTTGAACTAACGAAGCAACAGACCAAAAGCGCAAATAAAAGAGACCAAAAGCATAAAGATTTTTACTTCTTATAAAAGAGTGTTAACAGACAAACATCACGAAATATTAATGAATACGAGTTCTTGAACTAAAGAAAAAAATTAGATTGGAAACACTTATTTTCTGGGGCCCACTTTGTTGATATAATCTACAATATTCAGTTCATCTGATTCACATAAACTGAAGTGTTAGCTCCTTGCAACTATTCATTATTTTTTTCACGAATACCTCATCAAGTATGCGTCAATGAATTAGGTTCTATCTGAGCTATCCGTTTCACGTAGTAGCCTACTAATCAGTAAAATATGTTCAACTGTTTCTCACTCAACAACTAATAAATATACAATAATATATTTGTGCTTTTGGTGACCATCTTTGTGATTTTATAAGCACTTCAAATTACAACCAACATAATTTTATTCAAGCTTTTGGTAGCGGTTTTTTAATATTTTTTTTATTATTCTTCAAGTTTTTTGTGGAAAATGCTGAAGCAATAGTCGTGAGATTTTAACCAGAATTGTTTCCAAATGGAATCAATTTCACATCAAAATTTTGGTCCTAAATTCTAGAAAAACAATTTTTCCAAGAATTTTATCTTTTACTTTTTTCTCCAAGACTACAGAATGAATAGGCACCAACTTGTTTTAAATCTGCTTGTATATGAAGACAACCTCTTGCAAAAATTTCAGGCCATTCCATTTTTCATTTCTCTCAAAACAGTGAACAAAAAATTCTAGTAATACATAAATACATATTTGTATTTATATTAATACCAATACTATATAAGAATACATTATATAAAAAGCAGAAGTCGCTCTGTCCATTAACACCGACTGGTCCGCTCTGTTCTATCCATCCGGCCAAATACATTTTATCCATGCTACGAAAATGAGAAAGAGAAAATAGAATAGTATATTACACACAAGGGTTCAAAAGTGAGCATCTACATGTGACAAAGTTTGCAAAACGAGCGCCAAGAGTGAACAATTCCAGAGTCATATTAACTCTCTCTTGAACCTTGTTGAGAAAGATATTTTATTTAATTAATGATCAGAAAGCGATAAAACGTTAAAATTATATAAATGATGAGTCTTGCATAAAAATTATATCAATGATAAGAGCAACTTTTCACTCCTAAAATATCACCTGAAACATTGCCTTTCTGATTTTATATTATTAAAAAAATTTTTCACACTCAGTCTTCTTGCATTTCCCATTTTCTTTCTTTTTCTTTTTGATTTGATTGTTTTTTTCATTTTTCTTCATCAGTTTTCTTAGTTCTATGTTTTTTTTCCAAGTTCAAAAAATATTGTGATTTCAAAAAAAAGAAGATAATGGATTTATATTTTCAAATAATACATAATCAAAAAGGAAATGTTTATGTTGATATTTGACGAGTGAAAAATAGCTCGTCATTGATGAATGTAATCTCTATGTAAATGAATGCGCCTCTGTGTAAAAACGTGAAGCATTTTTTTATATTGAAGCACGTTCACTTTTCATTGAGGTAGAGATTACACTTACTTAATTAAACCTTAAATTTGCCATAATGAGATGGTAGATATTTTGTTCCGTTTTTTATAATTTTTGTGAAAGTCTCATCATTATGACAGAATTTTAATGTTTCATTGCTTTCTGATCATTAAATTATGTAAAATACCTTCCTCAACAAGGTTCAAAAGCAAGTTTACATGACTCAGGAATTTCTCACTCACTGTGCTCGTTTTGCAAACTTCCCTCACATGTAAATGCTCACTTTTGAACCTTGGGGTGTTATATACAACTTTTTTTATACTTTTCACCTTTGGCTCAGATTCTGATCAACTATTTTTTGAATGATAGAGGCTGATCTCTGGATAGTCCCGTTTAATTTTACAAATAAGGAAATAAAAAGCAAACAAGACAGGTACTGAAAGAAAAAAGATTGGATCTTTAGAAGAGAATTTTTCTTTAGTACGTAAACAATGAGTCTGCATTAGGAAATTATTTACATTTCAGAGAAACAATTTTTCTTAGTTTTAACCCTAAAAATCAAATATCTTCTTCAGAGAACTACTTTTCTTTTTTTTTTTTTCAAAATCACGCAGCCTATTATTGAAAAGCACTAAAAGTTCCGCACTTTTTTCATTAGTACAACTTCAACTGGCGGCGTAGCCATCAGCCAATCGCCCAGCAATTGTATGAGGATAAAACAAAAAAAATTATACAAAAATAGAATAATCGTAGTCAATCGTTTAATTTTTTTCACGAAACGTATACTTTTCATCATCCACACCTCTAACCACTTCAAGAGATCAATTTTAATACTTCGTCTGCAAGCAAACTGAATAACAAAGTTAGCAAATTCATCCACAATTCAACATCTTTAGTTGATTACTGCAATGAAAACGGCGTCTCACAGTTCACAGTTCACAAAATTGTAAGACAAATTGTAATTTTCTTAGAATCATGGAAAAACCACTTTTCTAGACATTTTTGATCCTTCAATGTTCTTAGAAAAGGGTTAGGCAAATGAGTACATCCTACATACCTTTGATACTTAAAATTTGATACCCTCAGTGACGATCACAACTGAAACGACTCGTTGATAACTCAAAATCACTTCCCCGTTGATCGCAAGTAACACATTGTCTGAACAATCGAACTTCGGTACACCTTATTATGGATACACAGATGTAATTACCTATGAAGCGGAATTGTTAAAATCCCTACAGAACGCATATTCTCGAATCTCAAATTAAAATACGTCCATATGCCTCAAAATTGATTTTAATTTTTTTTAAGTTCACGAATATTACACTGAATAGCTTTCGTTCAGGTAAATACAAAAAACTTCAGATTTCGAAGCAGATGCGTTTTAGCCGGCGTCATCATAAGTACTTCATACAACTTATCACAACTCTGTCCCGAAAATTTCTCAATTTAAAATTACTAATTACGACATAAAATCACCAAAAGCAATTTGTACTTAAGACATCGAAAATATATTTAAATTTTTGAAAAACTTCCGACATTCTTATCTACATGCTGTTCAGAAGTTCAACTTCATGATTTCTCAGATCGATTTTTGGGGTTGAAATATAAAAAACAATTTCTATTAACATGTGTCCGAAAACGTTTTTTTTCTGGATTTTATCCCACCCTACATGAGCAGAAGGGAAAGAGAAATCATAAAATCGGTATAACTACCGCAAATAATTATCACGACAAACGAAATTTTGTTCAGGGGTAGTTGTGAAATTTTTGACCACCACTTTTATCACCAGAATCGATGAATAATAATTATTAATATAGAAAACCTTACAAATCCTGAGGTTTCACAGCCTGTAAAGAAACGCTAGTACATTAGTCCAGAGTGATACACAGAATAGGTCAAGTAAAAATGAACTTTTAAAAATACACTGTTTCTAAGATATTTAAAACTTGAGTCGATAAAAAATCACCTTGATTAAGGATAACTGATTAAAACCAAACTTGATTTAGAATCCCTAAATGTTAGTACAAGAATTACGTCTCACAGCCCACCCATTCTCAAGATGCAATGCTACCCTTTCATCCACTTTCCATAACCCATGATCATCCCCTCCACTTTCACGGTCCACCCGTTTTCATGAAGCAAAACTGTGACGGTTGAGGGGATGATAAGGGGTTATGGAACGGGGTGGATGTGTAGTAAATATATATTGGGTTTAATAATTACCTAGATAGTATGATAATTACGAGTAATATTTCACATATAATGTTATAGAACATATTCACTAAAGAATAGTGAATAGTAATTGTTTTCTAGACTTTCTGAGTGGAAGGTTGGTATAAACAGAAAAATGTACACAAACTTTTTTGTTAAGAAAATTTTATATTGGACAATTTTTACGGTGCTATTTTCATCACAAAACTGAAATTTGGGGTGAAAAATGTGAAGAACCAAGTTTTTGGCATAAACACCCTTCTCAAAAATTTCAAGAGGTCCAGAGGATGTAACTTTTAGTATGTTACTTTAGTGGACCCACCTATCAACCCTATATAAGATCAAGTTTGAGTGCTTTTTTGTTTTTAATAAGATTTAACTCGACTCGCTAGGATACCCCTAAGCCTAAAATACATGGTAAGATTTTTCTTGCATTACATGTAAAACAGAAATTAGTGAAGCTACAGCGTTTTTGATACCGTCTACGTGCTGCAAGCATATAACAGTGCCGTGGTGCCAATTGCGCAGAGTTCGTTGATTTCTTAAATTGATGAACTTTGATGTCAAGCAAAATTGTTTGTAATTTGTAATTCATTTGAAATAACCCTGGTGGTTGTATTCATATGAAATCTCTTAAAGAATCAATCCTGGAAGTTACCTCGTTCAGATACATACAACTGAAGAGATATCCAACACTCCATATGCAATGTGGTTTAAAAACACTTAAAAAATAGAAAAAAAGCATTTCAAGTTGTACTTTCTGCGTAGCCAAAGTTACGCTTATTTCATTGTAAAAATAGACATCTTCATATCAATACACACAAACTATCAAGCTATAACATATGGGCAGCAACAAATGTTCAAATTTGAAACGTTCTATCAAAGTCTTATCTTTGACATGTTTTTAAGCAGGCGATGAACATCTCTTTAGCTGTAGAAAATTTTACCCACCACTTCATTCAGTAAAATATATAAAGCCTTAAAGTAAAGTTTCCAGGCCGAAATAGTAATACTTATTGAATATTTTTATTTTCATTTTATGCAAACATAGCAACAGATATAATATAATATGAATTTTGAAATCAACACCATCTTCTCACACAAGCGCGCAATTGTTGAATTTACTTCTGGTCAGGAGAACACACGTCAGAAATACCTGAGAATTAAAAAAATACCTAAAAATCAATAATTAGGAAAACCGAGTCTCAGCGATTTCCGTCTTTTGGTTGTAATTTCATAATAAATTCGTTAAAAGTCTGGATACTTTATTATTTTGAATCTACGAAACACAAAACTTAATTTTTCGATTTCTAAATTTAGTAGATAGATAAATAGTGAATAGAAACAGAAACTTATTTTAGCCCCTATCAATTATTTCTTCAAGTAGAGTTACTTAATTTTTTAGAAGACAAAGAACCCGCTTAAAATAACATTACAGAGGAAAAAAAAACAAGTTTGAATCAATACGACATAGTAAATCACTAAAAGTGATTCTGGTTTAATCGCGAATTTTTAGTTCTCAACATGTTATCGATAACTTTTACAGTCAACATTACAAATGAGTTTGAATAAAAATACGACAAAGAGTTAATTTAAATGGCGTCAGTGAAATCTGAGAGTTGAGACATACTTTTTTTATGGAATCTGGTAACGGAAATTTTAAATCAAATTCTCATTTTTCCGTTTTTTTTTTTTTTTATCTATCTGCATTGACTTGACACAACCCGAAGTATAATAACTGGCACACAGTTTTGTAAGGAATTTTTTCCTATTAACGAAGGACAAAACACGAACCAGAAATCTTCTCGATTTCTACGCATTAAATAAGATGATGATTTTCGTACACGAATTATAGGTTCCAAAGGCGTAACTGGTAATAAGAATCTAGGGACATAATCCGAATTCATAAGTAAGCGAGTCCTTACAATTGAAATACGGTTAACCACTTCGAACTTGGTTTGGAAATAACGCAGTGTAGTTATAATCGGAAAATGTCAGCCAGGGCGGATAATAGCAAACGACACTTGAGAATCAAACTTTTCAAATTCCTTCAGTCAAACTGAACACGGATCGATCAATAACATGCAAGACGTTTTCATTTTATAAAAATTAACTTTTCTTAATTTTATAGGCTATTATTGCAATCCTGCTTCCCGAACACGTTGTATGGTCAAAAGTCCTTCTACTGTTGAAAAAGAACGACCCAAACATTTTGTACAGCAAAAAAGCAACAACAAGGAGATAACGAAATTTCATCCCCGACATTTTGCACGCTGGCAGATAGTTGGGATATGGAAGACGAAAATTCTAGGTTGAATGTCCAGCTTACATCACCTCTCCCCCCACCACACGATAAAGGCACAGAGAAATGTCTTTTTCATGTAAGAAAAAAACTAGCAACCTCACCTTACTCCCCTCTATACTATAAAGGCATGGAAAGATGCCTGTTTCACGTGAAAAAATGACACACCTCATCTAGCTACCCATTACACAACAAAAGCTTATAAAAGAAATGCTTCTTCTATCAAATAAACAAATTTTCTAAGCTATTTCGCAAAACTAGCTCCGTAAAGTGTCCGGGTAGTGCATTTCTGAAGTACCACCACACAAAATGTTCAAACACCTATTATAGACTCGAAGTTATAACCACTAACTTTTAGACAGCTATGAGTGATTCAAACCAAGAAGGACAGGATGTTCGATTAATTTTTCATAACTTTCAAATTTATGTGGTGACATTTAATTAACACTGAAATACGATTTGAAAAATGCTGTTTGGTGTTTCCCCTAAGAATATAATAAACACGAAGGTACTGTTCCATTCAGTACACAGATTTCTGTTCTTGTTATGCTCCGCTAACACAGTTATTTTTACTGTCAAGAGAATATTTTGATATTTTGAGGCCAATTGTTTTCCAGTACTAATTTTTCAATCACACGAGGGACCACTAATTGAACCGAACCGAATACGCCGCCATTTTGGGGCAAGAATGTAACGAAGGCTGATTTCAAAACCTACGTTGAATTTTGCTTCAAGAAATTAAGTCAAGTTAATAAGAATTTTCGCCGAAATTGGTGGTAAAGGGTCACTGACCAGAAACATAAAATTGAAAAATTACACTACTTCCTCGGTTTCAACGAAATCTGATTCTTTTATTTACCAAAATAAAATTTTTCTCCAACACTTCAACATGAAAGTTGAAAAAAATAAATTACTTCAACCACGCGAAATTGAATGATGAAGTTCCACAGAGGAAACAAATTTAGAATTACAACAGTCATTGTAGAAATTTTTGACAAAAGCTTTTTCATAACAACAAACGAACAGATACGTTTGGTGGTGGGGAGCGAAAAAAACTCGATAAACTAACGAAGGAAAACTTTTATACGGTCAATACCGACGCACAGAAAGACACCATTTTTATGTATAAATAAAGAAAAAAGGTCCATGCAAATGGGGGATAAGGGGTGGTAACGTTAACACTTTTTCACAAGCCGCAGTATTGCCGTTTAAAACACCGAATGAATCGATACACATTTCCCATTGTTCTAGCTTTTCTTCTACTGGTAAAAGCGGAAAATAGTATTTGCGAAAAAGAGGTACATCTTGGAAGGTGAAGCCAAGAGAGGAGATTGGAAAATAGGAAATACAGTGAAAACATTTCAAAATTCAGAGTATTTCCAAGTATTTCAACCTACCCTTTACTGTGTGTATTTTTTTTTGCCATCTTTTTTTTCCTCATCCCTTCCTATTTCTCGATTGCGTCACATTTCGCACGCATACATGGCACACAAGTACAAATACACACGCACATAACCAAAGGCCCGTTTCCCTTCACTGGTCTCTCTCACTGTCAACCCTCAATCACTTCACTTCAACCCCGCAGTAGCAATGTAGAGTTGAGGTAATATTACGAATTCGTTAACCAAGCTAAGACGTTAAAGCAAATTAAAACTGGAAAAAGAGAAACAAGAAGGGCAAGCAAAGGAAGAACAGAACAACGGGTTTTTGATGTATGAAATTTTTCATTCCTTAATTCTAGATGTTGACTGAGTGGCTAATTATATTCTAAATTCATCTATTTTTCTTATAAAACAGTTTTGATGACGAAAAATTGATAATACAAGCTTCGAAACGTACTAAAAGAAGTTCATATACGTAAACATACAACGTTGTGCAGAGAAGAAGATTACAAGATCGAACGAGGGAGGGGGAAAATACAGTAAATGCAACGTGTCACTGAAAAACGTACGAATCACAAATGAAGCAAAACTGGTTTCACACACGAACATAACCGTATATACATCTCAAACTCTGTAATAGAATGAAGTACCTTGTATTACGAATATCAACAACAGAAAAAAAGAGTGAAAAATAATTTTGGTCGAAATTAAAACACGTTAAATTTTTTTTTTAATTTATAAAATTATGTAACTTCATCAACGAGGAGAGAAATCAGCGTTCACGGATCGATTAAATTGAAAATACATGACACCAGCTGCATCATACCATCACACAAATTAACATACGAACTGACTACCATCAGATGTTTGAAACAGTATTCAAAATTGGACTAACGTTATTTCCAACTGAATACTCCAAGTAGTACGAGAATTTCGTATTTATCTGCATCGAGGGTTAAAGCCACACAATCAAGCCCATTTTGAAACTCGTTCCTCAATTTTATTATAATGAGACAAAATATTCTATCCTCATTTAATAATAATTACAATTGTTTTCAACTCGAATATTATTCTCTAAAAAACAAATTACCACAAACGAGCACGTGTTCAAATAAGTTGGAAGATCCAGTTTCCTTTGGGAAAAAAAGAGAAAAAAATTCTCAGATAAGGAAAATCATAAAAATGAGGAAACTTCCATCAATTATTATATTCAATAAAGTCTTATGTTCGGAGCAACAATATAACCAATAGCTCAAAAGCTATGTCTCGGCTTCAAGCTCTTAACGTTTCAAAAATCGAATTATTGGCACAAGTCGAATTATACTTAAATATATGAGACTATTAAACGGATAAAAATAAAGGCGAATACGAGTTTAAAAGTACAATATATTTATGTTAAAGCGGGTTATCAACATCATAATGTTCCTCATTATTCGCAGGTTATCGAGCAAGAAAAATGAAAGCGCGAGTGTTGCTGTGGCTATACTCACGAAGGATTCATGTATAAACCTTAATATATCAAAATAATACTAAACTGGCAAATTTTCCATTTAATTTACATTTTTCTCAAGATGATTCGTAAATTATACGTAAATTTTATCCTCCTTCTTGCAACACCAACCCCAGCTCTCTATCTTAAATAGAGGCAGAGTAATCACTGAATGAAATATAGGAGATTTGTTTCAAAAATGAAATGTCGTGTTCAACTTCAATTAATAAGAAGCACGCACACAACCACACAACAACACACAAAGACACATCAACGAGATTTACCATTGGTAAAGTTACGATCTAACATTCTGACCCTTGTAAGTCTCGATTAGCTCCAAACCGAGAGCTAGGATGTTTACATATCAAAAAATCAAGTTCATCTACGATGAAATAAACTCAGTGATAGCTAATTTTTAAGTTACAATATGAGAAAAAGAATGTGTGCGACGAAACAAGGGGATTAAAAGAGATAGTTTCCCACATAGTTGGATATGAAAGAAACACGAACACTCTGTACTTACAATGTATTAGTAATCAAATACAATTCAATAAACGAAGTTAAAAAATAAAGACCAACGTTGGAACTTTTTCCAGAGACAAGAAGCTTATAAAATACAATTTTTTCTTTTGGACTTCGTCAAAGGAGTCAATTCACCCAGTGTCAGAAGATAATTAATGATATTTATGTGGCAGAAGGAGCCGGAAAAGATCCGGAGGATAATGGTCTCCCAGAGAGAATTTTCCAATCACATGTGAAAGCACCTATATTGAACAAAATCGAATATACATCGCCATTTTGGGTCGAAGATGTGACAGCGGCTAGTCTCGAACCTTACCACTTGTCAATTACGAAGTCGAGCACCGAGCAGACCACAGAAAAGACCGACTGAAGGTTCATTGAGGCAATTTTCTACGAAAAATATTTTACTATAATCCTTAGAGGAAGGAAAACAAAAATTTCAATGATCAGTATTTACTATCAATATTGGGGAGTTACATCGGCTGGGTACAATCTGAATACTAAGTCTAACTACTGAACAACCTAAACTTCGATAACTTTGAAATTGGGCAATACGATAATACAATGCAGGAATACTTTAGACGACGGTCGCATCTTGGTGTGAAAAATATCAATACGTATCGATATGAAAAAATGTATTTCACATCACAATGTTCCACAAACAATGTTTTTTGGAACTTCTCATCAGTAAAATAAGTTTCAACATTCAAGTTCGTGCCAGTAGTAACATAAAATCTTATAAACGTTACTGAACTACTCAAAATTCTTCAAAGAAATTAAAAAAACGAAGATGCCATTATGCTAAATATATGAAAAATAAAGATGAAAAATATAATATTTTATCAATATTTGCCACAGTGGAAAAAAGTGTATTTTTGAGTAGCTTTTCAGGATCAAAGTATAAAACTGAAAAAACCTCAAGCACCTACAGACGTATTTACTAATTCGGTAGTTAATTTGCGAATAAAAATCTGAAAAAGGCTGAAACCCTTTTCAATGAAAAACGTAATGAATTTGTTAACCCTTGCTGCACAAAATGCTCAAGTATGGTATTTTTTCGACGAAGAACTCGTTCTTGCTAACAAAAGATTACTATTGAAATTTCGTGAGGGTTTCGACTTTTAAAATTTCGGCACATTCTCATTCTTAAAATTGGACCTTCCTGTCCCTGGTTTACTGACGAGGATAATACTCGATGAAAAAAATAAAAAAAAATTACTTTGCGTAGAAAAGCCACTGTAATACAGAGTGCATTAAATTTGTGTAATAAATTTATGAGTAACTTTTTCTGGGGAATTTACCGGCTGTTGGTAACACTGTCGAGCCGGCGAAACTGGCATACGCGAGATTGTGACTTACGCCACCGTTTCTGACAATGCCGATGTTCGTTTAATACTGGGTCGGGTCGGGTCGAGTCGGGAAAAAGCTCGCCATTTTATGTCTTTCCTCCTTTCTATGTCAGTTTTTTCACGCTTAAATCTCAAGATTTTCGCGAAAATTTACCAAAATGGAACACATAGGCCGTAATTTTCGTAAAAATTCGATAGTAAACCGAAATTCGATTTTTTTCCCCTCAAGCTCCTCACGAATGTGTGAGATGCGCATTACTAAACGCAACATCGATAATGATAGGTCAATGAAAGAACTAAGGCAGTGAAACGCAATATACAACAGTTGATAACATTTTTCAATTTTTTTTTTTCCCAAATCAAGGTCATGAAAACTACGAAATTTTCTTTTCTGACATTTTCAAGAAAATTTCACATTCATTCTTCGCATTATTTTTTTCAGCAGACAATATTATTACATCATAGAATAGACGATCGACATACACATTTTGTCACAATTTAATTTTGTCACAATTTAACTAAGGAGAATTCTTACGCGAAGTTTGGTGGGAGGGTATTGCAACCGAGGACTAACCCATTCTCCTAAAAAAATTAAACTAGCCCCCCCCCCATATTATATTATTATATATAAAAGAGAAACCATATCAAAATCTTGTCATATTTTGCGAGATAAAAATTTTAACTAGATAATACTGGAGACCGACACGCCCTTCACATCGACTTTTCGACCAAACTCTGCCTTTTAAATGATCGAATATTTTGCAAAAATCGAGAAGAAACAATGAAACAAAGTTCCTCGAATGTTCGAATATTCATACTTGTACCAATATTCACTGACAAAAGCTCTCAACAAAATTAAAAAAACGAAATTGAAAAAGATAGTGAAAATGAGAGGAGATAAAAACGAGAGAGGCAAAAATCTGGAAAAGCACAAAAAAGTTGCGATAAATAAAGAAAAAAGATATTATTCGAAAACTGTCGACAGGTGTGTAAAGAGAATGCCCATCTAATTCCTTTTCTTAAGAAACTTCAACAAAATTCAAATTTCTCAATAAATAAAATTAATTTTTCCAACTACGTAAACATTTTCGTTTCGGTTTTTAATTTAACTGATAACCAATGTTTACACGAGAGGGGAGTTTCTTGTGATATCCTCCTTGACATGGAAGTATTCATCTTCATCACACCTATGACGAATTCTATCGTTTATGAGGCTTACTTTATTCATGAAGTTATTTTGTGACTTCGGAAAAGTAAAGATCGCCAAACACTTGTTAAGTTCTCTTGCATTTAAAGCAAAACGAATGGTCCAAACACTTCAAACGAGCTCGACAATTTTACACTTTTTTTTTTTTTTTTTTTACCTCAATAACTGAAAATGGTTTCTTTCAAGACTAATTCACAAGTACAATCATACTGCAACCTCAAATAATTACGTAAGTACGTGATGAAGGGCTTTTCATGTTTGACCAATACGTATTCAAGTTTGAAATACCATTCTAATTCGCTTGATTCGCTGTACAATTCGAATATTTTTCTGACCTTATTTTTTCGATTTGTATTTCGAACCCACGTAAAATACACAGTTTTCCAAAGTGTTCTTTGCATATAGATTTTTTCATTTAGCCTCCCTCCTCTACAAAAGTTTTACAAAAATCTGCAAAGTTCGAAAAAAGGTTTATAATCCGCAATCATCGAGAGGGGTTTGCATTTCTAGTTTGCACAAGTGGCAACAGAATTGACAAAGTGTCAAGAACATCCACGCCTCGATAGTTATTCTAATTTTATTTTTTCTAATATTTAATCAGACTGGAAAAGTGAGAAACTTCAGCGGTTTACAAACAATTTTTCATGTAATTTGTGTACATCAATTTTTAGATTTTGGCAATAGAAATAAAACTGATTTGAGGAGTGGTCATGTACGGGGCGAAATAAAGCAACTTCGAAACCCCAAAATGGTGGTAACAGAAATTCATTAAATAAACATAATACTCGAGAAAATGTTCAAACGAACTTCAATAACGAAATGAAAATTTAAAAAAAACTCTATCACCGCAAGCCACGCTAGAAAATGTTGGTTTTTTAATAAAAAAACAAATAAAATATAAATAAATAAATTAATACTAAATAAATAAATACAATAAAAAATAGAAAAATCAAAATTATTTGACAGAAATGCTGGGTTAAAATTAAGTATCAAGGAAATTCAAAATAAATATTGTATTCTGAAGTTATAAAATACGTAAACAAGTTATTAAATGACAACTTCGCAAATAAAATAACAGTAAACCTTGTTTCATCTGGAATTATATACTCTTATGAGGAATAGTTGAAGATTTTTTCAAATAATTTCTGCATATGAACCGATCAGCTGATTGAAACCAAATTTTTCAGAATTTTAAGAGTACAATGTATTCAATGTTCTACCAAATTTCGTGGCTATTGTGTAAAAATTACGCACGTTAGAACCATTTAAACACCAAAAATTCAACATAATAGCATGTATAGGACGAACTATCCAGCCGATCTGGACCAAAAAGAACAGGGTTCCTCCTTGTCTATATTCGAATAAGAGTACCAAGTCAGCAAATGTTTGTGAAAAAATTTAAATGGAAAATACAAGATGTGTAATTTTCAACACAAAAATGTTGCTGACGAGCTATGTTTCTAATTCATTGATACTAACTAAAGTTGAATACGATGAATTGGCGGCCAATGTGTACCAAATCATGTTTCTGAGATATCGTGATTCCTTCTCACAACTAAATTTTGAGAATATTAAAGAAAAACATCCACTCCAATCACCACAATATGGCAAGGTCCCGATTAGTGAAGTGCTTTAGATACTAAAGAAAATGAAATTTCAAAAGAGAGAAGCCAAAAAACTGTTCAATATATTAATATTATAATGACCTGTTCATTTCATGCGTTAAGTATTAATTTCTTATTATTTCACACTGCCCGACCGTTGTTAAGCAATGTATGAAATTATTTAAAAAAATTGTACAATTTTTCACTTTTTACCGACTGCACACGGAGAAGGTTATATGTTCGGTATGTCCTATCTCCGGGACTAACGGAATTTCGTTCGCTCAGAATAAGTGTCTTAGTTTATAGATTTTAATGAAAGTAGGCTCAAAATGTTTCTGACCAACCGGAGAATGTTCTAGCATACTCATATTTGAAAATTAAAAAAATAGAAGGGTGTAATTGAAGAAAATGAGAATTTAAGAATTGAAAAAATTATTTTCATAAATTTGGGCATATACATTAATGCAGTCGGTTTTTTTTTTGGTTTTTTTAAATAAAATTTATTTCACACTTTGCCTGTAACATAATTATATAAACTTCAGCTAATAGCGCCAAAAGTTTTCTGGGGTCATGAAATGAAAAACGAACCTACCTACCCTCGACCCTGAGTCTTAATACCAAACCAATCTTAAAATATAGATTTTCTTCGAAAAGTTAGATAATAAAGTCGTGGCAGAAATATCAAACCGAAGGACACAGTTTGGAGTTTGCTTTCAAGTTCGATTTAATCATGTCTTTTCTCAAAATATTCTACAATTTTCCATCGGTCTGAACACTTATAGAATATCTTGTAACTAAGAAGAATATATTAAATACGTAGGATCAAGTTCCAGTACACAGATAGCTTACTTTTCGGGGAATGGTGGAGTCTACAAGTCAATGTTAGTCAATATGTTTTAGACGCCGCTTTAGGGTGACATTGGCTTTTTATCAGAATATGAGAATGTTAGTTCAACTAAATGAACAAGTTCAATCGTTTTCGTTCACCAGACTGAAGTAGATCCGTAGCTCAAAACATCAAGACTACTAATTTGATCCAGCTGACCACGTTTATACTTTTTTTTTTTTTTTTTTTTGTGTGTAAGTAAATGAATATCTTAAACGTTGTTTCCCCCACAATATCATTAGTACCTACATCATTCCGACAAAACCAAAATCATTTCTGCGAGCTAACAGTAAATGAATTTATATATGAATTATTGGTTCATTTTTATACCGCCAACTAGTTCGAATCGTTCGATCAAATTGAATTGTTTACTAAAGACCGACACACCACTGCGTCTGCCTCTCAACGACACAAAATGAGTGATGAGCGAATTGGCAGAGAGATCATGTTACAGTAATCCACTGCCGACCATTTTATTCGAGCAGAAAAATCCCAACATCAACATTTATGAAAGAAAGCATAATATTCATTCAACAAGTACGTTTTATGGAGAGAATTTGAGGCTAAACAAGAGCTGACAAAGGGTTGAGCGCCATATCACACTTTCGTAAGAACTAATATGATGAAATGATGATGAATAATAAATCTAAGGCATCGTACGGAACTACTCACACTATCGTTTATGTATTTTAAAGAGACCTTTCTTTTAAAACTAAAAACTGAATAATAGTGACTACTCCATCTAGTAGATTATGCCATATTAAAATGATAACTGAACGTTGAATGTTGAAGAGAAGTATGGGTAAAACTTAATGAAGATTTTTTTTAAATTGAGTAGAGATGTGTGTATCTCGAGGTGGGGCCAAAACAGACGAAAGGAAATAATTCATTCAAATTCACCAATTCGCCACGAGTCTGGGCATCTTAATTTTCGGAGAAAAGCTTATCACAAGAAATTAAAATACCATTAGTAAATTTTATTCTGCGAGGAAGGGAGACTCAAATTTTTCATGACATTAAACGGTCAATTTTTTCCAGTCAATTTTTCCAAAATAATTTTTTGAAAAAATTATAGATGGTACATATACGTAGTAAAATCTTTCATCATTTTAAAACTTGAACCATCTTGTTTGAAAAGTTGAAAATTCTACAAAAAATGAAAATACCCACCGATATTAAATTGAACTGATTGAGCTATCAACTGGAGATAGCAATTTCTGCCGACACTTCATAATCTTCACATTTTGACTGATCCACAAAAAGTTATCTATCTAGTCAATGAATACAGAATATTCTCATTTCTTACGCAACACAATCGATTCAAAAGGACCAACTTTGCAAAAAGAAAGAATTCACATTAATCCCGAAAATGGTAGCGTTATACGTTTTTCGATTACAACATGCAACAAAACAATTCGATTTTTTTCTTTCGCACTCTCCTTTCTCGAATTCGATAAACCAGCAACGACGGATAAACGGGGGTGTACGGAGGGGGCAGAAAAGCCTATCTCGTGCTCCATCTTTTTCTCCATTTTTTTTTGTTTCTCTAGTTTCTCTCCTCTCGGCTCTCATTTGAAATAAACATCGTCTGTCGTGCTCGTCGTTTGGTAACCTCCACCATGCTATGTATGTTCGAATATGTATAAAAACGACATGAAATAATATATAATAACACACACACACACACACACACACACACACACACAACATACATACAATACATGAGGAGTGAGCACACACATATAAACTACTGTACTCTTTCACTCCATCAAATTCTGGCTCGTGCTATTTCTCTCTTACTCGTGGCGCTTCTCGATTCATCTCCTTCACTTTCTCTCTCATCCCCTTATAACATTTTACACACTTAAATCGGGAGAGAAAATAAACCGAAATTAATCCGACGAGGTCCGATCGATAAACGTGGGCTCATAGTCATACACACCGAACACAACACACAGAGGAGCACATACACATGTACATACACTCACTCACTTATTCAATCTCTCAAAAAAACAGACACACACACAAACAGCTGGAAAGAGAGAAGATATACACGTAGGCCACCAGGCTTCACCATTTTCCCTCTACCCGTCACCCTTCTTTGCACCCCACTTCCCCATTAATGCGTGTGCACCGCGAAGCCAAGCGTTCCGAATCCATAAAGTAGTGTAAAGCCATTATTTATACAAACGGACGTGAATTCTTCGCCGAATACGAGTTCGACTTTTCTCTTTCTCACTTCTTTCTCCACATTTGAAAATAACAAGAGAACTCATTCTTTGATGAAAAAAAGTTCATTCAGGTGGGAGAAATATTGTTTATAGTCATTTTTGTCGTATTGTTCCATCAACTCACAGCTCTGTGTTTGACGGCGAATGTGTGTGAGTATAGACCAGTTTACGTACCAGCGCGTATGTGGTTGGTGCAACACATTGAGTAAAAACATACAACAAACATCAAATACAATTTTACACCACTTCAGTCTTGCACAGTTGGGCGACAGCCGAAGCGCTGCTCTAATTTTACCCTTCATCGATCCCGTCAGAAAAACAGACAAACAGATCTACATATACTTGGGATCTTCTTCCGTTTCGGGTTATAACCACGTTGGAAAAAAGCAATGGTACAGATTTCCAATTACTTATTTCGAGGATTCCTCACGAAGAGAGAGATTACGGTAGGTTCGTTTTCTCTTTAGAAGCAACTCATGGTTTTCTCCCCTTCATAAAAAAACCCGCCAAAATTCACGACTCTGAGCACGAATTATACATCAACATGTTGTCGCATTTCAGGGTTGTCCATGGTTCGAGAGGTCCACAAATGACTTTAGAGATCCGGTTTTAGTTGAACGTATTAAAATGGTGGCGAAAAATAACAAATTCAACAAAAATTGGAAAAAAATGAAACCCAAATCATGTTTCAAGGGTTGTTTCATTTCGAATGCACAAAAATTTGTTTTTCAAGAAGTACTGGCAAAAAACGTGGCAAAAGATGAAATAAACGAAATCCAGGCATTTTATCATAAAAACAGTCTTCAAGACCAATTTAGTCTATCATTTACTCAATACTTCTTGGGGTGTTTTGAACTTTCTACCGTTTTTTGTTGTTATTGTTTTTTAATACAATTAGAAAAAAAGAAAAGTAAGAGATTTCACATATTCCCCATAAAACACGTAACAAGCGTGCGCGCACATTCACCTATTACACTGCTTTCACTACGCCCAGATCCCCTTTCTCAATAAATTTCATTATCAAGAGGGATTTATTCAAGTGCACCTCTTGCACCCTCTCATGGTATTCACGATCAAAATCAACTGACAATAAATGTAAGTGCGTAACTTCTACCATTTCCCGAAAAAAGACGGTTCGACATGGAAAAATGCAGCCCTAGTTTTCGAAAAAGTCTGTTTGATTTCCCACACTCGACTAGGTGAGTAAATTCCGATGATATGTTTTGTTCCAAGGCGGTAATCGTATTAATATTGCATGCTCTATGCTCTTCTCATCTAAATAGTTCTCTAAACTATTTTATTAGAGCAATGAATTTTTTAATTTTTCTAGTTCACCGAAATGACACTGAACTAAATCCGTAGGGTAGAACAGGGAACACCAACTTTTAATAGAACTGGTCGAGAGCTAAAAATTAAAGAAGTGTGGCACTTATCATTTTTGAAAAGTAAGGCTATTTCGAGCCCGCTATGAATCGGTTCCGCGGTCATTGTGGTTGTATTTATCTTCACGAAGTTTTGGTGTTCGGGAAAACATTTAATGATCTCAAGTTGTTCTGACATAAAAACACAGGAAGAACCCAAGAATCAAAAATAATGTTTTATCGTTGATATTTACATCGATGAATGGTGGTGAGATGGTGGGGGGAGAAATAAGGGGAGAAATGAAAAAAGGCGATTGAAGAAGGATCCCAATTTCGCACGCCACCTACACGAAAAACGCACAAATCCATCCTTACGAACAATGACCTAGGTTCACAAGATCGAATTCGCATATATACACAATACCAGCATACACACACAAATACGCACGCACACACATAAAACCGAATGTAATGTGAACGAAGAAGCGGAACGCAGGGGGGTAGAGAAAAAAAGGAAAACGAACTACGGCTTGAGAATGGAGGAGACTCCTTTTCACGCAGCTGAAGCGCAGCATGACATAATGCGAAGCGAGCCGCCAAGACTCGCCGTGTAAATCGACGAAGGCACGTGTTTTTGAATCGTACGCGTGAAACATAGAAACTATAATCGTTTATTCGGCGAAAATCAGAAGGAAAGGAAAAGAAAAAAATTCAAAAATTCAAACTAAAAAAAATTTGACAAAATTCACAAGGGAAAAAAAGGTAAAAAATACACAAAAATTGGAAAAACTATTCAATTTTAGGTAAAAAAAAAAAAAAAAAAAAAAATTAAATTACGTTCCCAGTTTAACTTTTGGAAAGGACGAAAATCAAAAAGCACAAAATGTTAGGCGTACTGTCGTTCAAATTTTCATTTTCTTTTTTAGCTTTGCGAAGTGAATGTGATTCATGGAATCGTCCAAGAAGACCAACGAACGAATAGCTGTAGTAAATAAGGTCACGGCCAAGGACTTACTTCTGACGGAGTGTGGACGGTACGGGAGAGTGAAATGAAACCAAAAATTAATATCATTCATTGTTGATTAGATATCGGTATTTATATCGAGAAGAGGGTTAAATTTAAATACTTCGAGAAATTTCACGACGATTACACGGAAAATGCAAAGCAACTTTTTTTCTTCAAAACTAAAAAAATTTATACGTTGAAACCTGAACAGCAGATATGCGCGCGCAAAATATACAGCATATCAAAAAATTCGAAAATCAATAAAATGATCAATGAAGAGGGATAGAGAGGAAAACTAAAAAACGGTAGAGTAAATGATTTTTGGACGAGTATTATTGGAAAACAATTTTTCAATTAAAGCTGAGCTTCATAAATATTCATCGATGACAAGACCATGACGATTCGATCAAAATAATGTTCAAATCAAAGGCTTACTCAGGATTTCATTTGTGGGAGGGAGGTCTGAAATTTTGGAACTAAACAATCAAGGGTGCAACATGGATTTTTTTTCAATTTTTCCACTACAAGCGGGAACTTTTAAATTATGGGGGATGGATGGTTTGACCCATCCTACTCCTTATTGAAGCCACTGGACGGTCATCCTACTGTAATAAGTTTAGGTTAAAAACGAATTTTAAGAGATAAAATTTTATTTTTGATGTGTAAACATCTTGGAGCTCCGTTTATGGCAAGGAAGAATTACAATTGTAACTCAAGTTACTTTGTGGTTGTGTGCATGCGTAATGCACACGATCATAACGACACTATTATGTTTACACATCAATCCTTCATGAGTATAGCCTTAGGAGAACTCGTGTCTTTTTTTTATGGCTTTAGCTTCATGGGAAACAAATGCGGAGAAGGTTGGCTGCAGTATTGGTATATTTTTAAATCGTAGTTGTGAGTAGAATATTCATATAAAAGCTTTAAAAAAAAAGTTTCTGGTATCTATACTCGTACCTTACCTAACCAATACTAAAGCCAGTCCCACACGATGGGCGTATTTGGCGAATGTTATACGGCAAATATTTGGCCGAAACATTTGCCTCGCTGCTTTGCGGCTCCTACATTACACCATGAATATACGAACTTATTCACACGCGTCATGTAGGAGCCATCTGCAAGCATTCAAATATTCGTCATCCCTTTGACTCGCGAATTATTTACCGACAACTGCCAGAACCTAGACAAATGTTCGCCGAATGTTCGGCAATGCCGAACATTCGCATTGGCATTTCTCCCACACGATGCGCAAATGTAGACGAATGCCGAATGTTCGCCAAATACGCGCATCGTGTGGGACCGGCTTAAGGATGATGAAAAAGGAATTCAAAAAATGTGAAAAGTAAGTAACTAACAAACAAGCTTACAGGATCAGACTTCAATTAAATATTTCGGAATTTAGATGTTTTGGTCGTAAAAAACGCAAAATTATCCTTGTTTCTATTAACTTTTGATACCGGTTTCACCTTGGGGGGGAAATGAACTCTTATAAATTCTGATGGGGCTGTGACAGCACTCTCAGGGCCACAGAGAGGAAATTTGTGAGCCCTCCAAGAAATTTAAAATTGCATCTGTGTCCAGGCCCGTACGCGGAGGTCCCTTCGTAGGGGTTTTTACAAATTATTAAAAAAATTTTCAAGTTATTTTTCCATTCCATTATTTTCCGTTTTCTTCTTTTTACTTGGGTGGCCTGGGAGAGTTCGACTCCTGAATCTCCCTTGCGGCTTACGGCCTGTCTGTGTCCATTTTCAACTAAAGAATCTAGTTATTTTTCTTATTTTGTTTTGTTTTGATAGTGCGCGCCGGGCCGGAGGAATACCAACTTCCCACTTCTTGAAAGGTCTGTGCACCTTTCAATGCAGTGCCCCCTTCCATAATTATGTTGGAACAAAAATCTGCGTAATTTCTATTTGAAACTAAGAATATTTTCAACTTTAAATTTATATTTGAGGTATTCTGCTAGGACCAATCCACTTTTAATGATTTTCGAGTAAGGGCTGATTGTGGTAGGTCGAAATTGTATATTTTTTCATGCATTATTAATGAACATAAAGATGTGATTCACTTCTTCACCAATAAAATTGACTGAATCAGCATACATTTTTACACAAACACTAGGGAAGAGTAAACTTGAAGTGAAGATTTTCTGAAATAAGTTCTTGCTGATTTGGTTCGCTTTTGGTTATAACCTCCCATAAGAGAGCTCATTTCACTCGTGTATGTATAGATTTTAACTGGCATACACAAATCATCATCATTCAGTCAGCCATGCTAATCCATGTCAGTATATGAAAAAATGTTCGTTAAGTCATTTTTGTTTCAAAACTTCACTTTTTTTCGGTCCAGACTCAGTCAGGCCCAATCAAAAATATGTCATTACGTAGTCGTTTATGGGATAGAAATGAAGATAAAATAAAAGAATAAGCTTTTTTATGGCTAACGATGACTTACAATGAGTACAATCAGGGCGTATGTTACAATCACAACCTAAACCCATGCTAAGCTGAACTCAGGTCAAATGGAGAACTATTTGGAATTGTTTAGCTATTTTACTGATGTTCAAGTTATGATGTAAACAAAAGTAGAATAGCTCTTTACTTGAGTTGAGATCAGTCTGTTGTTCATTGGTTTAAGCTGGGTTTGTAATATTCGCTTAAAGGTGATCATGTTTATGATTTAATAATAAAATAAAAATGATAACAGCTCGTAACTGGCTCTTGTATTAAGGGAATTAAAAAGAAAAGTTTTATGGAATAACTTACTGAAAATCTTCTTTTTTAAGTTATAAAAGCATTCAAAATAAGTTACTTTCATCAGAATAAATTTCATCTAGATAAACTAACTAGTTTTGTATAAAAGCTACGTCAAAATCTTAAAATGCAGTTTCCAGTAAAGCCAAAATCAAAATCAAAGATTTATTGACAATTTCAAGTTTAATTTTCTTAGTACACTGAAATGACAAAACCGCTTAGAACAGAATTACATAACGTGATGGTTTCCAATAATTTGAATCGAAATTACTTCAACTGAAATTTTCGAGACTATACATTTTTTTCAAAATTTCCAAACGGGGACACCTAACAGCTTGAAAATTCTGAATAGAAATTTACAAGATAAAAAAGAAGCTCCTGTTCGAGAAGAACAGTTTGTGTTAACCTATACAGATGAAAAAGAATACGAAAATCGAATACGAAGGATCATTCAATGAACTCCGACCGTATTCATTAATGAACAAAAAAAGTATACTTTTTACTCACTCAAGGATTCACGTCCTTGACAGTCACTTTCGTACAAAATTATATCAATATACACGAATTCTATTCTAAATACTGATTTCAATAGCAAAAACTGATCGAAAAAATGATTGTATATCTCATAAATTCAACAACAAAGATTTTAAGAAACTAACTTGACTCCTGATAACTGATAAAAAAATTTTTTAGGGAATGAATACACCGATTTTAAAAGGTAACCAATTAATAATCGATAATTAAACTTGTCAATATGTAGGAAACTATTACAATGAATGACGAACATTTGGTGGACAGAATCAAAATATAAAATAAGGTTTTAATTCAATTAACAAATATATTTTTTCAATTTGATAATTTATAAAACTTGTTGATTTTTCACCGCAGACGAATTTTAACAAATTAAATTAAATTTATTATTTCAGTGTCATTTGTACAATTAGTTTTCAAATAAAAAAATTACAATTGGTAAAAAATGTAAGAAATTATCAAAGAATTAGAAACAAAATGTTCGAATTACACAACTTTCAAGACACAATATATTATTTCAGCATATTTTAGCATATTTACCAACATTTTAATTTAGTACTTAAACAAATAAAAGTGTCGGTCGAATGTGGTAAAATGACTCACTGCCTCTAAAAGTTGCAAAATTCTCTGGTATTTTCCACATTAATTAAGTTAGGTGTTGTCATGAAAATTCTTCTTTTGAATAAAAATTAGACCGAAGAAATTAGATGCCCAAATTGGGTTTAATGAAGAATCAAATCGTTTTTATTTTTGTTCTTTAATGGTTCGCAATACAAATCTAGTTTATCATTGTTTCTAACTAGTCGAGTGTTTAGCTTCCTAGTTGTATTGAAAAAAACGCCCTTAAAATTCAATTCCTTCTGAAATAGTTTATTGTATACATTGTGGAAAAAATTATTAACATTTAAAAATTACCAAAAAACCAATAGAAAATGTAGGAAAATAGGGAAATGTTGGAAAAAAAGTGAGTGTGTGACGATACACATGGTTGAAGTGAAACGTCTATCTGATGTCAGCATATAATAAATTGTTCATGTCAAATGAAATAATTTTTTCACTGATGGGTGAAATAAAGTATTTCACAACTGATTCACTTAACCTTTATAGTTCATTCCCTAACGTTTTATTCAACAACTCATCGATGAATCATAATTTATGTTCAATAATAAAACTGAGTTGAACGGGGCAAGCTCTCGCAATCACGGTGATGCGTTTCATGACTGTTTTTTAATTTATTACCATACGCAAGAAAAAAACTGGAAAGGACTAAATCCTGCATAATGTTAGCATATATGACCGAAATTATTTTACAATAATAAGTAACTTGACTCAATCAAACAAAAAAGTAAAGAATTTTTCCCAGCAACTGTTAATTTCATAGATGATGAATTAGAGAGCAGAAGATATCCAAAACACAAAGAAAAAAATAAAATAATTCACCTATGCAAGTTTTCAAATATTCTCTCGAGATACCTAACTTGTTTCATGAACTTAAAAGCTAATGAGTAAATATGGAAAAATAGTTACTTCACTATTTTTCTCAGAAACTTATACGTGTATTAAAAAAAAACACTAACTGAAAATAATTCACCCAACAAAAGCCGTAAAATACAAATACAGGCAACATTAGTAATAGCACATATCAAAATCCTGCAAATTTGCTATCTGAATTTGTAAAATTCTGAGTAAAAATAATGTTACGAATCTTTCAAATATATTGAGAATTTAGGGTAACATTCAAAATTCATTTGTAGTAAATGAGATACAATTTTTGTGAAATATTTCTCAGCCAATGAGAAAAGGTCCGAAAACAAAATTTTCAGATAAATAGAACAAAATTTGAAATAAAATAAAAAGTTGAATTTTTGTTGGTCAAAATACATCTGGAATTAGTAGAGAAGCTGCTTATTGGCACAAAATTGAAGACGCCAATTGTAGGCTAAGGATATCATTGGTTGCGAGAAAAATCATGACGTAACTTTTTCTAAAAAACTGAATATTTTTTTTCAAGAAATATTCAATAATGCTAGAGTACACAATTCCTAAAACACAATTTTCTTCAAGTTTCTACGAGAAAGACGCGTACGTTAATTTTGAAAAAAATCAATCAGTAAATGAGAAAACAGCCAAACTCGAGCAGTCACGAAATTTATCAAAATACGTCTTTTATCAGAGACAATAAATAAAAGAGAGGAATAATTATGAAAGTATCAGTCGATAAATAACATTTTTAGATTAGTATACGACCAGAGTGACAGACAGAATTAAGCTGTATTTATTCTTTTGCAAAGGCTCAGTTAGAGATTCGTAAAAATGTGAACTTATTGAAAATATACACGGACTGTAACACACAAAGTGCTTCTAGAGCGCGTCTCTCAAAAGAACACACGTTCTGTATTTATAGTCTATAATCATTATTTCTATTCTTTGGTTTCAAAGGAAAAAAATCACGAAAAATGATAAAATTATAGCACCTTTGAATGCAAATAGACGAACAACTCAATTCACGAATGCAATGTTACAAAATTAAATCTAAATACGAAATACCATTAAAGTTGGAAATGAGAAAAAAAAGTAAAAAAAAAAGAAGTTAAAAAAAAATGTCGAGGTTCCGATTATTGATCCTCCAAGTGAACGTAACCGAGTTGCAATTCTGCCAACTCATATCGAAATATTCATAAAATGTTTTTTTTTTCTCTCTTCTCCAACTTCTTCCACTTTTTTCCCTCTTATTTTTCAAAGTGAAAAACAAAAAAATACCTGATTCAATTCAGTAAATGTGGAAAAGTATCGATTACTTTCATGCGCAGCATGAAGAGAAAAACTTGAAAATTTTGTTCGGAATGTAAATCTCATAGAGTGCAAAGAAAGCTCTGTTTTTCCTATAGGTACGTGTAAAATTTTATATATTTTTCGAGTCGTGGGTTTCATTGAGCTGTTTTCGATGTGATAGAAAATTTCGTTGGCACTAAAATACGTGATAACAGTATCACAATTGAGAAACTCAGCGAACATTTTTGACTCGGGATCACCAGAGAAAACTTTCACTTTAAAAATTGATTACGAAGGTCTATAAATAAATTGTATTAAAAAGCACAAAAAATAAATTTTGTAACTACTGAAAATACGTTGTATTTTTAAACTTAAGAGTATTATCAACCATTAAATTTTCGAAAATCTGGAATTTCGGTCATTAAGATTTCCAACATGAATTTCAATGTTCACTTAGATAATTTTTTTCAATAAGAGCCGCACAAATTTTTTATTTCATTCATGGTCAAACATAGAAACAGAAAGATGTCACATATACTTACGTGAGATAAGACGGTAACCCAAAATAATATTTGAAAAAAATTAAAAATTCAAAGAGAGAAATAATTTTAACCCGTCTGTCGGTTTCGAACAGTCGACTTCGGTTTCCAGGGTCTTATCTTTCTAAAAATTTGATTTTTTTTTTTTTTTAGTATTTTTAAACGATAACACACAAAAGAAAATTGAGCAAATAAACAAAATTTCGCACAAATATATAAAAATTGTGAAATTGTGGAACGAAATAAGATAAATGGAAATTTTTTGCTGAAATTTTCGAAGAAATAAAGTATACGCTCAAAAAACTAAACAAAAACTCAAAAGTAATTTCAATGATTCTTTAGCCAATTAAATTCGGCGTACAAGAACACAAAAATATTCCATAAATTTCTAACTTTCTGGAATACATTTTGATTTCAATGACCAATAATTTGAAAAAATCAAGTTTTTCAAGCATTTTCAATGCACCCGTTCAAGGTCATTCTTGATGAAAACAGTTAAAATAAAAATACGTGAAAGAAATTATAACCACAGTCTTGATCATCAAACCTCGCAGATCCTGTAGCTCACTGAATTTTAAAAATATACCACACAGTGTTTTTTCAAACACTGGTCTAATAGAATTCTGTTGATTGATAGGCTTCTCAAACAACTTTAAAATTCCTCATACGTGACCATGGGAAAAAGTTCAACTTTTTATCGAAATATGGAAATTAAATATTCCACTGGTCCACTGTATAAACTTGATACAAGCGAACTATTTCTAAACTTCATTATTAATACGACTGTAGGGAAAAAATCGGAACATTTTTTGAAAAACTTTGTGCCAGAATAAACATTCTTCACACAACTTACCACTTTTGAAAGTACTATGTATCTAACCACAAAATGTAAATTTCCTCCAAATTAAATCTCAATTCTGTTGAACTTAGGGTTTACGAACCCACGATGGTATCGAGTGAGGAGTGAATACGTCGTTAAATTACATTATTACAACATGTCAAGTAACAAGGTCACAAAAAAGAAGTCTTGCATCTTGCAGCAAGAAAGTACTTCGCAAATTTGTAATAACCGAAAAGACCGATGAAATGTATCAACATCTGAAAAATTTTTTCGCAGAAAAATGTATTACATCAATATAAGGTCTTTCAGTCCATCATAAAGATGGAGAGTAATTTACAGCTTGAAGTAGAAAAGTTATGCAAGTATGAGAAACGAGTCGAACGATTACATGAATCTGTTTAAAACCATTAATAGTAAGAAAACTAGGATTAAAATCAACTGAACGACGTTCTATCATCGTTTTTCGAAGAGGAAAAACAAGATGAAGTTATACGTGTAAATAAACGAATACATTTCACGAATCAATGATACGATTTTGGCGTGATATTAACACGAATGTATTCAACAGTCCATGCTAAATATGGAACCAATCGAAATGAAAAACACAAAATACTGAAATAATTTTGATCGAAATGACGATAGTGAAAATCGCGAGAGGATTTCAACAGAATTTATAGCACAAAATACGACGAATTCGAAAATATTTATTATGAAAAATGGTAGTCGAGATCCAGGAAACAAATTCTGACGAAAATTTATAGTTCACCAAAATCTGATTTTGTACAGACTATTCCTCATTCAAGCAGTATTTTCAACTAAATTTCTATTTTGTTGTTTTATTGAGGGCACAATCAAAATTGTCTTTCCAGCATTTTGGTGATGAAATATTCAAATTTTGGCATGCATTATAATTATGTATAAGGTTCAGACAGGGTTAAAAGTTGATTTTTTCTGAATTGTTTTATAGACGCCAATGTATTTGCATCGGATGAGTTTTGAGAAAAACCTTTTTAAATTACGTTATAATGACACAAATAATATGAGAGTAAGTGATGAATTTATTTCTATTCTTAAACAGTACTAACTGATTAACTGGCTTCGCACGGACTAGAGGTGATATATTTTCCCTCGCCATTATTTTATCTAAAATTCTAGGGACTTTTTTTTACTGAATTATTTTTCTAGTATATTGTGTATTTATTTACAAAACATAAAAAAAAAAAATTACAAATCAATGAAAAGTATTCTACACCTTTTTTTAAGGGGTTTAATTTAGGCTTAGTCCCTTATAAAAATACCTAATTTTCCCCACTTACCACATTTCAGCAACACATAACTGATTTTTTGTTAGATATTTACAAAAGAAGAAATACCAAACTTGGAGAATGAGACAATTCAATAGAATGAACAAAATCGAAGCCACATATAGGTTTTTGCAACTTCAACAACTCCACAGTTGAAGAACAGAAAAATGGCAGGGAATAAACAAAATAGCAGCCACATATGTTTGCAGCTGTTTATTCACACAATCACATAATTCATTTGAGTGATCATTTTTTATTAAATAACTCAATTTCTATCCGATAGATTTTCAAATTTACTGATTTCAAACCAGCAGAGGATCAGGACAATTAATTTAGTAGAAGATTCATTCAAATTGGTTCAGCAGTTCTGAAGCCAACTTGTGACATCAAAAACCATTTCATTTTTATAATATAAAAATAGAATAGATCAAGGATACATGCAGTAGGTACCAACAACCAAAAAGTTTGGTTAGAGGTTCAGCAACGTTACACTAGATGGAAAAAAGTGAAAAAATTTCCAGTAAAAACCTTTTAGCAAATACAGACAAGAGTAATTATGTTTTAAATATGTCTCAACTGTCAAAAATTTTGCAGTATTGTGTTATTAGAATTATGTTCGGATGCATCCGCTACAGTTACAAAAGACAGATCTGTTAATAGAGAGACCAGCATTTCATGATGTGATTGTAATTTAACAGCAAAACTGTACTCAGAGATTTTGAAATTTTTTGTTACTTTTTTTTTGGTTGCAATTTTGTTGAAATGAAATTATTTGATTTATTATAATTATTAATATTGTAATTTTTTCTTTGTGAATTAATGATTACATTCCTAACAATTATAATCTATCTTGATTGTATATTTTTGGTAGGTATTGATTTTTGGTGACATTTTACAATTATTAACATAATTTGTAAAAGTTATTGAACTCAACTTTGAGAGAACCATGCGTCAAAGAGCTGAAATTTGGCTGAGACATTCAAATATGTTAGGTCAATATTCTGCGAAAATTTGGCTGAAATTATACATTTGGTTCATGTGATATAACTGAAATACTGCAACTAGATTGAATTCATCAAATCTTAATCACTCAATCTGAATAGAATTTCAGCAATATCTTGAGAAGTAAAGCTCAAATTTCAGTCAAATTTCAGCTCTCTATATACAAGAATTCTATCAAAATTATTTTCGATAACTATTAATGTAGGTAGTCTTCTAATAAAAAATAAAAACAGTAGTAATGTCCAACATTGCGTATTTCATAAGTGAGCATTTCATTTCTGAGAAAGAGAGAAAGATAATGTTTTAACAAATATGTTCGTCATATTATTATATTGACGTACATATTCAGCTACATGAAAATAGATGTTTTATTCTGTACAGTTGTTCCTTTTTAATTGTACAGTTACCTGGCAAAAGTACGTTACTTCCTGCCAGCATTCACAACATGTTTTTAACAGGATATTTGGTGACTTCAATGTACTGTTCCCTCGAATATTCTCGAATAAATAAATCCTTCTTAACAGCAAATCCCTACTTAATACCTAATACCATGTAAAATCATATACACTGACAGGGTATATAAACTCATGTTTACACTAAAATAATTGTGCCGTAACTTTATATTCTCTCAGTCTAAGCACTGTCATTAATCAAGTTGTCTTGAACATTGTACTGATGTGTGTACAAATAACTACTTTAATAGATTGTTAAATCTTATTGTATGTTTGAATTTTATTTAAAGTCTCTCTTGACGTTAAGGTCCACAATAGCTGTTGATAATAAACTTATTAATTTAAATTAATTCTCAAGCAATAATGATATATAATTTTTTAATTATCTTTAGCTATTTGACAACAAACAAATGAGAAAAACACAAAACAGTGGGACATTTGCCGTATTTTGGAATCTAGAAACTTTTCCTTGATGATTCCTCAGTCATTGTTTAAGCTAGAGAGCTGAAAATGCTATCTCTGAAAAGAGGAGAAAATTTAGCTGAATTTAGTTTTCGTTTAATTTTTCAACCATCTTTAACAATTTGAAAATATACAAATGGAAAAAACGCAAATTGATGAAATTTTTTTTTTTTGAAATTCAGAAACCTCTCTTCCATTTAGTGATTCCTCAGCCCCTATTTAAGCTAGATATTTGGGATTTGTATTGCTAGAAAGAGGAAAAAAATTACTTGAAACTACTTTTCTTATAATTTGGTAGTTGTTCTTAGCTGTTTGAAAATGAACGAACAAAAAAACGCAAAATACTTGCCATTTTTGTGTTTTTACCAACTGCGTCAGAAGGAGGTATTATGTTTGACTCTGTTCCTGGCAATCTAATGAAATTTTGTGCCACTCTACAGTATTCAATATTCATCGTACAAATATGAAATAGGTCTCAAAAAATTTGTATTTTCAATGTGAGTAACACTGGCCAAAAAAAATTGAAAAATTCCCCATACTAGACCAACAATTTTCATTCAAAATTTGGGGATTTTTTCAAAACAAAAAGCAACATAACCAATCACAATCCAAGATTCAACATATAAGGAAATAATGTATGCTGATTGGGTCTCTCAAAAGTTCTTATAGTTATATAAATATCTGAAATGTCACCACTTCTCCCAGTAATATATTAGCACCAGTAGATGTATTATGTAGGATTGGTTCATTTAAAATCTGCTGATATCTGCTTAATAATAGTTATAATGAAAAATAGTATCAGGAAGGCATATGTTGGAAAACAAACTGTGATTAGTTCATTTAAAGTCTGTTAATATATCAGCTTCAAAATAATAAGTATAAGAAAAAATGAAAATACCATGTTTCCAGAATTCCCTTAAACCAACCAATAGGGTACCGGACATGACTCTCAGAATTACTTAAAATTAATGGGAGAGATAGTCTAAAGCCTGTGAATGAAGGTTCTGAATTTTTTTTGAAAAATATTAAATAGAAAGGAATATATAAGATGTCAAAGTTGCGCTGCACCAAAAACAGTACCTCGATGAGCACCCTGTTGTTGTGATGTCATAGAATTGACATCTTTGTATTTTGCATTATCAGAGGCTGCTGGTTTCAATACATCTCATTAATACTTCATTTTTAAGTAGGTTTTTGGTGAAAATTTACTGAACAAAATTGACTTTAAAAAATGACTTTGAAGCAAGGGTGGGCGCACATTTCATTTCAGGACCCAAGAAAACTTTTGGCACAGAAAGCTCAAAGTCTAAATTATCACCTAAGTAAATAAGATTCAATAAATTTGGATTTCTATCTGTATTTATTTTTTGTACTTCCCACTGAGGTAGAAGGTTGAAAATTGGTATGAGGGTGCTTGAGTATCACATCTAATTTTTTTTTTTGAAACCCCAAAAATAAGAAAGGGGCAGCAGATATGGGCCAAAAATTCATTTTCTTGGAACTTTCAACATATATACACTGAAATTATCCAACTCAACACAAAGATGGTATTGTTTGTTTATGCTTTAAAAAAATATTTTTTGAGGTACTGAGTTCAAACTGGACCTTAAGTTTTTTAATTTGATCAATATTTTGACCCAAAGAGACTCAAAAAAGGGCCCAATTTTGTTTTTTTACATTTTAGTACGTAATACATCATTTGTAATGTTTCTTGAGATACTGAGTTCAAATTTGTCAATAATTTTTCAATTTGATCAATTTTTTGACCCCAAGGGATCATAAAAGTGCCCAATTTTGTTTTTTTACATATTATTATGTAATACATCATTTTTAA